>WNGS01167372.1:18513792-18524979 GCA_020271785.1 Procambarus virginalis | reverse complement strand
TGCTAAAAAAATGCTTCATATATTGATTTAAAACTGGAATGGTATAACTTATGTAAGGTATGGAACAACTACACCCGTCTGTGGACTATTTACAACACCTTGACGTAGAAAATGGAACTCACTAACGGTATCCACAACACATTTCTACCAAGTTGGGCGAAATGGAAATGGAAAATGATACCACTAACTTGTGAGAAAATACCATAAGACACGCTTCTTATGGATGATGTCCTGCCTGGTTGAGCTTTTGTCGCGTCTATCATGTCGGTTTCTTTCTATTTATGCAGCAGCGCCATGTTTATCATCTAGAGTCTTATTTGTAGCCAAGACTCTCTGCTTCTGGATGTATAGTGACAATTGTGAACTTTCTCATGATATAATTTCATCTTTCTGTAATTGCAGTTATCAATAACTCGTCATTACAACTCTCAGGCGAGTCCAACTACCTCTCCCACTCCCCATCCACCGAGTCCAACTCTGACACTTGACTACACTTTACGTAGTAAATTCTGGACGTTGAAATTGCTAATTTCGAGGAAGATAATAAATCGACATCGAGAATCCAACAGTCAAGAATTTTATTATCTGAGTAACACAGAGGGCGGCCAGATACTCAAAATCTGCTGCGAGTCAGTAACATTAAGAGGATAATGCCTCACAATGGCCTGGGATGTCAATTATTAACGACGCACAACGGGCATCAACGTCCGCGTCAGCAAAATTATTTGGGCTCCTGGGTTCATCATAAAATCCTATCAGCAATATTTTAAAATAATAAATTAGTGACAGTAAAGAACAGGAATTAGCTTAAGTGTTAAGTGAATCATATATTTTGTATGATACATTTTAGACAGGCACTTCCAAGCGTTTTGAAATCCGGGCTGGCAGCCATTATTTGCGAGGCGGGTCCAGCTAAATTGAAGTCATTCAGTGATTACTGTTTAATCTCCGAGATTACAGGTGTTGCATAGTGGCAGATGCAGGCCTTAAGGTAAACCTTGGAGCCTAGAAGTTGAGAGAGTTATGACGAAATAGTTTGTCCCCAGAACTGATCAGTTCAGATGAACAGCGTTGACACCTTGGGCCTAGGTGGCGAGTACCTTGATGTACTGATCGGTGTCTGAGACTACCTTCCATGGCTCCCTGCTTGAGGTCGTGCTCTGTAACCTCGGGAAGTCCATCTCAATTCTCCAATAAAGTGATTGTGACAAGCATCAACCGATCTCTAAACTGGTCCGGGATTTGGCAATTGATAATTTTTAAAGCCGCCGCCCCACACACACACCGTCCATCTGTTGGCGCGTAGAGGGCGGGCTGGTCGGTGTTGTCGCAGCCCGGTGTTGGGGAGCCTTGTAGTGTAATTACCAGGTAATTGGGTGTTGTGAAACTTATTAGTGCTCCCCCCCCCCGTGTTTGCACTTTCTGCGGTCAAATGCACAAGCTTGCAGGGTTGCAAAAAGTATATCATGCCACATTGTTCCGAAGGTGGTAATTGAATTCCGAAAACATACTAATTTTCGCCTCTTATCATTGGCATGATTGCCATTAACTATGATCTCAGCGCTGTCCTTTGGTAATTACTTTTATCACTCTGAAAACATTTTTCGTTCACCACTACCTTCTTTTTCTCTTAATTAAGCAGGCTTCTCTTCTTCTCCTCTTCTCTTTCTCTCTCCTCTCTTTGTTCTCCCCCCCTTCTCTCTCTCTCTCTCTCTTAACAAAGACTAGGTTTCATAATGGCTGCCAATTTATGTACCTAGTGAAGCTGCAAGCAAGAGTCGTTTTCCTACCTCAGCTCATCTAAAGCCTGCTCTCTCCTCCCTTTCCCCACCATATCCCCTCCCCGTTAACATGCACATCACCCCCATCCTTCATGCACCTCACACCAGACTACCCTCACCCCCTCCCCACAAAGAGCTAACTGGAAGCTGCTGTCTCTCGTCCAACACACAAGCGGAAATTGACTTTGGCTTACCACAGCGAGTGACTGATTACTTCCCAAGCGTTCACTCGGGGTCCCACGACCAAGTCGGTAAGGGAGGGACGCGAGACCAACAAATTTTTTAATGTTGCTGCTTGTAAACATTTTCCCGTGGGACTATTATCTTTCGTTAGGGCGGACGCAGTGCTCTGTGATACACAGGTGCAGTTGACTGTAGCCTGTGACGGCCCTATTGTGGCCGAAGAATAGGACGGAAACTTACAAGGCTTTCACCTAGAGTCTACACGCCCTGTGCTCCACCGGGTTAACGGAGCTGGTATGAATCTACTCACAATGTTGAGAGATGCAGAGGCTGCTACCGAGTCGCTAAGAAAAATATCTGCATTTTTACCGGAGGTTTGTCAATATTGCTCAAACAGCACACGTTGAAGGGCTAAGTTCTTGAATGGTAAATTAATCTTGCAAACTAGTATGTGTTGTTCCTTAGTAGTACAGTTGTTCCAGATCCCTCGCAATATTGTGGTTGGAAATGGATTGTAGGCTATGAACACGCCTCAAAATTTTATACCATTGAAGGTAAACAGCCTCAGATCTGGGCATCGCACCTGTCCAGGCCTGGGAAAAGTAAGGGGTAGGCTCGTATGGTTGTGGGGAAGGTAAAGAAATTAATGAGGAAATGAAAGGCCGTTTAGTCGACATCATGCCTTTGTCAGAAAATATACAAAACCTTGAACAAACACTAACGTGATCACATAACAGAGAGACCACTAATTGAGCGCATGCGCATTCACTCGGAACGTTCAGTCTGTGTGGAACACACTCTTCAAGCTGGGAACGCCTACACCCCCCCCCACACACACCCAAGTTCTCTCCAGGACCTAATATGGAACAACTGAAACGACGTGGAACATTAACCCATTGGCATGAGTTAACTGAGCGGTTTTATAACAAAGAAATGGGCTGGATAGGTTTTACAACAAAAATTCTTTGCGCGAGCTATATAAAAAAAAGAAAACAGCCTAATAACAGGAGTCAGAAGTCGTCTGCTCCTGTGCCCACCTGTGTAAACAAAACTCTTTCAGTGGCTGCTATTTCTTGAGTGGTAGAGGAATTTACTTTGGTAAATGGCGATAGAATTGGCAAGGATATTAAATTTACAGAACCAACGCCTCATGCCTGTTACACCCACAAAAAATCCGCATTTGAAACTCGCTCTAGGACCCAGTTGAAAAATATATATACCAAAAACCGAAAAGACAATTCCGGAAACCTGGGCCCCGAATTTCACCCCAGGAATCCGATTCGGAAATCCATTACTAATCCTTCTTTGCAAGTCCACAATACCGCGACGCGTTGATTAAATTTCCGACTCTCTCGTACGCTTCACAGATAAACAGTGGGGGATGAAGTTATCACTGAGCCGACCTGACATGTATCCTATCACCGCCACAAGGAGAGGATAGTACATGTTGCTGTAGCCTATCACCGCCACAAGGAGAGGATAGTACATGTTGCTGTAGCCTATCACCGCTACTAGGAGAGGATAGTACATGTTGCTGTAGCCTATCACCGCCACAAGGAGAGGATAGTACATGTTGCTGTAGCCTATCACCACCACAAGGAGAGGATAGAACGTGTTGCTGTAGCCTATCACCACCAAAAGGAGAGGATAGAACATGTTGCTGTAGCCTATTACCGCCACAAGGAGAGGATAGAACATGTTGCTGTAGCCTATCACCACCACAAGGAGAGGATAGAACATGTTGCTGTAGCCTATCACCGCCACAAGGAGAGGATAGTACATGTTGCTGTAGCCTATCACCGCCACAAGGAGAGGATAGAACATGTTGCTGTAGCCTATCACCGCCACAAGGAGAGGATAGAACATGTTGCTGTAGCCTATCACCGCCACAAGGAGAGGATAGAACATGTTGCTGTAGCCTATCACCGCCACAAGGAGAGGATAGAACATGTTGCTGTAGCCTATCACCGCCACAAGGAGAGGATAGAACATGTTGCTGTAGCCTATCACCACCACAAGGAGAGGATAGAACATGTTGCTGTAGCCTATCACCGCCACAAGGAGAGGATAGAACATGTTGCTGTAGCCTATCCCCGCCACAAGGAGAGGATAGAACATGTTGCTGTAGCCTATCACCGCCACAAGGAGAGGATAGAACATGTTGCTGTAGCCTATCACCGCCACAGGGGGAGGGGGATGGAGAGCCAGAGTCAGGGTGTGCTGGAGGCTGAGTCAGGAAAAAAATGAAGATAACAGATGAATGTTGTGGTTGAGGTGATGATGTTTGTATGTGTGCGATGGTTACTTGGCCTCTCGCACCCGCGGAGCTGCAGCACATACGCTCAGGTAGCAACAACAACACGCGGAATATAATGCTATCATCTCGGCAACATTATATATCTCAAACACTTCCTTTGTTCTTCCAAATTAAATTACGAGTGCGCAGAGTAGGACTGAAGACGACTGAGCCGAGCCCAAGAGCCTGCATTCACCTCGCTCAATGCCTCGCTTACAACTGGACCAGAGAGTGAACAAAGGCGAAGAGAACAACATTGTACTCACGAACATAAACACCACAAGCAGAATCTTTTTTTCCCCACTTTACCCTCTTTTGGCCGCGAATTTAACCTGAAGAAGTACACGAGGGAGGAAACTAAATTTCGGACACGAAGATCAGGGCTAAAAAACTGTAGTCTTTACTTCTCTCTCACTTCTCTTCTCCTCCCATGTTCCACTTCGTTATCCCTGCTCTTCGTATCACAGCAAATATATATATTATATATCTATCGCTACTCCCCACATTATGAAGGACTAGGATGCCAGAGACCTGCTGCCGTTTAACTGTAACTTGCACAAAATGGAAAACAACAACTTACACAGAAATTTTCTTCTGATGCTTAAAGTGAAGGAAGGTCGATGGTTATTGGCAAACAAATAACTTAGTTTTCCCTTCAACTCTCTTGACATTTTTCCAATATTTTGATGGGCATTGGGGTGGGGTTTTCGGGGGTGGGGTTTGCAGGGGTGGGGGCGGTTGGCTCATTGGGTCGGGTGGGGGGTGGAGTATAGCTTCACGGGGTGGGGTGGGGTGGAGGGGGTGATCCGTTAAGTGCGGGGGGTCATACTGAGGAAGGGTTGGTGGGAAATAAGTTTATTGAGGTATAAATACACACAAAGGGATGAGATAGTTCAAGCTATTCTCACAGAGTTTGGTTGGGGGTTGGTGGGGGTTCAGTCAAGCATTGGGGGGGGGGGGGAACGTCGGGCAGAGGGAGAGGTTCTGTCATGCGAGGGTGGAAAGGGGGGGCGGGGTGCGCCACTAAGCACGGGGGTGAGGGCAGGTGGCTTCATGAGGCAGGGTGCCGTTATATGAGAGGCGTGTGTGCGCCATACTGCGAGAGGTCCTGTCATGCGAGGTAGTGGATGGGCGAGCCTTCAAGCGGAGGGTGGGTGTTCTCGTGGGTGGTGGGTGGCGCCTCGTGCAAGTAGGGGAGGGGGAAAGGGTGTGTTAACCGTGGTATTTAAGAGGTGGTATAACTATAGCCTAAAAAAATGAATTTGAATCAAAATATTTACTGTACCTTTCTATATGTAGCAAGTCCTTTCCTGTAGCTTCTTAAGTGTTCCTCCGTCTCACAGATCCTCACCCACTCCCTGCAGCCCCAACAGGTCCAACACTTCCAGTCCGTAAATCGCCATCAACTTCACTAAAGAAATCAACACTAGTCCTACAAGCCTAGCACACTCGGCTGCCTATTTTCACTTTCGTTTCAGCACCGTACTTGTGGGTAAAAAAATAAAGTATTCGATAATGAGATCAGGACGAAACACACCCGTATATAGTGGTCGTTGTGTACTGTGTAAAGACACCCCATGGTCAATCAGTCCTGCAGGGGGGGGGGGGCTGGACGGGGCCCAACAACTCATTAATCAAATGTATTTTAGCCCATAGTACCGATAACAATGTTTTATAATTTATGTATAATTTGGTTGATTATAGATAGGGTTAGGAATTTGATTTTGTTGGCAATTATTTGTATTAAAAGTGAGTGCGTGAAGCATTTAGAGGTGTATGACACGAAATATAAAAATCAGCAACTCGTTCAGGCTCGCTTGAGTGGCGGCGTCCTCCCCCTTACCTCCCCCCCCCAGACACATTCATCAATTTTAACATGTTTATTCAAAAATTGGTCTTTTCATGTACAACTTAATATTATTATATATTTAATTTCTATGTAAAGTTAGGCGTAGGTTAGGTTAGGTTCTGCTGGTGATTATTTGTATTTGCAGTACGTGGGCAACCCGTCTTCGACTCAAGTTCGTATAACATTTGGGGTTTACGGCTCATGCTCGGTGATGATATGGAAAATTTGTTTACCGAGATTTATATAAAATATATATAAATGTAATAATTTCTCCTGTAAATTAATGTAAATATAATCTCCAATTATTTATTGTTTAAGAAAAACATAAGAAATATTGAGAAAATTCGTGTTAGAATTATTAATCTTACCTTTTCGGTCATATTCAACAACATATGTCTCCAATTTTTGTAAATCATTTAAAGAAAAATAAGTATAACATTCAGAGATTTTAAAGATCATGTTCTGTGATAATGAAACACTTGTTCACTGAGAATTATAATGTAGTATTGCCTTGTAAAACTTATGTATATATGATTTATATTGTATTTTCTTAAATAAAGATAAAAAAAATTACATCCAGCGGTCGACCCCACAGACGCATTCATAAATTTTTACATGCTGTTCATTCAAAACTGGAATTTTCTTATATTTAAATAATTGTAATATAATATCATATTATGCATATATAGGCATATGTTAGGTTAGGTGTTTAGGTTCTTTTGACGATTATTTGCATTTGTAGGACTTGGGTGAAGCATTTGCAGCGTTGTGGTTCGAACATAATTTGTCAGTGAAGCAGGTGTTCCGGAAGTGTTCGAACGAAATTAGTTGTGAGTCGTGTGTAAACCCGTTTTTCATTCATTATAGGGGGGGGGGGTGGTTTGGCGGGTGCATGGAATCACTTTTCGGTCTTTGGAGGACAGGCTGCCATAAGCACATACAGCCCGTTCTCCAAACAAAGACCCAAAAGCGATTCCAAGCACCCGCCAAACCCCCCCCCCCCCGATAATGAATGAAAAACGGGCAACCCGTCCTCGACTCAAGTCCATTACATCCAGCGGTCAACCCCACAGACGCATTCATAAATTTTAACATGCTGTTCATTCAAAACGGGAATTTTCTCAAGTATAAATTAATATTATAATATATTAGCATATTGTGTATATATAGGCATAGGTTAGGTTAGGTCAGGTGTTTAGGTTCTGCTGGCGATTATTTGTATTTGTAGTACGTGGGTGAAGCATTTACAGCGTTGTGGTTCGAACAAAATTCGTCAGTGAAGCACTTGTTCCGGATATGTTCGAACGTCAGCAGTTGTGAGTCGTGTGTAAACCGCTTTTCATTCATAAACAGGGGGTTTGACGGGTGCATGGAATCACTTTTGGATCTTTGTTTGGAGGACGGGCTGAAAACGGGTTTACACACGACTCACAACTAATTTCGTTCGAACACTTCCGGAACAAGTGCTTCACTGACAAATTATGTTCGAACCACAACGCTGTAAATGCTTCACCCATGTACTACAAATGCAAATAATCGCCAACAGAACCTAAACACATAACCTAACATATGCCTATATATGCACAATATGATAATATATTATAATTATTTAAATATGAAAAAATTCCTGTTTTGAATGAACAGCGTGTTAAAATTTATGAATGCATCCAGGGAGGACGGCCGCTGCTTTAAACAGCCTAGCGTGAGGACAGGTTGACACATACGTCGTCAGTTGAGTCGTGTGTAAAGTGTTTTTCATTCATAAACAGAGGGTTCGGGTGCTTGGATTAACAAACATTTGACCTTTGTTGATGAGGACGGGCTGCTATGTGAACCCGAAATAGTTTACAAGAACCCAAAGTACCCTATATGAACCCAAAGTAGGCTACACGAACCTAAAGTTGGGTACATAAACAAAAAGTATTCTGCATGAACCCAATATAGTCTACATAAACTGTAATGTATAATCCTGTCAATTTCCAATGGTCCAGATTCCACTGCCACATTGAATATGGACATTACATAAACTAGCGAGAAAGCTTTTTCCAAATAAATAAATATTTTATTTGATTAAACAAAGTATATTAAAAAACTATAACAAATTAAAACTGTATGCCGATGAGCAGCAAACAGTCTGCTTAATTTTTGCTCGTCCAACAACTGCTCATTCCAGCGACATTTGAATATTAAGCACAACATGAAACGATATATATATATATATATATATATATATATATATATATATATATATATATATATATATATATATATATATATGAATATGATATATATATATATATATATATATATATATATATATATATATATATATATATATATATATATATATGAAACGCGTGTAATTTGTTTGGTGACAGAGGCTGTCTCCTGGACCATACTGTATTTGAAAGGTATTACGTTGCCTTTTGTTTCCAGTTTTGTGAATACTTGTATATACACATATGCACGATTGCATACATGCATGTATATAATATACATATATGTTTATACTAGTGTATAGGCTCGCATATACATGTGTATCAGTGGCAGAGTATACTATCACGTGTGTGAGACTGAGTATACTTCGAGTCTTGTGTATGCATACATTTGCCATTCGACCTGCATAACCGTATATTCCCCGCGGCAGAAAACACAACATTTGCTTACCGCACTACGGCTCGCAGAGCACCCCGGTGGAGGCCGCGGTGCTGCCTTAGTCAACACGCCCTCCCCGCCCTCCTGACCTTACCTTCTAGAGCTGTTGACCTTTATGACCTGACTTAGTATCGTTATTGTTGTTGTTTTAGATTCAGCTACTCGGAACCAAAAATTCAAAGTAGCAAGGGCTATGGTGAGCCCGTAGTGGACTCTTGGACGATACGCTCCTTCGTATCGTCCAGGGGTGGGTGTCGTTCTCTCTCTCGTGACGTTCGCTCACTCGATTCCCTGAGATCAATTATCCCATCTGCCAGATTCTCAGAGACGCTCTGGGCTGGATGCTGTTATTGGGAGGAGAGGAGGGTGGTAGAGCAGTGGCTAGACTGAGAGGGGGGTGTGTCTAGGTGGGAGGAGGGGGCACAGATGTTAGTGAGCACAACACCTGGGTTAGCGAACGCTTCATAAGGCTGACAAAGCACTCTATTTTTTTTTTACTTGTTTACACAGGTGAGTACTGGAACAGACTGCTGACTCCTGTTAGCAGGCTGAGAGTTGTTCCCTTCCCATAGCTCATGGTAAGCCTTACACCCTAGTTCCCCTGGAATACGCCCCCCCCCCAATCGTTTAACAACCAGGTACCCAATCACTGCTGGGAGAACAGAGGTGTATAGTTAAGGATTTGCGCCTAGTGAATCCTTTCCGGCCAGGATTCGAACCTAGGCCAAATCGCTCTCGCGAAGCGCAGGCGAATGTGTTAATGACCACTGCGCCAACCCAGCCCGTCCTCCAAACAAAGATATAAAAGTGATTCCAGGCACCCGCCAAACCCCCTGTTTATGAATGAAAAACGGTTTACACACGACTCACAACTGATTTCGTTCGAACACTTCCGGAACAAGTGCTTCACTGACGAGTTTCGTTCGAACCACATCGCTATAAATGCTTCACCCACGTACTACAAATGCAAATAATCGCCAACCGAACCTAAACACCTAACCTAACCTAACCTATGCCTAAATATACACAATATGCTAATATATTATAATATTAATTTATATTTGAGAAAATTCTTGTTTTGAATGAACAGCATGTTAAAATTTATGAATGCGTCTGTGGGGTCGACGGCTGGATGTAATGGACTTGAGTCGAGGACGGGTTGCAACCACAAATGCGAGGATGACAAGCTTGCAACCCGTCCTCGACTCAAGTCCATTACATTCAGCGGTCAACCCCACAGACGCATTCATAAATTTTAACATGCTGTTCATTCAAAACAAGAATTTTCTCAAGTATAAATTAATATTATAACATATTAGCATATTGTGTATATATAGGCATAGGATAGGTTAGGTGTTTAGGTTCTGTTGGCGATTATTTGTATTTGTAGTACGTGGGTGAAGCATTTATAGCGTTGTGATTCGAACAAAATTCGTCAGTGAAGCACTTGTTCCGGATATGTTCGAACGTCAGCAGTTGTGAGTCGTGTGTAAACCGCTTTTCATTGATAAACAGGGGGTTTGGCGGATGCATGGAATCACTTTTGGATCTTTATTTGGAGGACGGGCTGCATTATAGCGTTGTGATTCGAACAAAATTCGTCAGTGAAGCACTTGTTCCGGATATGTTCGAACGTCAGCAGTTGTGAGTCGTGTGTAAACCGCTTTTCATTCATAAACAGGGGATTGGCGGGTGCATGGAATCACTTTTGGATCTTTATTTGGAGGACGGGCTGCAAGCTTGCCATTAATTGCTCAAGACCACGAGCGATCATACAACTGGCTGCATATTAACGCGCGCGAGACAAGTCAGTGTCTCTGGGCTGAGAGCGTCAAACCATTTGCAGGAGAGCAAAGGCGAGGTACTTGACCTATCACTACTGACGGGGCGGGTCCCTGCACGTCTGACACTCAGCGATAACGATCAAATACTCCTGACTCCTGATACCACTTCAGATCTGTTTGTTCTTCACTGTTCCTTGACGAGTTATCAACCTGCCCACACCCCCCCCCCCTGCCATCCCCCACTCCCTACTACCCCCCTTTCGTATATTCCCCCCTTTAATGTTTGTATTTGGGTGCGTGTATTTATTATTTGTCTCTACACGATCGAGCTGTTAGCTCTTGGACCCCGCCTTTCTAACCGTCGGTTGTGTATTTACTGACTCCCGACATATATTTCCTCTGTTATATTTACTACATGTTTCTCTCCCATAAGCACACACTCATCCCCAGGAAGCAGCCCGTGGCAGCTGTCTAACGCCCAGGTACCTATTTACTGCTAGGTGAACAGGTGCATCAGGTGAAAGAAACTCGGCCCATTTGTTTGTGCCTCGACTAGGAATCGAATCCGGGCGCTTAGGACTACGACTCCAGAGCGCTGTCTACTAGGCTGCGAGGACCTAACGTGTGTGTGTGTGTGTT
>WNGS01167372.1:18508955-18512792 GCA_020271785.1 Procambarus virginalis | reverse complement strand
AGTCCATTACATCCAGCGGTCAACCCCACAGACGCATTCATAAATTTTAACATGCTGTTCATTCAAAACGGGAATTTTCTCAAGTATAAATTAATATTATAATATATTAGCATATTGTGTATATATAGGCATAGGTTAGGTTAGGTCAGGTGTTTAGGTTCTGCTGGCGATTATTTGTATTTGTAGTACGTGGGTGAAGCATTTACAGCGTTGTGGTTCGAACAAAATTCGTCAGTGAAGCACTTGTTCCGGATATGTTCGAACGTCAGCAGTTGTGAGTCGTGTGTAAACCGCTTTTCATTCATAAACAGGGGGTTTGACGGGTGCATGGAATCACTTTTGGATCTTTGTTTGGAGGACGGGCTGAAAACGGGTTTACACACGACTCACAACTAATTTCGTTCGAACACTTCCGGAACAAGTGCTTCACTGACAAATTATGTTCGAACCACAACGCTGTAAATGCTTCACCCATGTACTACAAATGCAAATAATCGCCAACAGAACCTAAACACATAACCTAACATATGCCTATATATGCACAATATGATAATATATTATAATTATTTAAATATGAAAAAATTCCTGTTTTGAATGAACAGCGTGTTAAAATTTATGAATGCATCCAGGGAGGACGGCCGCTGCTTTAAACAGCCTAGCGTGAGGACAGGTTGACACATACGTCGTCAGTTGAGTCGTGTGTAAAGTGTTTTTCATTCATAAACAGAGGGTTCGGGTGCTTGGATTAACAAACATTTGACCTTTGTTGATGAGGACGGGCTGCTATGTGAACCCGAAATAGTTTACAAGAACCCAAAGTACCCTATATGAACCCAAAGTAGGCTACACGAACCTAAAGTTGGGTACATAAACAAAAAGTATTCTGCATGAACCCAATATAGTCTACATAAACTGTAATGTATAATCCTGTCAATTTCCAATGGTCCAGATTCCACTGCCACATTGAATATGGACATTACATAAACTAGCGAGAAAGCTTTTTCCAAATAAATAAATATTTTATTTGATTAAACAAAGTATATTAAAAAACTATAACAAATTAAAACTGTATGCCGATGAGCAGCAAACAGTCTGCTTAATTTTTAGCTCGTCCAACAACTGCTCATTCCAGCGACATTTGAATATTAAGCACAACATGAAACGAATATATATATATATATATATATATATATATATATATATATATATATATATATATATATATATATATATATATATGAATATATATATATATATATATGAATATGAATATATATATATATATATATATATATATATATATATATATATATATATATATCTATATATATATATATATATATATATGAAACGCGTGTAATTTGTTTGGTGACAGAGGCTGTCTCCTGGACCATACTGTATTTGAAAGGTATTACGTTGCCTTTTGTTTCCAGTTTTGTGAATACTTGTATATACACATATGCACGATTGCATACATGCATGTATATAATATACATATATGTTTATACTAGTGTATAGGCTCGCATATACATGTGTATCAGTGGCAGAGTATACTATCACGTGTGTGAGACTGAGTATACTTCGAGTCTTGTGTATGCATACATTTGCCATTCGACCTGCATAACCGTATATTCCCCGCGGCAGAAAACACAACATTTGCTTACCGCACTACGGCTCGCAGAGCACCCCGGTGGAGGCCGCGGTGCTGCCTTAGTCAACACGCCCTCCCCGCCCTCCTGACCTTACCTTCTAGAGCTGTTGACCTTTATGACCTGACTTAGTATCGTTATTGTTGTTGTTTTAGATTCAGCTACTCGGAACCAAAAATTCAAAGTAGCAAGGGCTATGGTGAGCCCGTAGTGGACTCTTGGACGATACGCTCCTTCGTATCGTCCAGGGGTGGGTGTCGTTCTCTCTCTCGTGACGTTCGCTCACTCGATTCCCTGAGATCAATTATCCCATCTGCCAGATTCTCAGAGACGCTCTGGGCTGGATGCTGTTATTGGGAGGAGAGGAGGGTGGTAGAGCAGTGGCTAGACTGAGAGGGGGGTGTGTCTAGGTGGGGAGGAGGGGGCACAGATGTTAGTGAGCACAACACCTGGGTTAGCGAACGCTTCATAAGGCTGACAAAGCACTCTATTTTTTTTTTACTTGTTTACACAGGTGAGTACTGGAACAGACTGCTGACTCCTGTTAGCAGGCTGAGAGTTGTTCCCTTCCCATAGCTCATGGTAAGCCTTACACCCTAGTTCCCCTGGAATACGCCCCCCCCCCCAATCGTTTAACAACCAGGTACCCAATCACTGCTGGGAGAACAGAGGTGTATAGTTAAGGATTTGCGCCTAGTGAATCCTTTCCGGCCAGGATTCGAACCTAGGCCAAATCGCTCTCGCGAAGCGCAGGCGAATGTGTTAATGACCACTGCGCCAACCCAGCCCGTCCTCCAAACAAAGATATAAAAGTGATTCCAGGCACCCGCCAAACCCCCTGTTTATGAATGAAAAACGGTTTACACACGACTCACAACTGATTTCGTTCGAACACTTCCGGAACAAGTGCTTCACTGACGAGTTTCGTTCGAACCACATCGCTATAAATGCTTCACCCACGTACTACAAATGCAAATAATCGCCAACCGAACCTAAACACCTAACCTAACCTAACCTATGCCTAAATATACACAATATGCTAATATATTATAATATTAATTTATATTTGAGAAAATTCTTGTTTTGAATGAACAGCATGTTAAAATTTATGAATGCGTCTGTGGGGTCGACGGCTGGATGTAATGGACTTGAGTCGAGGACGGGTTGCAACCACAAATGCGAGGATGACAAGCTTGCAACCCGTCCTCGACTCAAGTCCATTACATTCAGCGGTCAACCCCACAGACGCATTCATAAATTTTAACATGCTGTTCATTCAAAACAAGAATTTTCTCAAGTATAAATTAATATTATAACATATTAGCATATTGTGTATATATAGGCATAGGATAGGTTAGGTGTTTAGGTTCTGTTGGCGATTATTTGTATTTGTAGTACGTGGGTGAAGCATTTATAGCGTTGTGATTCGAACAAAATTCGTCAGTGAAGCACTTGTTCCGGATATGTTCGAACGTCAGCAGTTGTGAGTCGTGTGTAAACCGTTTTCATTCATAAACAGGGGATTTGGCGGGTGCATGGAATCACATTTGGATCTTTATTTGGAGGACGGGCTGCAAGCTTGCCATTAATTGCTCAAGACCACGAGCGATCATACAACTGGCTGCATATTAACGCGCGCGAGACAAGTGAGTATCTCTGGGCTGAGAGCGTCAAACAATTTGCAGGAGAGCAAAGGCGAGGTACTTGACCTATCACTACTGACGGGGCGGGTCCCTGCACGTCTGACACTCAGCGATAACGACCAAATACTCCTGACTCCTGATACCACTTCAGATCTGTTTGTTCTTCACTGTTCCTTGACGAGTTATCAACCTGCCCACACCTACCCCCCCCCCCTGCCATCCCCCACTCCCCCTGCCATCCCCCACTCCCTACTACCCCCCCTTTCGTATATTCCCCCCTTTAATATTTGTATTTGGGTGCGTGTATTTATTATTTGTCTCTACACGATCGAGCTGTTAGCTCTTGGACCCCGCCTTTCTAACCGTCGGTTGTGTATTTACTGACTCCCGACATATATTTCCTCTGTTATATTTACTACATGTTTCTCTCCCAGATGCACACACTCATCCCAGGAAGGAGCCCGTGGCAGCTGTCTAACGCCCAGGTACCTATTTACTGCTAGGTGAACAGGTGCATCAGGTGAAAGAAACTCGGCCCATTTGTT
>WNGS01167372.1:18501455-18503955 GCA_020271785.1 Procambarus virginalis | reverse complement strand
GAACACACACACAACACACACACACACCACACACCACACACACACACACACCCACACATGAGGAAACTCACAAGACTTTATGTAGGTCAAAGTGGTCGTCTATACTACAAAAACCCAGAACGTCCGCTGCTCCCGTGATGAGTAGTGATGGTAAAGAGGAGGGGGGCGGTGATGAATTCAAGTTCAAGTATGTTGATTGTGACAATACCATACGCCTCAAAAGAATAGAGTATCTTAGGCTATTTCTAGCCTGGCCAGTGATGACTGCATCGTTTGTCCTCCTCCAAGATTTCTGGTGCAAATCAAGAGTGGGGGGGGGGGGGAAGGACAGAATATTATACATAATTATTAAATTAATAATTATTAATCATTATAATTTAATAATTATTATTATTAACTAACAAATTATTTAATAAAATTACTAATGATAATTATAATAAAAAATTAATAATAATAATATAATAAAATATTTTCCATAAGTGGGTACAGAACAGACTCCTGTTAGCAGACTGAGAACTTTCCCTTCCTATAGCTCATGGTAAGCCTACCTTACTAGTTTCCCTGGAACACGACCCGCCAACCGTTTACCAACCAGTTACGCAATCACACTGGGACAGAGGCGTACAGTTAAGGATTGGCGCCTATAGTCAGTCATCTCTAACCAGGATACGAACCTGGGCCAAATCGCTCGCGAAGCGTGGGGTGAGTGTGCTACCACTGCGCCAGCTCCTAAGCCCCACAAGTCAAACCATTATCACTGTGATGAAATGTTCTTAAATTGTTATGTCATTTTTACATTCAAAAACGTATTAAGTCAGCCTCAGCCGTTCCTTCAGTCATACGTTCTACTGTTACAATGAAGACGTCATTTTTATTTCGGAGACTTAACTGATTTTCTAATTTCTTTATGTATTTTGTCTACGTGAGAATATATATACGTTATCATGTCCCTTTTATTTCAACTTTCCACAGGTGGGGTTCAGGACCAGTTGCCGCGCGCGCGCGCATGTGTGTGTGTGTGTGTGTGGTGTGTGTGTGTGGTGTGTGTGTGTGTGTGTGTGTTGTGTGTGTGTGTGTGTGTGTACTCACCTATTTGTACTCACCTATTGTGCTTGCGGGGGTTGAGCTTTGGCTCTTTGGTCCCGCCTCTCAACTGTCAATCAACTGGTGTACAGATTCCTGAGCCTACTGGGCTCTATCATATCTACATTTGAAACTGTGTATGGAGTCAGCCTCCACCACATCACTGCCTAATGCATTCCATCCGTTAACTACTCTGACACTGAAAAAGTTCCTTCTAACGTCTCTGTGGCTCATGTGGGTACTCAGTTTCCACCTGTGTCCCCTTGTTCGCGTCCCACCAGTGTGTGAATATTTATCTTTGTTTACCCGGTGTGTGTGTGTGTGTGTGTGTGTGGTGTGTGTTGTTGGTGTGTGTGTGTGTGTGTGTGGTGTGTTGTGTGTGTGTGTGTGAACATTGTTTTACTTATAAAAGTGTGCACAGTGGCGGGATTAACTTTGGGCAGTATTTATGAGAACGGGCTGTAAACATTTGAGAAAGTCTTGACACACACACAAACTGTTCCAGTTATTATCAGTACATGTTAAAGGCTTTCCTTAGTAATGAGCGAATAATACCTCAAGACGACGACGCCGGGGAGGCGGTGGACGGAAATTCATTCTTTTGCATACGTTTAAAAGCAAAAAAAAAAATGCTCAATGCGTTCTAGACGGGTGAGAAGAAAAGGGGTGAGAGATACTTTAAAGACGTGAGTGGTATAGAGGCTCTGGTGAGGGTGCTTGGCGGGAGAAGGGAGGGAAGGAGAGAGGGTGGAGAGGGAGACGATAGAGAAAGGGAGAGGAGAGGCGAGTGAATGATTAATCATTTGTTTATCGCCCTTCCAACGAGGTCATTGGCGGAGCTGTGAGAGTGAAGATGATGGAAGCTGAAAAGGGAGAGGAGAGGAGAGGCAGAGATGTCAAAGAAGGAAGAGGAGAAGTGAGAGAAAATAGGAGAGGAGATGGGATAAAACACGAAATGTAAGCGGAGAAAGTGGAATGGCTCTCAACAAGGCGTCAGACACGTCTGGGGATTATTTCTCGTTGGTGCCTGGAGGAGGAGGTGGGGGCTTCCTTTATCCCCGACCCTCTGGGCTATGGAGGGGAAGGGGGAAGGGGGAAGGGGAAGGGGGAGGGGGAGGGGGAAGGGTGAAGGGGAAGGGGGAAGGGGGAAGGGGAAGGGGGAGAGATAAGGGGAGGGGGAAGGGGAAGAGGGAGGGGTAAGGGGGAGGGGTAAGGGGGAGGGGGAGGGGGAAGGGGTAAGGGGGAGGGGTAAGGGGGAGGGGTAAGGGGGGAGGGGGATAGAGGACCACCTGCCACACTCCAAGATTGATGATGCGTGACTGTTGCCCAGCTCTTGGTGTCGTCGGAGTTGCAGCTGCATGATTGCTGCAATCTGGTTAGCATGAACCTCCTGAGAGTTCGTCCTCAGGTATACGCC
>WNGS01167372.1:18457635-18494883 GCA_020271785.1 Procambarus virginalis | reverse complement strand
TCCTCTAGTAGGTTAGAAGGAGGACACCCAAAACAGAAAAACGGGACAGTACGTCACTTTCGCGAGCCGCTTCCATTTTCTAGTGCGACAATTGTTGGCCTTGTGTAACGCATACGTGTGAAAAGCGACGTTCTTTGGAGGAGGACAGGTTGCTCTCTTTCTCTTCCTCCCTCTCTTGGTAGACTCATTCAAACTTATGCGATGTTTTTAAAATGATCACTTTCTAATATGTGTTTTTTCTGGTAGTGTTTTATCTGTGTGGCTTTGGGTTATCCGGAGACCGAATCTCTAGTCTGGTCTACCTTGGGGAGACCAAGAGGTGTCCCTAGGAAATGTATATGTTTATCTCTCAGATTGTTTGGCAATATGTTTACTGTTTGTGATGTGTGTCTATGTATGTATTAACACGATGTACTGAACGGGGTGAGAATAGCTTGAGCTACCTCATCCCTTTGTGTGTATTTTACCTCAATAAACTTATTTCAATTTTAATTTCAAGAGGTGTCCCCAAGCTCGGGCGGAGGAAGGAAAGGACGCAATACTTCGCCCAAGTGGAGTAGTCCGTCCTTTCACTTAATACGTCGCTTTTTCAACGGAATCGACGGAAGCGTTAAAAATTAACCGCGTTAGTTCAAATTAAAACACTGTAATATTGACCTATTCTATGTATCGGTTTCGATAGGCTAGGCGGGTTGCTTGGGTTCGTATGTTTCTAGTCAGGAAAAGAGGTTTTGCATTTTTGTTTACGAGAGGCAAATCTAGAGCATGTGCTGGCTTGCCAATGATCCTCACCACGGCCCTTGGCCTCCTATTCCCATATACCCCCCACCCTTTCCCCTCATAAACCATCTCTTCCCTCCCATCTCCCCCCCCCCTTTAATCACCCCTCTCTTCCCCCCCCCCCACCCCCACCCTATCCCAATATATCGGGCCTCATCGCAGAAGCAATTTTTCGGCGTCTGAGTTCCAAGACCAATTTCATTAAGCAACTGGGCGAAGGCCATATCACTCCCATCTGTTATTCTGTCTCACCGTTCCGTCGTTGTTCGACTCATCTACGCCATGGAACTGTTGATTTGATGTCCACAAAGACATGTTCGAACGCAATCTCTTCATGCGTATCGATAATACCCTCCATTCCCTCTCTCACGGTGTCCTTTCTCCAACTTTCTTTCTTCGCTTTCTCCTTCATATATTACGTTCGTAATATCAATACCTGTCCGTTTTCGTTTTTCAGAGGGAGTTGGGAACTTCGTGTGTGAGAGTTTCCGCAGGACTTTGCAGTTCTTTGAGCAAGTAATCTTGATCAACGTTTGAAACAAATTTGCACAAGTCCGGAACTCTGTTATCATAATTCCAGCAGCGAAAACGAAGTTACTATGGATTGTTTTGGACTTAGGGATTTCCAATAAATGTTTACTTTAAAATACCGGGGATGCTTGAGTTTATTTCACGACTGTAATAATCGCTATACAAAGCTTGCTTTAAGGGGGGTTTCAAATTGGATGACTTTATTATAATGTATTTGCTGTTGTTTTAGATTTAGCTACTCAGAACGAAATGTCCATGTAGCACGGGCTATGGTGAGCCCGTAAATGTATTTGTGAGAGACCACGTTTTAAGGTGTCTGAGAAGTCACGTGATGAGGTGTTTGAGAGGAGCATTCAGTAACATCAGCATTCCTGGCAATAATACTCCACGTTTGAGCACATCTACAGTACGCCCCGAGTGTTCAAAACCACATGAAAGCAGCAATTAGTCATGACATCACTCTCTATGAATTGTTAGAAAAAAACAACGGTAAACTATGGAAGCAAAATGGCATTTGTTTTTTCCCCATATACAGGTTGCGTCTGTTTGGATTTTCCAGCTGATGCAAATTCAGCCAAATTCAACTAAACTGACAACCAAATTCAGACAACGTAAACACTGGGTGGAAACTCGTTACTTGCGTTAGTGACTGCTCGCAGACTCTGAGAGGTGTGCACCTTAAATAAATATTAGAAGTGTACCCGCGCTTAAATAAACATTAGAAGTGTACCCGCGCTTAAATAAACATTAGAAGTGTACCCATGCTATATATACAAAGGGGGGATTGAATCTGCACTTATATAAATGGCAGATGGATGTATTATGTACACAGAATAACCATTTGGACTACTACTCACTCGAGTAGTAGTCCAAATGTTTGACAGGTTTAATTTTGATCTCAGCCAGAGGATAAAAAAAAACCTCGGGCGGGATGATACCGGCATTGACCTTTCTGGCGCCCGGGACTCTTGTCCACCTCACAGCTGCAGCGCTCCTTCCTGGTCTGGTGTTCGTGTTTCCTGCGGTGTGGGGCTCCAAATGCTTTCCCAGTCTCGGCCTCTACATTCATTACTGTACGGTACATGTTGTCTTCGTAATTAACTTACGCACGCACGACTTAAAACACGCTGTTCAATTATGCGTATCTATAAGATAAATAAAAAACCCTGATAGTTCTTTTATATGCACACAGTTTCAAAGGGTACAATGCGAACAGAAATGTATGAGCGAGGATGTGTGTGTATTTACTATTTATATTTATATTTGTGCCTGCAGAATCGAGCTATTAGCTCATGGACCCCGCCTTTCTAACCAATCTATTTTTCCTCTATCATGTCTACTACATACATTTTTCTCTAACACACACACACACACACATATCGCCAGGAAGCAGCCCGTACCAGTTGTCTAACTTTCAGGGACCTATTTACTGCTAGGCGAACATCAGGGTGAAAAAACATTTCATCAGGGTGAAAGAAACTGCATTTTCTGACTACTCTCACGCTAATTGAAAACTTCCTAAAATCTCTGACTCGTCTGAGTTTCCAGCTTCCACCCATGTCCCCGGTTCAGTTTGTATTCAGTGTGACCATTTCGTCTATTTCCACTCTGTCAATCCCCCTGTGTGTGTTTACTCACCTAGTTGTGCTTGCAGGAGTTGAGGTTTGGCTCTTTGGTTCCGCCTCTTAACTGTCAATCAACTGGTGTACAGATTGTTTAGACTATTGGACTCTATCAAACCTACATTTTGAAGCTGTGTATAGAGTCTGCCTTCACCACATCACTGCTTAATGCATTCCATTTGTTAAATACTCTATACTCTGGCACAGAAAAAATTCTTTCTAACGTCTCTGTGGCTCATTTGGGTACTAAGTTACCACCTATGTTCCCTTGTTCGTGTTCCACCCGTGTTAAATAAATTTGTCTTTGTCTACCATGTCAATTCCTCTTGAGAATTTTGTAGGTGGTGATCATGCCTCCCCCATAAGGTGGTGATCATGTGTGTGTGTGTGTGTGTGTGAGTTATATGAATATATAATATTAACTGCACGTTAGCAGATACAGAACATTACGTGATTTTCAAATATGCGTAAGTGTAGATTACGAAACATCGTTTTCCATTTAAGGATTGTGGTGGAGATGTTAGTGGAGGCTCGAGGCCGCATGGGGGCCCTTCACGGCCTGGGGGAGGCGGTGGCCACTCTGGACCTTGTGGTGGGGCTGGCGCACGCTGCGGCACTCGCCTCCTGGGTTCGGCCGGAGTTCTCACACACCCTGGCCATCCGCACTGGGAGGCACCCCATTCTCGACGTCCTCGCCACACTGCCGCCAGTGCCAAACAACACGGTGGGTGCTTGCTGCCAAGCAAGCAACCTGGTACCCCCAAGGCCAGGATTCATCAAGCTCTTAGGCAACCACTTACGACACCTGTACATCTTCCCTTAGCCCCTGCACTGCGCACCTGTTTTTGGCAAAAACTTTATAGTGCAATTGTTAAGGACATATTTTTGTTGTTTTTATAAATATTCAGGTAAAGTTATTGTCAATGTTTCCAAATTCGACCATTTTCATTTCAAAACACAAAGAGTGATGAAAACGTTAAAAAACATTAAAATATAGCCTAAAAAATTACAACTCTCAGAAAGAGAATTCTCCATTGGCGCAGCACAGTGGTTAATCATTGCCACTTTCTTTTCATTTATTTAATAATAGTTTATGAGCTCGGAATCACTTCGAGGTTGTTTATTAAACAATAACAACCTTAGGAATTGATTTTCAAATCTCAAACTGTTTAATATAAACGAAGCCACCATGATTGAGGAAAGGTGTACAGGCTTCGTAAGTGGCTGCATAAATGCTTGACGAATCTTTACCGTGGGAATCACTGGACTGTTTCAAGCGCAGGTTAGACATGTATGTGATTCAGTTTGGTTGGATATAATTAGGAGCTGCCTTTGATAAGTCAGTATGTCCTCCTACAATTTCCTATCTTATGTTCTTGGCCCAGTATTTGTTATTAATCTAGATGCAGATAACCACAATTAATTGCAAGTCACTTTCATTTATTTCGTGCCTTCCCCAACAGTTCCTGAGCCCTGAGAACCGGGTGATGGTGGTGACGGGACCTAACATGAGCGGTAAAAGCACTTACCTTCGTCAGATCGCTCTCATCCAGGTCCTTGCACAGGTATGTTCTCTCTGCTGCTCTAAAATGTTACCCCTGCCTTGGCTTTGTATATATATATGCACGTGTGAGCGAGTGAGAGAGCGAGCGAGCGAGCGTGCATGCGGCGTGCGTGCGTGCGTGCTGGATCCAGCATTACCAAAAGGATGATAATTTATGAAGATTAAGCCACCCAAGAGGTGGCACGGGCATGAATAGCCCGTAAAGCATTACCCCTTGCACCCTTCCTTTCCCTAGCCGCTGGTTCTAGTGCAGTGACGCATGACCTATTGCCCTATCATGGTCCTGGGCTGCAATCCTCCAAGGAACCAAAGAAAACTCACACAAGAATGCGAGAAGACGAACATGATTGGACAGAAAGGACAGGTAGAAGCATCCCATAGAACGAAGTTATTAATAATTAATAATAGTAGATTTCAGTCACGACCAAATTGACTGGGAGACAATGGATTCAATATGGGGAGAGGAAACCAGCAGAATAAAGTTGGAAAAAGCACCAGAACTATATCTCTCAAGGCCATGCTAGACCTGGTGATACTGTATATAAAGGGAATATTAGACCATCGCTAGAATACACAGCTCCAGCATGGAACCCGCAACTGGTAAAACACAGAAAAATAATCCATATATATGCTGCAAGCCAATTACCAGAGATAAGGGAAAATATGAGGCCAGTCGAAGAGAACTAACGCAAATACTGTTACAAGAGGAGATATGATTACAACATACACGATACAGAAGAGGGTTACAAAGTGTCCAGAAGAAAGTCTTTTAGGGGTGAAAGACAACAGAACAAGGAGGGAGGAGGAGGTATACAGGCGGAAGCTGGAAATACAGCTAAAGCGTATTATTGTTAGAAAATACTTATGCATAGAGTATTACACAAATGGAATGAACTTGACCCAGAGGTTCAAGAGCTTCCAGGACAAGAATGACGGTACTGGAACATCGGCAGGTACGAATACACCAAGTACAATAGCTATGAGGCGCGGCTCTCTAGAGCTACATCTCCCACCTCCGTAGACACAAATATATTAGCACAATCACACAACCTCACCTAAACAAAAAACAAACTTCCTTCCTTAAGCTCCAGCTTATTTTCCACCGCCTAACATTTTTGTCCACAGATTGGGAGCTTCGTGCCAGCAGAGTTCGCCTCGGTGCGTCTGGTGCGTCAGATCTACACGCACCTGGGCTCGGAAGACTCCCCGGAAAACAACGCCTCTACCTTTCAGGTCCAGGTGAGGGAAGGCCTCAGCGAGGAGAACTTTATGGCAAGGGCAAGGGAACTATCAGGGGGGAAAGCGCCAAGCCATTACGGCTATATAGCACTGGGAAGGGGTCAGGATAAGGATTTTGGGATGGGACGGGGGGGGGGGAAGGAATGGTGCTCAACCACTTGGACGGTCGGGAATTGAACGCCGACCTGCATGAAGCGAAACCGTCGCTCTACCGTCCAACCCAAGTGGTATCCTTTGATTAGTGCAAAACGTCACCACAATGGCAAACCTTTGTGGTGACTTTTTGTACTAATGAAAAGGATATTACTATTATTAGTTATTTTGTAATAATTTATTAATTTAATCGGTGGACTGCGAAATATTATGTGGGCAAAGTTGTATAAAGCTGTATCCCCTTCATTTTGCACTGTGCTTAGGGGTTTCTGTCCTATTCATATTTTTTAAATCTCCCGCTCTTAGATTATCTCTGGCTTGTGTACGACCCACTGTGATGCATTTTAAGTAGGCCGAGCACTATAAAGCTTCTTCTTAGACTGGTTACTGCTTTATTCAACAACAGACTACCAGGATCCTGAATGGGTTGCATTGTGTGGGTTGCTTTGTATATAACAGGCGCATACAGCCACACAACCCATATTTTAGCCAGGCTCTGGAAAGGTTTTATTGTATGCGCATGAGTTCAAATCCACGAAACTGTGCCATATATTGGCCCTAGATAATCCAAATGGGACATCTCTCCGCTTTGGTCACTTGAATATCTCACACAAAATAATCCTCAGAGTAACCCAACCATCCACATACACATTCTTCAGGCACCTCCAAGACGCCTTCCTTAAGCTCCCCGAGTCAAAGGTCATAGCAAAGTTTGAGTAGAAATAATAGCCATTTTCCATATTTTGGAGGCATAAACAATCAGAAAATGCCACTTACTACCCAGGAACAAAACCTGTGATTCAGTGTGTTATATGAGAAAATCCACCAGGGCTGTGAGGTGGGCGCGAACCTGCGACCCCAGCATTGCCAAGCTGCATACCTCACAGCCCCAGTGGATTTTCTCATTGATATATATCACGTTAACGTGATTTGTGTTAATGTGTTATATATTAGTTCTGTAGATTATGTCTGTAAAGGTCTTCCTATCGTAGAAAGAAAGAGAGTGGAGGTTTACTTTACGTGAGCACACAGTTTACTCCTGTGTGCTTGTGGCTGATCTCAAGCTGCTCAAGTTTCACTCCTACAGAAAAATAAATTAGGCGAATCATAAAACAATTTTTCAATCGCGGGCTAAGGCTGTCACGCGTGCTTTAATGTTCACGTATGTGGGGATGTGGCCTTGTATCAACATTTTAATCAAACGAATCATGTTATTTCCTAATGTTTATTGCTAAAAATATATATTTTATAGTAAATGGGGTACCCAACAGTACCCGGGTCGACCTCAAAAGGATGCGCTAATTAAGTGTTGGGAATCCTCAGAATGTAAACCTGTTATCTGAATTCTGTGATATTATATACTGAAACTCTGTAGACTTGGCTACCGCTATTTCATCTCTGCCTACTTCATTAGAGGGGACATCAACGCAGCCGACACCGACCTGCCTATGCCAGTCGCCTAACACCCACCAGTCATCTTGCAAAGTTTAATCAGGCTAGCCCAAAGCGTCTGACCTTCATCTTTAAGACACACATTCCATTTTATAGATACATGTATATTACAATACATATTTTAAAGCAGATGTGTTGTTGACATGTGTGCGCGTGGCAGATGAGCGACGTGGCGCACATGCTGAGCGGGGCGGGGCGGGAGTCCCTGGTGCTGCTGGACGAGCTGGGCTCCGGCACCAGCGTGGAGGAGGGCGCCGCCCTGGCCTGGGCCATCATGGAGGCGCTCATACACGCCCGCGCCACCACCGTCCTGGCAACCCACGCCCTCTTCCTCACCAGGCTCGCCAACCTCTACCCCTGTGTGGCCAAGTGAGTACTCCAATTCCATCTTCTAAATTATGTTGGCAGGCTTGTTGGCAAGTCAGTGTTACCACTCATGCCGTCTTCCGCATACCATATTGTTGTCTAGAATGTTTCACCATCTGCGGGGGCATCCCACAGCCAGCTGGGGGGCATCCCACAGCCAGCTGGAGGCATCCCACAGCCAGCTGCAGCATCCCAGAGTGACACACGCTCATCTCCCCCCACAGCTACCATCTGGAGAGCGAGGATGGCGGGTCGGGGCGCCTGCAGCTGACACACGTCGTCCGCAAGGGCGTGACTCGGGCCACTAACTACGGCCTGGCTATGGCCGCTATCATGCCCATCCCGCCAACGGTGCTGCAACGTGCACACGCCCTCGCTCTCACCATGACACCGCCCACACAGGTAAGGGCTGTCAGCCACGCCCACACAGGTAAGGGCTGTCAGCCACGCCCACACAGGTAAGGGCTGTCAGCCACGCCCACACAGGCAGGGGCTGTCACCCACGCTCACACAAATATTCTTTCTAATATCTCTGTGGCTCATTTGGGCACTCAGTTTCGTCCTGTGTCCCCTAGTGCGTGTGCCCCTTGTGTTAAATAGCCTGTCTTTATCAACCCTGTCGATTCCCTTAAGAATCTTGAATGTGGTGATCATGTCCCCCCTAACTCTTCTGTCTTCCAACGAAGTGAGGTTTAATTCCCGTAGTCTCTCCTCGTAGCTCATACCTCTCAGCTCGGGTACTAGTCTGGTGGCAAACCTTTGAACCTTTTCCAGTTTAGTCTTATCCTTGACTAGATATGGACTCCATGCTGGGGCTGCATACTCCAGAATTGACTTGACATATGTGGTATACAAAGTTCTGAATGATTCCTTACACAAGTTTCTGAATGCTGTTCTTATGTTGGCCAGCCTGGCATATGCCGCTGATGTTATCCTCTTGATATGGGCTGCAGGAGACAGGTCTGGCGTGATATCAACCCCCAAGTCTTTTTCTTTCTCTGACTCTTGAAGTATTTCATTTCCCAGATGATACCTTGTATCTGGCCTCCTGCTCCCTACACCTATCTTCATTACATTACATTTGCTTGGAAAATGTAACACACACACACACACACATTTGTGTGTGTGTGTGTGTGTGTGTGTGTGTGTGTACGTGATATCAAGAAACGCTGCACGTGTGTGAGCGTGTATTAATGATATCACGAACGCTCGCTAAGACGAGCGCAGTCACGGTAAACTTGTTAGTCTGAGAAAATTGCTTACTATCGAAGAGTATAGTAGCTCTCAGACTCTAAGAGGTATTTCATGCAATTATTGCAGGGGGGGGGGTGGAGAAAGAAGGAAGGCAAAAGAAAGAAAAAGAGAGAGAGAGAGGGGGGGGAGGGGGGGGGGCAACCAACCATGCTATTTCCGTTTTCTTCCGAGGGGATCTTCCTCGCTGGGAATTATCAGGACGTGTTAAGCATTTCGGGATAAACATGACCAGAACGTGTTAGCCGAAGAAGGGAAGGGGGGTGGGGGGGGGGTTAGGCGATTTTGGTGACGAGTGCGCGTTATCCACAAGCGGTCACATGTTACTGTAGTTAGAGCAAGGGAGAAACAAATCACGCTTGAAGCTTTAAATCATGTTATAAACCTCGTCCTCTTGACCTCACCAGTGAGCCGAACTTGGAAACAATTCCATTCTTCTAATCCGTGATAATGACATCACCAGGAGTGATTATTTCAACCAACATAATTGTTTATGGTTATAATCCCTCCCTAATAACAAGTAGTCGTTGAAACTTTCGAAAAAAAACTATTTTTTGAATAATCTTTCGTGTGACGTCACCAGTGGGCGAACCGGCTAACAGAAACGAAGATTATTCACGTACTGTACGTGAGGTTTTGAGGGGACTTAACCCTCGTCCAATTTGGCACAGAATTGCTCGGCTAGATAATCCCCAATAATGTCACCAGGGGAGTAGCTCTCGCAGGCTTATGCTGGAAACAAGATGCCGAGAGGCAGTACGATGGTCCCAATGGTACGAAGCTGAAGCAGCATAGTGGACTAATGCTTGATGAACGGACTGAGAGGCAGTAGGGAAAGTTGACGCCAGAGGTACGAGGCTGAGAGGCAGTGATGTAGCAGGCGCGTGTGCACATGGATGAGAGGCAGTCATGGGAGCTGACTTGAAACATACGGGTAAGAGGAAACAGAGAAACGGCTCATGGGAAAGGCATAATGCTGAAAGGCAGCATGTCAGACACTTGGGTTAAAATAAGTAGGAGGGAGGAGGGAGTCTGACTAAATAGCAAGTGGCTGTTTCTCAGCTCCATTTATGATACACAGCAAGTCAGTGGAAACAGGACTGCAACAATATAGGAAAACAGCCAATGCAGTGTCAGTAAACAAAATGGTAGACAAACAGAACACACCAACCTACATGCCTGCTTCTCTTACTCGCATGAATAGTAAACACCTTTGTTTATCGATATCTTCTTCATACTGACTGATGGCACTACTAGCAAAGCTTCTATTCGCTGAAAGATTAAGTACAAACTAATGGGTTTAATCTGCAGTATCGCCGAGAAGTTACACACACTAGAAATTAAACATGACACACGGAAGGGAAGAATACGTACTAGAGTTTAGTAGGCATTTGTAAAAACAATATTTCATATTAATAATTTCAAACAATGGATTAAGCGCACGTTCAAAACCCGGCTAAGGGTCAAGGGCTCGTGCGGTTGTGTAAATATTATGCATAATATAACTACACCCTTTACAGGTGGCGGCGGAAGAGGAGAGCGAGTGGATCCGGCAGCGAGCAGTGCATCGCCTGGCTCACCGCTTGCTGGCTCTGGCTCAGGCGACGTCCTCCGCAGACAGTTCTCTCCACACGCCTGGCTCTGGGGGTAACCCTGAACCCGAGGATCGTATTCCTGCCACTCGAGACTGCTCTTCGGCCCATATCACACCGCTTCCTCACCTCGCCCATGTCTCGCATAATGGCAGAAACCAAGCACCCGTGGAGTCCAATGCAGAATCGCGCGATACGAATGAAGAATCTAATGTCAGGGGTGGAGAGGCATTTGGTGGGAGTGATGCTAGAGACAGAGAGTTGAAGGTGCAATTAGAGGCACTTCTTCAAGAGTTTTTGGCACAAGCGGTACAACCAGAATCGAATCTTATGTCTGTGGATGATTCAGACGTACCAACCGAGCCGTAATCCACACGGTTATGAATATTCAGCTAACCGTCCTCAAAACATTAGCTAAATCTCTTGAATTTACCAATTGTTCCGTTCTATCGGTTTGATATTTTTTTGTTTAAAAAAGCTTATACAATTATTCTAAAGGTTTTCCAAAAATGCTTCATTCACTTCCAATGTTAGATTTTTTCACTAAATCCTTTATCTATGTACTGCAATGTTTTTGTATATTATATATATACTGTATATGGGTACCACCTCTGGTGCAATTAATGGAACCTATTGCCTTGAAGTAGGGATAAAGAGAATTCAGAGAGTGTTTGATTATAAATGCGCGCGCGCGCGCGAGAGAGAGAGAGGAGAGAGAGAGAGAGAGAGAGTGTGAGAGTGTGTGTGTGTGTGTGGTGTGTGTGTGTGTTTGTGTGTGTGTGTGTGTGTGTGTGTGTGTGTGTAATCGTAGCGATGTTCTGATGACGAAACCACACATCAGAAGATGGAGAAACGATGACTGTCTCTCTCTGTCTGTCTGCCTGTCTCTCTCCACACCCACCCTATTACCCCGTCTTCTCTTCCCTGTCCCAGCCTTACTGCGGACAGTGAGGCTCTGCTCACTGGCAATTATTTTTGCTGCTTTTGCCATAAAAAATAAATTCATTACTAACAATGTGTAATATTTGTCTGAAAATGTTATTGTGAACGAGATTGGTGCTGACTAAAAAGATAAATGCATTGCTGCGAGAAACATTAGTCTTCCCAAAAATAATCTGTACAACATTTATACAACTGATGTTAACACAACTCTGATGCTCCGGAATATTTTACGTTAAACAACTTTTCATTTCTATTTCTTAATTTAAGCGAGTGTTGATTATTCCGTAATATTTTTTGTTATAAAATATATATCTAAAAGAGCCTTACAGTTGTTTATAAATTTGGGAGAGACGAGCACAGTAAACAAGGTAAATTATCCTTATTTTCAAAATTTTGGAAATTTTCGGGGCGTGCCTAAATGTGGAGACCACGGCATGGTTTAGAACAAAAATAGTAAACATCTTAAAATATAAATTAATGTGTTGCATTTGCATTTTTTTAGTCAAGAGTGCTGGACTTAATTTTTACATGAAAAAAATCTGGGCAGGCCAGAATACTCGCAGAGAGATAAACACAAATAACACAGCCTTACTGTAGGCAAGAGCGCCATGCCGCCTCCCCATCCCTCGCGGAAACTTAAGGAAACCGGAAGGAAATTTACCATTAAACGAGCAACCATCGGCGTGAGTGGATCAAAGGCGACCAACTAATTAATTTCTTGGGAAGTTGATTGGGAAACCACACACTATTTCCTCCCTCCATTAATTATAAGTGTGATAGTATGGAAGTAACGTTAATGCCGGCAAAGTTCACAGATGCTTCCGTGTGAGCTGGCAAATTACCAAATTATTGAGAAAATCCATCAGGGCTGTGAGGTGGGCACGAACCTACGACCCCGGCATTGCCAGTCGAGTACTCTACCACGAGACTGTGATTTGTGTGTGTTACCGAATTATTTAACCCGTCATGACTTACCACAGGTGTAGTGAGGGAAGTACCACAGGGGTCGACACTATAATGTTTCTAATATGTCAAGGTTCTAACAAAAAAATAGGCTCCATTATATCAATGATGCGAAACTAATGAGAAACACACACTACAGGGCAGTAATACATTGCAAAACTAGATACATTTCAGAGGGTTTCCGAAACTTACTACTGAACGTTAACCCAGTTAAATGCAGCGTTATTACGATAGAATTGGGCGTGAGAAGATCATACGAGTAGTATAGAACGAAGAGGAGGCAGCAGTATACATCAACACATTAGAAATATTTTTAGAGTAAACATAACCCAAAAAATATTACCGGAGGCACACACATTAACAGACTAACTTTGACAGGAAATGCAACGTCTGCATATCTACGAAAACTCTACAACTGATCATTTTGAGCGCAATATGCTGCTTATGATAAACCTATTCTTGAGTGCTCTCCCGAAATGGCATCTAAACCTTAAAAAATCGCAAAATTGAATTAGAAATGGTATTAAGATATACAAGAAGTCTCGTTACTGACCAGGAAGGCCTGAACTATGATAAATGCGAGGGAACTGAACATGACAACTCAGGCGATAAAATAAAAATGTGAATAACTACATACAAGAAATTACTAAGACAAAAACAATAAGAAGCAATATTACAGAAATGTCAAGAGAACTACTTAAGCGTAAGAGTAGTAATTCACATGAACATATTCTCGATTAAGCTCTATACACTACTGTAAATATTTCAAAGTTGCAAATGCCCTTGCTGGGACTAGAACCTCCGCTGGTAATTTACTTTTGTAAATGTTAATAAGATAGGAAAACGAAGTAGTGTTATTTATCTGGCCATGTACGTACGGTACTGTATATCTAAGCGACGATTCCATTCACCTGGGCTCTAGGATACTCGAACCGTGGATCTCACGTGTGTGAGGCTGAAGTCCTATCGACATAATGGAATATAGACAGTGGAATGTTTATTTCCACGGAAGTGTGGATGACATTTTATAAGCAACGATGCTCACGGCTTGTAGTGAAACGTGGGTAGCGTCGCCCGTAGACTAACATATTGCTAAAAAATCTTATAATGCACTCAAGAGTCTGCTAGTGCAGACTGCTTATCACATGCCCCTGTAAGACTAACCATCTGTGTGATGGGGATATTTTTTAGCACCACGGAGCTACCTTTTTGACACACTGTACTCTCCTCCACATAATCTAGGGTAGCTGCACAAATGCAGATGTACCTAATATGTTAATATAAAAAATTCTTGCCACCTGTAGCTAGTTCTTGACACACACTGTATATATTATTGTAGGGGATAGCTGCACAAATAAAGATGTACCTAAATGTTAATAAGACAAACTTACTACTTCTATTTGTGTTTACCTATAGTGTGGGATTAAACACTGGGATAGATTTATACATTCGATTTTCAGTAAAAAAAAAAAAAAATTATTTTTCAATGATTTGTAAAAGACGTATTAATGTCTAGGATAAGCATCCTGACATTGCATTAAATTATTAATTGAAACACTTTCACTTTGTTCCTTCGGCTGCCTTTCCCCCGTCACCTATGTTATGCCTTTGTTCAGCTCTTAAATGATGCAGTATGAGTGCCACGCGTGATCACACTGTTTCACCTCTCCAGTCTGTCCTCTCTTTCCCTTCACACTATTCCATGTCATCGTGTTCCATCCCACAGCAGCCCATCTCTCTTCGCAACGCCACACTCAATCCCAATCTCGCCCCTCCCTCTGCCTCATCTAGTCTACCTATTATACTCCGCCGCAGTAGGGCCTCTTCACAAATTGCATCCACATCGCCCATTTTTTACCCATTAGGTTTAGGTGGCTTCGAGCGCCCAGTTCCTCCATCGGTAATGGAAGATTGGCGTGGAGGCTGAGGGTTGGGACAACCCCCCTAGCTCGATGTTACCCTCGCCAGGAGGCAGAGGACTGGGACACCACCTAGACTCTTCTCACATGCAATAAGTGCCAGAAGACCGGGACAACACAGTGGGCTGACCCCAATTTTTACAAACAAGATTTTACGAGCTGATGTAAACGTTGATAATTGTGATTTTTAGTTCAATAATTGGATATCATTTGTTTACACAAAACCGAGTAGTTGTTTGGACACTTCCCCGCGAGATCCAGTGCCCCCGCGAGACCCAGCGCCCCAGCGAGACCCAGCGCCCCCGCGAGACCCAGCGCCCCCGCGAGACCCAGCGCCCCGCGAGACCCAGCGCCCCCGCGAGACCCAGCGCCCCCGCGAGACCCAGCGCCCAGCGAGACCCAGCGCCCCCGCGAGACCCAGCGCCCCCGCGAGACCCAGCGCCCCCGCGAGATCCGAGACTATCTACCCTTTATTCATTCCCATTCAAGTGTTTATACTTTTATTAGTTTATCGGGTCTTTGGCTTCATAATTTTTGTGTGCATTGTGGTGTGCGGGCGAGCACCACCACCACCTGCACCAGCGCCCGCACCACCTGAAGACTGCCATGAATTATCAAGGTTATTCCTTGAAATTTCTTTTTTTTTTTTCTTTTTTTTTGTACCTCCGCTACAACATTGAACTACTAATATTTTTAGTAAATATCACATTTATTGGTCGAGATGACAAATAGAACAAATCATTTTCAGCTCCCTCTGTATTTTTCATTAATTCTATATTGCATGAATTAGGAATGCTATGAAATAAAAATTAAATCGGGTATGTTAAACTTAAAGAATTACGTTCTATAATGTGAAACCAGCGCTTACACTACTTCTTGTCGCCTACAGTGGCCTCCGGTCACGTCCTCGCCCACAGTGGCCTCCGGTCACGTCCTCGCCCACAGTGGCCTCCGGTCACGTCCTCGCCCACAGTGGCCTCCGGTTTAGACCACTCTGGTGATCTGGCTTCTCCGTATGTTCCCAACTATCAACCTTCTGGGCTCCCCGGGCCTCCACCTTATTTGTTGGGTTATATCCATATATTTGGTCAAAATGTTTGCAAATGTTCTAGAGAACAGAAGCAAAAACAAAAGTGTATTTACACTAGATTATGCGCGACACCGATGAATATATGAATGTTTATGAATAAAAATCCGATGATAGCAGCATCGGAAGGCAAAAGTGTCATAGATATTATCACCAGATTAAAATTAATATATAAATGAGCAACATAGATAAGAAATGCAGACAGGAAGTGGTGCTGAAGAGAATACTCCTAGAAGAATGGTAGAAGGAATAATGGTACCGGAAAGAATGCTCCTAGAAGGACGGTACTAGGAAGAATATTTATGGGAAGAATGCTAAAAAAATGCTTCATATATTGATTTAAAACTAGGAATGGTATAACTTATGTAAGGTATGGAACAACTACACCCGTCTGTGGACTATTTACAACACCTTGACGTAGAAAATGGAACTTACTAACGGTATCCACAACACATTTCTACCAAGTTGGGCAGAATGGAAATGGAAAATGATACCACTAACTTGTGAGAAAATACCATAAGACACGCTTCTTATGGATGATGTTCCTGCCTGGTTGAGCTTTTGTCGCGTCTATCATGTCGGTTTCTTTCTATTTATGCAGCAGCGCCAAGTTTATCATCTAGAGTCTTATTTGTAGCCAAGACTCTCTGCTTCTGGATGTATAGTGACAATTGTGAACTTTCTCATGATATAATTTCATCTTTCTGTAATTGCAGTTATCAATAACTCGTCATTACAACTCTCAGGCGAGTCCAACTACCTCTCCCACTCCCCATCCACCGAGTCCAACTCTGACACTTGACTACACTTTACGTAGTAAATTCCTGGACGTTGAAATTGCTAATTTCGAGGAAGATAATAATATCGACATCGAGAATCCAACAGTCAAGAATTTAATTATCTGAGTAACACAGAGGGCGGCCAGATACTCAAAATCTGCTGCGAGTCAGTAACATTAAGAGGATAATGCCTCACAATGGCCTGGGATGTCAATTATTAACGACGCACAACGGGCATCAACGTCCGCGTCAGCAAAATTATTTGGGCTCCTGGTGGTCATCATAAAATCCTATCAGCAATATTTTAAAATAATAAATTAGTGACAGTAAAGAACAGGAATTAGCTTAAGTGTTAAGTGAATCATATATTTTGTATGATACATTTTAGACAGGCACTTCCAAAGCGTTTTGAAATCCGGGCTGGCAGCCATTATTTGTCGAGGCGGGTCCAGCTAACATTGAAGTCATTCAGTGATTACTGTTTAATCTCCGAGATTACAGGTGTTGCATAGTGGCAGATGCAGGCCTTAAGGTAAACCTTGGAGCCTAGAAGTTGAGAGAGTTATGACGAAATAGTTTGTCCAGCCAGAACTGATCAGTTCAGATGAACAGCGTTGACACCTTGGGCCTAGGTGACGAGTACCTTGATGTACTGATCGGTGTCTGAGACTACCTTCCATGGCTCCCTGCTTGAGGTCGTGCTCTGTAACCTCGGGAAAGTCCATCTCAATTCTCCAATAAAGTGATTGTGACAAGACATCAACCAATCTCTAAACTGGTCCAGTCTAATGCTCGGTCGCTTCTTAGGGGTCATAAACAACCTTTTTCCAATATTTTACAATATTTGTTTTCTTACAATTTTAAAGTTTAATTTATTACTTATATTTCTAGTTTTATTTGTAAGAAATCGATCAACTAAGTATTTTGTTAATTTTGAAGCCACCGTCGATTACGACAAAAATCTGGTAATAACAGCGAGTTGGCAATTGATAATGTTGAAGCCCGCCCTACACCACCGTCATCTGTTGGCGCGTAGAGGGCGGGCTGGTCGGTGTTGTCGCAGCCCGGTGTTGGAGAGCCTTGTAGTGTAATTACCAGGTAATTGGGTGTTGTGAAACTTATTAGAGCTCCCCCCCCCCCCTGTGTTTGCACTTTCTGCGGTCAAATGCACAAGCTTGCAGGGTTGCAAAAAGTATATCATGCCACATTGTTCCGAAGGTGGTAATTGGATTCCGAAAACATACTAATTTTCGCCTCTTATCATTGGCATGATTGCCATTAACTATGATCTCAGCGCTGTCCTTTGGTAATTACTTTTTATCACTCTGAAAACATTTTTCGTTCACCACTACCTTCTTTTTCTCTTAATTAAGCAGGCTTCTCTTCTCCTCTTCTCTTTCTCTCTCCTCTCTTTGTTCTCCCCTCCTTCTCTCTCTCTCTCTCTCTTAACAAAGACTAGGTTTCATAATGGCTGCCAATTTACGTACCTAGTGAAGCTGCAAGCAAGAGTCGTTTTCCTACCTCAGCTCATCTAAAGCCTGCTCTCTCCTCCCTTTCCCCACCATATCCCCTCCCCGTTAACATGCACATCACCCCCATCCTTCATGCACCTCACACCAGACTACCCTCACCCCCTCCCCACAAAGAGCTAACTGGAAGCTGCTGTCTCTCGTCCAACACACAAGCGGAAATTGACTTTGGCTTACCACAGCGAGTGACTGATTACTTCCCAAGCGTTCACTCGGGGTCCCACGACCAAGTCGGTAAGGGAGGGACGCGAGACCAACAAATAAACATAGTTTAATTTTTTTTAATGTTGCTGCTTGTAAACATTTCCCCGTGGGACTCATCTTTCGTTGGGCGGACGCAGTGCTCTGTGATACACAGGTGCAGTCGACTGTAGCCTGTGACGACCCTATTGTGGCCGAAGAATAGGACGGAAACTTACGAGGCTTTCACCTAGAGTCTACACGCCCTGTGCTCCACCGGGTTAACGGAGCTGGTATGAATCTATTCACAATGTTGAGAGATGCAGAGGCTGCTACCGAGTCGCTAAGAAAAATATCTGCATTTTTACCGGAGGTTTGTCAATATTGCTCAAACAGCACACTTTGAAGGGCTAAGTTCTTGAATGGTAAATTAATCCTGCAAACTAGTGTGTGTTGTTCCTTAGTAGTACAGTTGTTCCAGATCCCTCGCAATATTGTGGTTGGAAATGGATTGTAGGCTATGAACACGCCTCAAAATTTCATACCATTGAAGGTAAACAGCCTCAGATCTGGGCATCGCACCTGTCCAGGCCTGGGAAAAGTAGGGGGTAGGCTCGTATGGTTGTGGGGAAGGTAAAGAAATTAATGAGGAAATGAAAGGCCGTTTAGTCGACATCATGCCTTTGTCAGAAAATATACAAAACCTTGAACAAACACTGACGTGATCACATAACAGAGAGACCACTAATTGAGCGCATGCGCATCCACTCGGAACGTTCAGTCTGTGTGTGGAACACATACACTCTCTTCAAGCTGGGAACGCCTACCCCCCCCCCCACACAGCCAAGTTCTCTCCGGGACCTAATATGGAACAACTGGAACGACGTGGAACATTAACCCATTGGCATGAGTTAACTGAGCGGTTTTATTACAAAGAAATGGGCTGGATAGGTTTTACAACAAAAATTCTTTGCGCGAGCTATATAAAAAAAAAAGAAAACAGCCTAATAACAGAAGTCAAAAGTCGTCTGCTCCTGTGCCCACCTGTGTAAACAAAACTCTTTCAGTGGCTGCTATTTCTTGAGTGGTAGAGGAATTTACTTTGGTAAATGGCGATAGAATTGGCAAGGATATTAAATTTACAGAACCAACGCCTCATGCCTGTTACACCCACAAAAAAATCCGCATTTGAAACTCGCTCTAGGACCCAGTTGAAAAATATATATACCAAAAACCGAAAAGACAATTCCGGAAACCTGGGCCCCGAATTTCACCCCAGGAATCCGATTCGGAAATCCATTACTAATCCTTCTTTGCAAGTCCACAATACTGCGACGCGTTGATTAAATTTCCGACTCTCTCGTACGCTTCACAGATAAACAGTGGGGGATGAAGTTATCACTGAGCCGACCTGACATGTATCCTATCACCACCACAAGGAGAGGATAGTACATGTTGCTGTAGCCTAGCACCGCCACAAGGAGAGGATAGTACATGTTGCTGTAGCCTATCACCGCCACAAGGAGAGGATAGTACATGTTGCTGTAGCCTATCACCACCACAAGGAGAGGATAGAACATGTTGCTGTAGCCTATCACCACCACAAGGAGAGGATAGAACATGTTGCTGTAGCCTATCACCGCTACAAGGAGAGGATAGTACATGTTGCTGTAGCCTATCACCGCCACAAGGAGAGGATAGAACATGTTGCTGTAGCCACAAGGGGGAGGGGGATGGAGAGCCAGAGTCAGGGTGTGCTGGAGGCTGAGTCAGGAAAAAAATGAAGATAACAGATGAATGTGTGTGGCTGAGGTGATGATGTTTGTATGTGTGCGATGGTTACTTTGCCTCTCGCACCCACGGAGCTGCAGCACATACGCTCAGGTAGCAACAACACACGCGGAATATAATGCTATCATCTCGGCAACATTATATATCTCAAACACTTCCTTTGTCCTTCCAAATTAAATTACGAGTGCGCAGAGTAGGACTGAAGACGACTGAGCCGAGCCCAAGAGCCTGCATTCACCTCGCTCAATGCCTCGCTTACAACTGGACCAGGCGAAGAGAACAACATTGTACTCACGAACATAAACACCACAAGCAGAATTCTTTTTTTCCCCACTTTACCCTCTTTTGGCCGCGAATTTAACCTGAAGAAGTACGCGAGGGAGGAAACTAAATTTCGGACACGAAGACCAGGGCTAAAAAACTGTAGTCTTTACTTCTCTCTCACTTCTCTTCTCCTCCCATGTTCCACTTCGTTATCCCTGCTCTTCGTATCACAGCAAATATATATTATATATTTATCGCTACTCCCCACATTATGAAGGACTAAGATGCCAGAAACCTGCAGCCGTTTAACTGTAACTTGCACAAAATGGAAAACAACAACTTACACAGAATTTTCTTCTGATGCTTAAAGTGAAGGAAGGTCGATGGTTATTGGCAAACAAATAACTTAGTTTTCCCTTCAACTCTCTTGACATTTTTCCAATATTTTGATGGGCATTGGGGTGGGGTTTTCGGGGGTGGGGTTTGCAGGGGTGGGGGCGGTTGGCTCATTGGGTCGGGTGGGGGGTGGAGTATAGCTTCACGGGGTGGGGTGGGGTGGAGGGGGTGATCCGTTAAGTGCGGGGGGTCATACTGAGGAAGGGTTGGTGGGAAATAAGTTTATTGAGGTATAAATACACACAAAGGGATGAGATAGCTCAAGCTATTCTCACAAGTTTGGTTGGGGGTTGGTGGGGGTTCAGTCAAGCATGGGGGGGGGGGGAATGTCGGGCAGAGGGAGAGGTTCTGTCATGCGAGGGTGGAAAGGTAGACGGGGTGCACCGTTAAGCGCGGGGGTGAGGGCAGGTGGCTTCCTGAGGCAGGGTGCCGTTATATGAGAGGTGGGTGTACGCCATACTGCGAGAGGTCCTGTCATGCGAGGTAGTTGATGGGCGAGCCTTCAAGCGGAGGGTGGGTGTTCTCGTGGGTGGTGGGTGGCGCCTTGTGCAAGTAGGGGAGGGGGAAGGGGTGTGTTAACCCTGGTATTTAAGAGGTGGTATAACTATAGCCTCAAAAAATTAATTTGAATCAAAATATTTACTGTACCTTTCTATATGTAGCAAGTCCTTTCCTGTAGCTTCTTAAGTGTTCCTCCGTCTCACAGATCCTCACCCACTCCCTGCAGCCCCAACAGGTCCAACACTTCCAGTCCGTAAATCGCCATCAACTTCACTAAAGAAATCAACACTAGTCCTACAAGCCTAGCACACTCGGCTGCTATTTTCACTTTCGTTTCAGCACCGTACTTGTGGGTAAAAAAATAAAGTATTCGATAATGAGATCAGGACGAAACACACCCGTATATAGTGGTTGTTGTGTACTGTGTAAAGACACCCCATGGTCAATCAGTCCTCCTGCAGGGGGGGGGGGCTGGACGGGGCCCAACAACTCATTAATCAAATGTATTTTAGCCCATAGTACCGATAACAATGTTTTATAATTTATGTATAATTTGGTTGATTATAGATAGGGTTAGGAATTTGATTTTGTTGGCAATTATTTGTATTAAAAGTGAATGCGTGAAGCATTTTGAGGTGTATGACACGAAATATAAAAATCAGCAACTCGTTCAGGCTCGCTTGAGTGGCGGCGTCATCCCCCTCCCCTCCCCCCCAAGACACATTCATCAATTTTAACATGTTTATTCAAAAATTGGTCTTTTCATGTACAACTTAATATTATTATATATTTAATTTCTATGTAAAATTAGGCGTAGGTTAGGTTAGGTTCTGCTGGTGATTATTTGTATTTGCAGTACGTGGGCAACCCGTCTTCGACTCAAGTTCGTATAACATTTGGGGTTTACGGCTCATGCTCGGTGATGATATGGAAAATTTGTTTACCGAGATTTATATAAAATATATATAAATGTAATAATTTCTCCTGTAAATTAATGTAAATATAATCTCCAATTATTTATGTTTAAGAAAAACATAAGAAATATTGAGAAAATTCGTGTTAGAATTATTAATCTTACCTTTTCGGTCATATTCAACAACATATGTCTCCAATTTTTGTAAATCATTTAAAGAAAAATAAGTATAACATTCAGAGATTTTAAAGATCATGTTCTGTGATAATGAAACACTTGTTCACTGAGAATTATAATGTAGTATTGCCTTGTAAAACTTATGTATATATGATTTATATTGTATTTTCTTAAATAAAGATAAAAATTACATCCAGCGGTCGACCCCACAGACGCATTCATAAATTTTTACATGCTGTTCATTCAAAACTGGAATTTTCTCATATTTAAATAATTGTAATATATTATTATATTATGCATATATAGGCATATGTTAGGTTAGGTGTTTAGGTTCTTTTGACGATTATTTGCATTTGTAGGACTTGGGTGAAGCATTTGCAGCGTTGTGGTTCGAACATAATTTGTCAGTGAAGCAGTTGTTCCGGAAGTGTTCGAACGAAATTAGTTGTGAGTCGTGTGTAAACCCGTTTTTCATTCATTATAGGGGGGGGGTGGTTTGGCGGGTGCATGGAATCACTTTTCGGTCTTTGGAGGACAGGCTGCCACAAGCACATACAGCCCGTTCTCCAAACAAAGACCCAAAAGCGATTCCAAGCACCCGCCAAACCCCCCCCCCCCCGATAATGAATGAAAAACGGGCAACCCGTCCTCGACTCAAGTCCATTACATCCAGCGGTCAACCCCACAGACGCATTCATAAATTTTAACATGCTGTTCATTCAAAACGGGAATTTTCTCAAGTATAAATTAATATTATAATATATTAGCATATTGTGTATATATAGGCATAGGTTAGGTTAGGTCAGGTGTTTAGGTTCTGCTGGCGATTATTTGTATTTGTAGTACGTGGGTGAAGCATTTACAGCGTTGTGGTTCGAACAAAATTCGTCAGTGAAGCACTTGTTCCGGATATGTTCGAACGTCAGCAGTTGTGAGTCGTGTGTAAACCGCTTTTCATTCATAAACAGGGGGTTTGACGGGTGCATGGAATCACTTTTGGATCTTTGTTTGGAGGACGGGCTGAAAACGGGTTTACACACGACTCACAACTAATTTCGTTCGAACACTTCCGGAACAAGTGCTTCACTGACAAATTATGTTCGAACCACAACGCTGTAAATGCTTCACCCATGTACTACAAATGCAAATAATCGCCAACAGAACCTAAACACATAACCTAACATATGCCTATATATGCACAATATGATAATATATTATAATTATTTAAATATGAAAAAATTCCTGTTTTGAATGAACAGCGTGTTAAAATTTATGAATGCATCCAGGGAGGACGGCCGCTGCTTTAAACAGCTTAGCGTGAGGACAGGTTGACACATACGTCGTCAGTTGAGTCGTGTGTAAAGTGTTTTTCATTCATAAACAGAGGGTTCGAGTGCTTGGATTAACAAACATTTGACCTTTGTTGATGAGGACGGGCTGCTATGTGAACCCGAAATAGTTTACAAGAACCCAAAGTACCCTATATGAACCCAAAGTAGGCTACACGAACCTAAAGTTGGGTACATAAACAAAAAGTATTCTGCATGAACCCAATATAGTCTACATAAACTGTAATGTATAATCCTGTCAATTTCCAATGGTCCAGATTCCACTGCCACATTGAATATGGACATTACATAAACTAGCGAGAAAGCTTTTTTCAAATAAATAAATATTTTATTTGATTAAACAAAGTATATTAAAAACTATAACAAATTAAAACTGTATGCCGATGAGCAGCAAACAGTCTGCTTAATTTTTAGCTCGTCCAACAACTGCTCATTCCAGCGACATTTGAATATTAAGCACAACATGAAACGAATATATATATATATATATATATATATATATATATATATATATATATATATATTATCTTCTGATTTAGGGCTTCTATCCCTCTAACTATTTTCTTAGCATCAGGGCTTAGCTGAAATAGGAGTTCTCCAAAACTCATTTTCGTAATTTCTGGGTGAAGAAAAGATGTGGATTACTATAGAATGTATTACACTTATTTAAACAATTTGCACAACGTTTCGAACCTCCATGGTTCATTCTCAAGTGAGGAAATGTTACAATGTGGTTTGATTATATACCCGCACTGGGTCAGGTGATAAGACACCTGTCTTATCACCTGACCCAGTGCGGGTATATAATCAAACCACATTGTAACATTTCCTCACTTGAGAATGAACCATGGAGGTTCGAAACGTTGTGCAAATTGTTTAAATAAGTGTAATACATTCTATAGTAATCCACATCTTTTCTTCACCCAGAAATTACGAAAATGAGTTTTGGAGAACTCCTATTTCAGCTAAGCCCTGATGCTAAGAAATAGTTAGAGGGATAGAAGCCCTAAATCAGAAGATAGTAAATACAGAATATGCGGTCATATTCAATGAGACATGTCTAAAAGAAAACCTGCTGCCAGTATACACCAATATATATTATATATATATATATATATATATATATATATATATATATATATATGTATATATATATATATATATATATATATATATATATATATATATATATATATATATGAATATATATATATATATATATATATATATATATATATATATATATATATATATATATATATATATATATATATATATATATGAAACGCGTGTAATTTGTTTGGTGACAGAGGCTGTCTCCTGGACCAGACTGTATTTGAAAGGTATTACGTTGCCTTTTGTTTCCAGTTTTGTGAATACTTGTATATACACATATGCACGATTGCATACATGCATGTATATAATATACATATATGTTTATACTAGTGTATAGGCTCGCATATACATGTGTATCAGTGGCAGAGTATACTATCACGTGTGTGAGACTGAGTATACTTCGAGTCTTGTGTATGCATACATTTGCCATTCGACCTGCATAACCGTATATTCCCCGCGCAGAAAACACAACATTTGCTTACCGCACTACGGCTCGCAGAGCACCCGGTGGAGGCCGCGGTGCTGCCTTAGTCAACACGCCCTCCCCGACCTCCTGACCTTACCTTCTAGAGCTGTTGACCTTTATGACCTGACTTAGTATCGTTATTGTTGTTGTTTTAGATTCAGCTACTCGGAACCAAAAATTCAAAGTAGCAAGGGCTATGGTGAGCCCGTAGTGGACTCTTGGACGATACGCTCCTTCGTATCGTCCAGGGTGGGTGTCGTTCTCTCTCTCGTGACGTTCGCTCACTCGATTCCCTGAGATCAATTATCCCATCTGCCAGATTCTCAGAGACGCTCTGGGCTGGATGCTGTTATTGGGAGGAGAGGAGGGTGGTAGAGCAGTGGCTAGACTGAGAGGGGGTGTGTCTAGGTGGGGAGGAGGGGGCACAGATGCTAGTGAGCACAACACCTGGGTTAGCGAACGCTTCATAAGGCTGACAAAGCACTCTATTTTTTTTACTTGTTTACACAGGTGAGTACTGGAACAGACTGCTGATTCCTGTTAGCAGGCTGAGAGTTGTTCCCTTCCCATAGCTCATGGTAAGCCTTACACCTAGTTCCCCTGGAATACGCCCCCCCCCCAATCGTTTAACACCCAGGTACCCAATCACTGCCGGAGAACAGAGGTGTACAGTTAAGGATTTGCGCCTAGTGAATCCTTTCCGGCCAGGATTCGAACCTAGGCAAAATCGCTCTTGCGAAGCGCAGGCGAATGTGTTAATGACCACTGCGCCAACCAGCCCGTCCTCCAAACAAAGATATAAAAGTGATTCCAGGCACCCGCAAACCCCCTGTTTATGAATGAAAAACGGTTTACACACGACTCACAACTGATTTCGTTCGAACACTTCCGGAACAAGTGCTTCACTGACGAGTTCGTTCGAACACATCGCTATAAATGCTTCCCCACGTACTACAAATGCAAATANGGAATATAAGAAGTGAGCGAAACAACTAAAAGTTTGCTACCAAACATACCTCTAAATACTGATCTACGTACTCTGTATATACACAATTATTATATATAATTTTATTTTATATTTAAGTAATACCATTTTTTTGGTTACAAAGTGCGTTAAAATATAAGAATGCTGCTTCAGGTGATAGATAGCCTAAGGATGGGTTGCTCTGAATTATTCACCCGCGTATTGTATTTGCGTATAAATGCCATCTGAACCTAAACACCTAGCCTGACCTACCCTGGACCTAACTATACACAAACTATAACACACATTATATTATATTCGAGAAAATGACCTTATGATGACACAGTACGCCAAAATTTACAATTGCGCCTTCAGGGACGGCCGCATCTGGGTTGTTAATTGAGGTAATACCAATTTTATTACTCCGTGTAAAAACTGTTAACGAATGCGCCCATGGAGACGGCTGCTTGATTAAAGGGCGCAGCTTGAGGGTGGGTTGCATAAGATATTGCAAGGAACGTGTAAGCTGCAGAGTAAACTAATAAGACGAAAACATTTTGTTTGTTGCCACATTGCGACATGCCGTGTGCCTAATCCAAAATAATAAAATCATTCTAGAGGAATTTTACTTCGTAATTAGATTCAACAGGTTTAGGAATAGGCTAAATAACGTTTGGTGAGAACTGATAGTTCATGTGATGTGGAGTGATGTGAAACTAATGCTGGGATGGTGCTAGAGTGGCTTAATTTGTACTGATATTTTTTGTGCTAGTGGCTGTGGACTGGTATGGGTGTGCTAGTGGCTGTGAAGGGCAAGAATGGATATAGGGTATGGAAGGTATGTGGGTGTATGGTTTAAGCTGCTGCAGACATGATCGCATGTTGGATAATACTGTTGAGTATGCATTCGGATATGCCTTTGTGTTTGTTAATCGCGATCTTGCAATTTTGCGCCGATTCGATTTTTATGAAAACAGTAGCTGCCTATTATAGCAACTAAGTAATTTGCTCTAAGCAGCTCTCTTGCCTACTCCCAGCACCCCGAGTAATAGTGCTCCGATGCACTCCACGCCTGTGGGTACCGACATCCCGCCTCTTCTCGCCCAGGGGGTGTCCACGGTGGCCACCGTCACCTCTGATAGCCGTCAGACCCCACATTCTGCAACAGTCAGCAGCAGGCCAGCAGCCCCTATGCACAAAGCGTCATCTAATGAAAGCTCTAGCAATAGGAACCTGGGAGAATTTAGCCTGATTAATGATGTTAGTAAGATGGCTGGGATACAAGACGCAAGCCTCTTCTCCAAGTCGGGCAGTTGGACGTCGAGCACCAGCTTAAGCTCCAGATTATACCACCAGCCTCACGTCCCACATTATATGACAACCACCATAAATTCAGCACCCTGCACAAGAGGAATTAAGGCAAGGACGCCCGCTTCCAATGTCGACAACAAAACTCCTGGTTCAGGTCGTCTGAAGACCCCTGGGTCTGCGCCTTCGAGGACCTCTGGATCTGGACGTTCCAAAACGCCTGGTTCGGGAATGAGCAGGACACCGGGTTCAGCAGCCAGTAGGACGCCCCGATCTGCCCAGGAGCTCTCGCCATCAACTATCGTAGGTAAGGAAACACCGCGTTGCTGCTTGACTAGCGTCTTGCAAAATGAAGATAATATACTGTAGAGATCTTCCTTCACCTAACTGTTCCTTCTTCAGGACACACTTCACTTTATCAGAAGTGGAGGCGCTGTTTGGTTCATATTAATCAGTTATCGTTTTGCGGCCTCCGGCAAATGGTCATAAATGCAGCGAGAATATGTATTCGTGGTAATATTTATATGGTAGCTGAATATAATATACAAAATAAAAGTTTTTTGACAATTCTGCATAAATTTTCTTACCAGTAGTGCTAACACTAATGTGCAAATTGTTACCAGTTTTGCAACATTTTGGACACGAATTTAACTTTTCGGTCTTTATCTTTGTATCCTAATTTAATATGAACCAGCCAGTCTTAGGCTTCCGGAGGTGAGACGTCTGGTCACTGCATTGTTTACCTTCTCAAAGTGGTGGCTTGCTTACACAGCGGTGGTGGAAGGGCGCGGGCAGGCCAGGGGGGAAGTGGGTGTGGCAGCCATCGACCTGCGCAGTCCACAGCTCTCTCTTGCCCAGTTCTCCGACACCCACACTTACACCCGCACCCTCACCAAGCTCACCATCCTCAACCCTCTGGAGGTTAGTTCCCCACCCGCACCAAATGCATTATCCGAACCTAACTCGAAATTAACCCCACCAACATCTACCCGATTTTTTATGTTTTTCTAAAAACTTGTATGCCGTAGTTTGCAATAAAACACAAAAATGTATTCCTTTTGTATGATGCTAATTTTAATATTGTCAGAATATTGCTCTAGATCTCTTGCACGGACATACATGACCATATATATCGTAGGTTAACAAGGGGAATGTTGGGGTCAACGGGCGCTGGCTCTACACCAAGTTTTTCAAAGCATGCTCAGAAAAATTATTTGTACCTATAGTTCCAGTATTATGACATTTTTTCATATCAGGACAACCACTGAGATTCTGTACAGAATCTCAGTGTGTAAAAATGTACAGAATCTCAGATTCTGTGCTAGTGTACAGAATGCCTTATTAATTTAACTAATAAAGTAATTGCAAAGCTCCAGGTACCTCATGCCATTGGATCTGAATGGTTTGATAACTGGGAATTCGGTAATGTAATGTGGGAGATCATGTCCCAGTTCTTGCTTACAGAGTTTGCACCTGGAGTGCTCAGGATTGGGAGATCCGTCACCTGCCACAGGTAACGGTAACCCAACCTGATCCTGGCAACCACTGTGTCGCACAGTCTGGTGGACGTTTTATGCTGCCCATAAACATAGGTTTCAGATAGGAACAAATCATAGCTTTTTATACTGGTGCTTTCAGGTCGTTGGGAGTCAGACTCCGACATTGCATTGTTAAAAGTGTACACTTAAATGTTTTGCAACAGAGGTAGCCATCGGGATGAACTTGCATGAGAAACCAATCTCTACACCCATTACAAAAACATGCCATACGCGAGATATCTTCACAATTTTAATAATCTTCTCTGTTCAGCATTCAATATTACAATTAGACTGTCCTCAGCCTGAGGCAGGGCTCAAATTATTCTTTAGGCACAGCTGTAAGATGTATGGAGCCATTGTACATATGCAGTACAATAGGACAACCTGATCAGAAAAGCTATATTATTATTCATCCCCAAACTCATCGTGTGGGTAGTCGTGGAATGTATACAGAGGTACATAATATGTTCCGAAGCGTAAGTACATTGTTCTTTTAATTAAGAAAGTACCGTGATAATGAACTATGTGTTAATATACAGAATCTATGTAAGCAGTACACCAGCCCCAGTTCACTAATTCCAGCACGGGTCTTCCTAACACACGCCATATCTAAACTAATAAACCAATTTTATACAACAAACCAATCCAACCCACCACATAACCTAACAAAGCTATCCAACAATTACACAACCTAAATTAACCGATAAAATCTGTCCAACTTTTCACATAACCTAACCGTGGAAAATTCGCTTAGAAAACTATCACATGCTGTAAGGAGCGATCAATTAATAGACAAATTACGCACTTTCCCAGTCGTTCCTGGATAAATATATACACACCGTTCCAATTTGAATTAAAATAAATAATTGTGTGTTTTTGATGGTTTAATAATTAACAACTAATTAATCAGAATGCATTTTCTTCAAATGCGACAAGTTTTTTAATACAGTATACAAACTTAAATGTATAGCAGAAAGTTTTGTACTTCTCTTATTGCGGCAAACTAGCACTCATAATAGTGATAATATTTAATTTATTTTCAATAAATGTATTGTTTACTATTCATTTGGGTTATATATAATTAGACATACTCATAATACATTAGAAAGCTCATTTAAATTACAATAATCCTTCTGATTACGACAGATGTCATCATCAATGCTAGAACTTTTGGTATAGCCCAAGCAGTTCAAAAGCGGCTCACGAAAGTGACGTACTGTCCAGTTTTCTGTTTTGGGTGCTCTGGCATAGGCTGTTAGGTTAGGAGAGAAAGCTTTCAATTAACGATTTCATGGCGTTTTGAAACCTCAGGCGAACTTCCTGCCCTCCTAACCTACCAGAAGACCCTTAACTTGCTGTTTTGGTAAACAATAAACAAAATCCATTTTTTTTTCAATTATTTTTCATTTCCAAATTATGTCCTTTTTTTGGCCGTAGCGCATACGAGCGAAAAGCGACGATAATTTGTAAGATGACGGGTTGAAAATGAAATACGAAGGCAGCGTAGTTTGACTTACAAGGCTGCATGTTTAGAAGGAAAAAAACCATGTTATTGCCTGACGTCAGTGCAAGGGGTTGCTTGAAGTTTTGGTCTTAAATACGTTGCATGCTCCATATATATAATTTAATACTAGATGACTGATTGCAAGTGGCAATGTTTGTTAGCAGACAAATGTATAATATTTCTTATTATAGTCAGGATTTTCTTATATTCAGGTAATAGTAGCAACAACTGCGGTGCAGCTGGATGCCAGAGGCGGCGGTGGAGGCAGCGGGGGCCTGCTGCGGGTGGTGCAGGACTGTGTCCCCAGCACCTCCGTCACCGCCGTCCACAGGCGCTACTTCAATGACACTCGAGGCCTGGCCATCGTCAAGCACCTGGCCGCTCCACACTGCGCCTACATAGAGAGACACGTCGCCACCAAGTGAGTCGTCACTATTGTTAAAGGCCTTCCATATGTACAATTTTAAAAATATTTGAAAAACAATTTATTTGGAAACAAAAATATGATATAAAATATGAAAAAATACGGAAAAAGTCCATATATTTCCTTGAATTAATTAATTTCACATTAAATTCTTAATACACGTATTACCATATCGTCTTGAAATTTGGATAGATGAGGGACACCTCATATTTTCTTTAAATGACTCGAAACAGTAAAGTTAGAAGACTGGAAAAAAATGGATTCAAACTTAATTCTTTTTGCATAAATGTGTTTGAACAATACTGCCACATCTCCAAATATCTTCCACTTACTAACTTTTATGTATAATAACAAGCTTCGTCTTTTAATTAGATAAGAATACCTAATTAAATTTATGCCATTTATTTAATAATTTATGCCAGACATAAAATCTTGGTAATTATGGGGATTTACAAGTAGAACCAAATTCCCATAAATTTGGATTGTGATTAACGTCAATTGAGGTATGATGCATTGACCTTGGGTTAAGACATGCCCTTCAATGTCAGTTGACACTAGCCATACTCTACGGGTTAAAAGTACACAGTGTGCACTGAAGACATACTTTCTAAGCGCAGGGCAATTTTTGTCACAATACGTATCAATCTTGAGCGATGTAACATGTATAATTTTACCCTGTGGGCATCATATGCTCAAGTAACGTTGAATCAACGTTATTGACGTTGATTCAACATTGTATCAGTATCGTTTGCCCAATATATGCCCACTGGTTATGTACGCTAATTGTCCAACTCGGGACAAGTTAAGGAATGGACAGAGAAGGTAGACATAAACAGTTGTTAGAGAAAGACGGACGACGGCAACAGAGGAAATAATATTTATTAATTTAGGGGAGGTTACCTTGAGGTGCTTCCGGGGCTTAGCGTCCCCGCGGCCCGGTCGTCGACCAGGCCTCCAGGAGAGAGTAGTTGCTAGGACAGAATATATATATATATATATATATATATATATATATATATATATATATATATTGCTTAGTAATCAGGTAAAAAAGTCAGATAACAGAAGGCGCGTGAATGATGACGAAAAAGTGTGTTGGGCCTCGTTGCAGGTATTATTGTCTGGCGGCGGTGGCAGCGGTGATGAAGTACGTGGAGCACATCCAGCACGTCACCTACGCCCCACACAGCCTCCTCGTCTCCCTCTCCTCCTCCGAGAATACCATGACCATTGGTACGTCCCGAACTCCTCAAGGTCTCTCCACCTCCACCGACCCCCCCCCTCCCCCTCCCTCCCTGTCTCTCCTCCCCTCCACCGACCCCCCCCGTCTCTCCTCCCCCCCCACCGACCCCCGTCCCTCCCTGTCTCTCTCCCCTCCACCGACCCCCCTGTCTCTCCTCTCCTCCGACCCCCCATCGCCAGAAATGAATGGGCACGTTTTCTTTCACCCAATGCGGCTGTTCACCTAGCAGTAAATAGATACCCCGAAGATAATCAACTGTTGTGGGTGGCATCTTGGGGAGTGTCAGCAATTCAACCTAAGGGGGGACAAGCCCAAGTACAGGCCTCCCTCCCCCTATTCCAGACCACGGGAGTCATACCTGTACATACTGAATTTAAAATTGACCACTTCAAATGACCTGCACATGAAAAGATCATCTGTAAATATTCTCTTATTATTAAGATATGGTTCACCTTATCGTTCCCCCCCCCCCCATAGTTAGAGACTGGAAGTCTGTTAAGAGTTATCGAGGCCTTCTTAACCACTGCCCTAGGAGGGCCTTGATGGCCTAGTTCCCTACACCAACTACTGGACCTTTCCAAAGATGCGACCTACAGCAGTTGCCTAACTCCGGCGCCCCTGCTTCACAGTACCCACCCGTGCCCCTGCCTCACAGTACCCACCCGTGCCCCTGCTTCACAGTACTCACCCGTGCCCCTGCTTCACAGTACCCACCCGTGCCCCTGCTTCACAGTACCCACCCGTGCCCCTGCTTCACAGTACCCACCCGTGCCCCTGCTTCACAGTACTCACCCGTGCCCCTGCCTCACAGTACCCACCCGTGCCCCTGCTTCACAGTACTCACCCGCGTCCCTGCTTCAGAGTACTCGTCGTGCCGTAAACTGGAGCTGGTGAGAAGTCTGCGTGGAGGGTGGGAGGAGAGTCTCTTCGGCGCCCTCAGACATACCAGGACCCCGGCGGGCACCAGGCTCCTCAGGCTTCCCTCCTACAGGTAAACTCTATCTCCTCTGCATAATAGTCTCAAGTAAGCGGCACTTAGCCCAAGAAAACTGGCTGCATACTCCTAAATGGATAACAAATCTTACTTAAATGGATGCAAAAAATTATAAAACCACTTTAATGGATTTATCGAACACATTTAAGTTAAATCTTCGTATTCATTTAGGTAATCTCTGCATTTATGTTAACTATATTCTCTTATACTGTATATATGTATCTTTAAGTAATCTGTTTGTAAACGAAGGTGTTATGTCCTTTCTATAAGTTTCCCCTCCATCAGGTAAACTGATTCATTTCGCTCTTGCAGACAGGTAATCACTATTCTGCGGGTTAACTTTGACTCACCCTTCCCTCAGGTAAAAGGTATCTTGCTTTTGTGGCAACTATCACCCCTCCCTTTAGGTAAGAGTTTGCCTTTTGCACCCTCCCTTCAGGTAATGGTTCTCCCCCTTTGCACCCTCCCTCCCTTCAGGTAATGGTTCTCCCTTTCACTCTACTCCAGGTAATCATTTACCCTTCAGAGGTCACGACCTCCCCCTAGGGTGCAGTGCCACCTTTTGGGTGGCTTAATCTTCATCGATCAATCAATCATTTACCTTTGCCAAACATTACCCAATACTGCGTGGAACTACATGTACAATATGATTACGCTTATGTTTAATGTCTGCATCAGCTTCTAAAATAGCTTAGTTGGTTGAGATAGAAGCCGACACAAACACTGCAGGGAAGCTAAGTTAGCTCACTGAGTTGAAATAGCTTAATTCCCTTTAACGTTGGTGCCAACTTCAAAAATTACTGTTGCTTATTTAGGCTACGATAGCTTATCTGTAATAGATGTACTATGGTAGGAGATATCGTACTCTCCTGAAATAGGTTAAATGTGGCGGCTGTGGTGGAGCCTTCAAGATAGCATACTTAGCTGACATGTAGAGTTAAAGCCAGCTTTCAAAATAACTGACCTTGCTCAGATAACTTCCGTATATCGATGATAACTAGGTTAAGATGAGGTCAATATGTTTCATTTCATTGTTTTTTTTTGTGCTGACATTGAAGTTTTTTTTTTTGTAATCGTGTTGTATCACGCATGATAATCAGAGACTGGGACACGTCCGCTGTATCTTAGTATGTATCTCGCGCGCTTGACAGTATGGTTCTTACTAACGTTTGGTTTCTTCCTCCTCTCCTTATCTCTTTCTTTCTCCTATTCCCCTTCCATTTTCAACCCACGTTTTCCCCCCACACCCTTGTGCTTCCCAACCATCGCTCTTCCTATTTCCTAATGTTATATTTTTCTTCCTTCACAACAAATATCCTCAACTCTTTTGATATTTCCCCTTTCTGTTCCTCGTCCTCCTCCTCCTCTTCATATATTTGTCTTCTCTCTCTCTCTCTCTCTCTCGATCTCTACTTCCCTCTAACATTTGATATCCTCCTCCTCTCGAAGCAACTTTTTCGTTCTTCTCCCCCTGCCGCTGGTCCTTGACCTGACGTATCTGGCTCACCATCACCACTACCACCCGCCCACCACCTCAACACAGCCTCACGCCGACGCCGCCACCATCACGACCCGCCTCGATACCTTGCAGTACCTCGTCGAGCACTCCGACCTCTTCTACACCCTGCAGGTAAACTTCCTCTCATTTTAGTTTACTATGGGTTCCATAACCCTCCTGTGTCGGTGGAAGGATTGTGTAATCTCGATGATGTGACTGATGAAATGTATTTTTCTTTTTAATAGTACAAGGAGATTTATTGCTTTTATCGGATTTTTTTAAATTTTAATAGTTGTATACGTCGTATTATTTTTTTACGGAATCGACCAATCCGTTAACATTGTGACGTATTATTTAGCTTGTGGAACTGTGTTTACATGCTAGTCTTTGGCCGTTTTAATTAACACACGAACTACAGAGCTTATTATAGAGCGAGTGTTCTTTACTATGGGGCCCTTGGGCCAGATTCACGAAGCAGAAAACTTTCCAATCAACTGTTATTTTTATAAACAGCTTCCTGGTGCTTCGGAGCTCATTAACTGTTTAATAATGTAAACAAAGCCGCCAAAGTTTGAGAAAAGATGTACAGGTTCGTAAGTGCTTCGTGAATCTGGCCCTTTCTTGTTAAGATTTCTCATTGGCTTTTGTATAACAATCAGTATTGCTTTAGGGTCTTCCAGTCAGTTCAGATCAAGCCTGTTAAAACAAAATCATCCTCGTTACTAAAGATTTGAACGAGTTATTTGGCTATGGAGGAAGATTATTCACGTGCTGTAACAGGAACATTTACTCTTAGTTTGGAAACCTGCTATTTTTATAAGGCTCCTTCACCTCATGCTCATGTCCCAGCCCATTGTCCTCATTGCCTAATAGGCAATTTCTCCTCATAATTTACCTTATAAGGTACTAAATATAATCACCGGCTAATTAACAACTATATACATAGTCAGGCTAATCTCGTGGAACCAATTATTTTAAATCAAATTTACAGGGTCACGAGCTAAATAAGTGTACCCGGCATGGTTTTCGGGAAGTTTTACACGTTACAAACAAGTATTGATCGTATCCCCTCCAAGTACTATATATAGTGCCTTGGCGAGTTACCAAATCTGAACCTATAAATGGAACACAATTTATGTTGATAAATCATGTAATAAGTATTTGAAAGAAATGATAAAGTAGGAGTGACAGTTAAAAACAGAGACAGGAAGAAAAAAAAAGTCAACAATCTTAGGTGCTCATTGGTGAATCATTTCGAGTTTCGACCCTTAGGGAAGCTGTCGTTAATTTGTAGTGCTGACACTTCTTGGGTTTATGGAGGGCGTTTATTACAGTCAATACTGGGGCGCTTCCCCGACGTGGACTGGCTGCTCTCCATGTGTGTGCAGGTGCCGAAAGAGGTGAGAACCGTTGCTTTATCATTTGAGTGTGTAGTGACCTACTCATACTCGCCTAGTTGTAGGCGAGTTGTAAGCCTTGTAAACTTACGTATATATGATTTATATTGTATTTTCTTAAATAAAGATAAAAAAGGTCGCTTGCGGGGTTGAGAACTAATGTGTGTGGTGTGTTTCATGCTTTTCTCCCGCCCCCTTTTCTCCTCTCATTTTTTCTCCCATTTCGTGGGATTAATGTTTAATAGTTTTAGATTAATTACTAAACATTCCACCCACCACTGTGTCAACGCCACCGAACAAAGATCACCTGACATTTAAATTTAACTTCAACCTTTGGCAATGTTTGAGGCTAGCCTCAAACTCCTCGTGTCGCTCATATACACTATGATATTGCCTTGTTTACATTTGTTGTCAGGTGCAATGGACTCCATGTATGATAGTTTCTTAATACTGAGAAGCCTATCATAGTCCGTGAAGCCTATCATAGTCTGTGAAGCCTATCATAGTCCGTGTCTGCCTGCCTCTTTCTCGCTTCGTCTCAGAAATGATTTTATATTTCCGTGACTGTGTTCAGGAGACTGAGCAGCGGTGCGAGCTCCGTCTCAACTACGTGATAGCCCTGAAGAACACACTAGAGTTACTGGACCCGCTGGCCAACGCCCTCATTGACGTCACCGATCCACTCCTGCTTTCCGTCAGAGAGGTGAGCAACATTCATCACATTTCTCTAATTTCTCGCTCTCTTTCTGTGGCCAATATTCGTGTATTGATGGTACAGCACATGCACGAAGAATATGCAACGAAACTCGTGGAAAATTTCGTCACGAATCAGTGTGTTTTCAAGACCAAACATGTATTCAAGTTCTAAACTATTTTCACGAAAAATAAAAAAATAAAATATTTTAATATACTAAAAATAGCAATATTATGAAAGAGAAGAAACTTCGACCATTTAGTTAGCTATTTGGTTAGAGATTATAGAGTTATCTGGTTTATAATTAGTTTTAGATATAATTGCGAGTTTTACCTTATCCGCGCGAATTACCTGTTTTGTAATTATTCAAATTTGCGTATGTGAAACAAGTGGAAATGGCTGCGACCTTTTTTTTTTTTTGACATTATAACTTAAACTGTAAGCAGAGGGAGCGGCCCAAACACTGCAATAACGTTCAGTGCTACATAGTAAGAACATTAAAGTAGATAGATCATCGATGCCTAACGAATGATTCTAAAACATCTCGGGTCCATGAAAGAACAATGTTCATGGGCTTGCTTGACGTCTCTTGACTGACTGATGTACATAAATGTTCTCCCCCGGAACACTGCAAATACTTGACGAAACTGTCATGATGAGACTTGGGAACACTAAGAAGCATTTAACACCTTGAAGGGATGTATTCAAACGTGTCTATGCAATGTGGTTATATATATATACACCACACACCATATATATATA
>WNGS01167372.1:18402695-18443484 GCA_020271785.1 Procambarus virginalis | reverse complement strand
AGTTTGTTGATAAAACCCTCCGCCAGTTGCTTTTGAACCTGTGTTGATAATATTTAAGAACTTGCTGGGCAAACCCAGGATAGGAAAGCAACTGCTGTATGCTGAACGAATAGGAGCGCTACAATGCCTTGCTTGACCAACTTGATAATAGGCGCCTCCCTGTAACGAGAGTTTCCTGTTCTCTATAGAAATATTTGTATGTTTGTGGAGAAATTTGTCGAGATCTGTCTGCTTCTTGGAACAGTTACGCGAGTTTGGGTGGTGGGGAATTTTTGTCTAAGGTAAGTTTTGTTAGAGAATTGAATTAAGAATTCAAGACAAGTAAATTTAAAAAAAATTGTAGAAATGTGGTTTTTATCTTCAAATACAACTCCCAAATATGTGTAAATGGATGTTGCAAAAATAATAGCCTATAAATAAATAGCCTAATAAAATAATAATAAGTGTCAAGGTCTGTAAAGAATGAGTCAACATCAGTTTCATAGGTAAAATGATGAATGTGAGGTCCGAAATGGCCGAAATTTATGAATAAAGAACAACCGTGTGTAAAAAAAAAAAAAGCTTCAGCTGGCAATTTGCTTGCGAGGAGCGAGGAAACTTGCTTATGAAGGACATCAGGGCATGCACACATTGTACAAACTAAGATAGTGCATATTAGGAAAATTTTTGTATATGCCTATAGTTAAAAAAATCTGGCAAAAATGGCTTTTAAATGTACAGTAGTGATGCTATTCAGCTTTCAGCAGTGTGCTGCATTACCTTGGTGTTCAGAACAACACCACATTGTTGCACGAGTTTTGATTTGATGAAATGATTTTTCAATTTGATGAAACCCTGATCGGTTTCAAGGTCTTTCCGTAGCGAGGGTTACTGTTGATGAGTGTGGTGTGGTGTGTTTCAGGCGGTGAGGAGCACGGTACTGAGAGAGCTACTGGAGGTGCTACGGCAGGTACTGCACGAGGACGCCCGCCTGGTGAAGGGCGCCGCCGCATGAGAACCCAGCGTTGTTAGCCATCAGGAGCCATGTTAACGGCCTACTCGATGTCGCTCGCAAGATCTACTCTGAGATTATCGACGACATCACAGGTTAGATCCCTCAGGGAATCCTCGGGAAAAGATTAAGGAGACACACTTTAAGAGTAAGGCAAGAAGAGTAATGGAGGGCGGGACCTTGTTGGATGAAGTGTCGGATCTGTAGGTTGTGTATGCATACATTCGTAGCTGTATAGCACACGAATATATGCAGAAACTTATATATTTGCACATTTATGAATTACACACACACACACCACATACAAAAGTAATACTCAACGTATGTGAGCAAAAGATACGCATATATACCAATCAACCACAGGAATCTAAGACACTACTGAGACAAATCATTTGGATAGCAATGCTTGAACTAGACGGCTGAAGTCAGAGGTAAGACAAGCAACTAACCATCTTCTTGTGTGCACGCCAGAGCACGTGGAGAGACACGGGTCGAGAGCACGGCGTGTGTGCACGGGTCGGCCATAACGCCGCCAGGGGCTTCCATATCACCATTCCTGTCGCCAAACGGGCCGCCCCTCCTCGTCTCCCGAGCGTCTTCATCCAGGTGAGTCTGGCATCTAGCAGCTCACTCTTGTGAGTCTTGTGCGCGATAATTGTTAAGTTTGTAGACACGTTGAACTTCAGGAATAAATTCCAGTTCTGTCCAGACTGGTTCCAGTTTGTGTAGGCTAGTTTCAGATGACGCAAGTTGTCTACTAAAGAAAGTTGCACCGTTTCATGTAAGTTGCAGACTAAAACTGCAGGCTATCGTTTATGTGTAAGACATTAATAAGTAACCAGAAGAAACCTCAGCACGAGGGTGAAGTGTCAGAGTTTGTCTAGAAACTTGATTGCATCTAACTGGGCTCAGAAGTAGAAAAAAAAAAATTTTGTAGGTTTGTCCGCAGGTCAAAAGGAGCTCAGGATTTTGATAATATTTAGTCTTTCGTGCCATAATTGTGCTAACATCATTCTTTTTTCCGATGTAGTGGTAGGATGTGTATGGGCAGTGATGTTATTAACTGCATTTTGTCCGTTTGTCTAGATGGTAAGACTAATAAAGGGTATATATGTTCACTGTCATATATTCTTCAATGCCTTCTACACACACTTTATAATCTTGAGTGTGTCCTTCTACGTCATCGTTACTCTAGAACAAACCTAGCCCAACTAGCCTATCCAAACCTAGCCTAACGTAATCAAATAATGACAATAAAATATACTTTTGTTTTATATAATGTTCAAGCCAGTACATGTTCCAGATCGAACTGCCTGCACACGACGTTCAGACACGTTGGAACAGATTCCGACGTGTCCAAACAAGATTATAGATATTGAAACCAGACACGCGCATGAGGTGTGCTCATTCAACTCCAGAAACACAACGGGACGCTTGCTGGCGGCTGGCGAGGGCTACAACACTAGTGACTGTGTGTACTCACCTATTTGTACTCACCTATTTGTGCTTGCGGGGGTTGAGCTTTGGCTCTTTGGTCCCGCCTCTCAACTGTCAATCAACTGGTGTACAGATTCCTGAGCCTACTGGGCTCTATCATATCTACACTTGAAACTGTGTATGGAGTCAGCCTCCACCACATCACTGCCTAATGCATTCCATCCGTTAACTACTCTGACACTGAAAAAGTTCCTTCTAACGTCTCTGTGGCTCATGTGGGTACTCAGTTTCCACCTGTGTCCCCTTGTTCGCGTCCCCCCAGTGTTGAATAGTTTGTCCTTGTCTACCCGGTCGATTCCTCTGAGGATTTTGTAGGTTGTGATCATATCTCCCCTTACTCTTCTGTCTTCCAGTGTCGTAAGGTGCATTTCCGCAGCCTTTCCTCGTAACTCATGCCTCTTAGTTCTGGGACTAGTCTAGTGGCATACCTTTGGACTTTTTCCAGCTTCGTCTTGTGCTTGACAAGGTACGGGCTCCATGCTGGGGCTGCATACTCCAGGATTGGTCTTACATATGTGGTGTACAAGATTCTGAATGATTCCTTACACAGGTTCCTGAACGCTGTTCTGATGTTAGCCAGCCTCGCATATGCCGCAGATGTTATCCTTTGTGTGTGTGTGTGTGTGTGTGTGTGTGTGTGTGTGTGTGTGTGTGTGTGGATTGAGGGAAGGGATGTTTGCTTTGGTCGTATGGACCTACAATATATACTTACCTATTAGTTTACAAGGGGGGGGGGGGAGGGGAAGGCTTGTGAGGTTAGCTTTTTTCTTTCTCCCCGTCTACGAGCTTTGTTGTAGCTGTTGCATTATAATTTAACTATCCGTTAACTATTTAACTAACGTTATTAATTTAACTAATTAATCTGGCTTAAAAGACGAAGTGGATTTTGCAACTTCTTCTTTTTAGTGTACTCCACTTGTTTAGGGTGGGGGGGGGGGGAGGGGGTTGTATGGTACTATTGAATTTGGACAAACAGGAAACTTTTTCGTATTTTATTTGTTGCGAATAAAACCTAACGTAACAATCCTAGGCCTAACACACGCTATCAGAGGCCTTATATAATATAATATATAGAAAATAGTTACAATAGGCCTAGGAATATTTGAATTTGGGGTTTAGTTTTTATTTTCTCGGACTGTATGAGGTGCCAAATTCTACTATCTAATTGTCCATTACGTCAATACATGTAAGATAGTCCACATAGTTACAGACAGTACTATCTATGCAGGAAGATGGGTTGGGGGAGGGTGTGGGTGGAGGATGGTAGCAATGGCGGGTTCCTGTCTCCCGGGGCGCCACCATCATATCATAAAAATAATAGGATTGTTAGCACAAATATTTCTAAATGGAACTTGACGTCGGCTTCCCCCCCCCCCCAGAAGAGGGACTTAACAGTGCGCCGTAAGCAGACTTGGAGACTTGGGGAAACAAACTTCAGACTTGAATCATGACGCATCATCGATTTCTATTATCGAACCTAAAGAGGAGACATCTTCAGGTTGCACCACAACAAGTCCTCTAGACTATTAGGTCGCGTTTCTTACGTTGTCCTGCAACTTAATAAGTTAACGGTTCTCAAATATGGACGTTTTCTATACAGCGTACTCGATAGGTTAGGTGGGAGGCTTGGGGTCGTATGTTTTTGGTTAGGATAACAGGTTGGATTTTTAATGGAGTGCTAAATCAAGAGAGGTCCGGATCACTGTCCATCAACTTCATGGCCAAAGGTCGTGGCCAAGAACTTTGTCATAAGCCAGAAAAGCTTGGTCAAATGGTCTTCAAATCATAGTTAAAGGTCATGATATATGCTGATCAGTAGTTATTATCACAAATTATCTGTGCAGTGTTGCTCGCCAAATAATTGAAACTAGTACATTTCCTGAGCGGTATACTAAAAGTAGATAATATTGAACAATATAGTTCGAATATATTCTATCGTGTATATATAAGATTTCGAAAGTATAGCGAAGTCGACGGCTCGTCTTGACTGACGATCCTTCCCCCGTCTTAACAGAGACGCCTTCCGTCTCCCAACAGACGGAAGGATGACGGATGAGGAAAGGTGGTGGGACGGGAAATGCTCAGCTGTGGACGCAGCAACCGCATGCAACCAAAGCTGCAACACTGCCATGCGTGTTCGGGGATATAGTAACAGCATTGCGTACCGCTGGCCAATTTGTGCGTGGGCGAGTGGGTGGGTGATCCACCAAGCCCATCAAAAGCATCATTTTAAGATACACATGTAGACCAGAAAACCCGTATGTGAAAATGTTTACCCCGTAAACATGTCATTTGGAAAGAACAGCATAACATGCATAGCTTCCGAGTGAACGTGAATTACTTGTCACAAGAGAGCAATCTTTGCTCACCCACCCCCCTCCCACCAACTGCTGCGCAGGCGGGCGGGCGTACGGACGGGGACACGCACACGCGTACGTACGTATGTACGTGCGCGTGTATGTTGTTGATTGACAGTTGAGAGGCGGGACCAAAGAGCCAGAGCTCAACCCCTGCAAGCACAGTTAGGTGAGTACACACACACACACACACACAAACACACACACACGCGCGCGCACACACACACACACACACGCACACGCACTCACACACGCACACGCACTCACACACACACGCACTCACACACGCACACGCACTCACACACGCACTCACACACGCACTCACACACGCACACGCACTCACACACGCACACGCACTCACACACGCACACGCACTCACACACGCACACGCACTCACACACGCACACGCACTCACACACTCACACTTATACATGCGCACGCACACCTACCTACCTACCTCTCAATGTTTGTTGATGATGCAAAAAATACGAGACGACTCAAGACGTATGAAGATAGAGTACAGGACGACGTGGACAAACTGGAGGAATGGTCTAGAAAATGGTTACTAAAGTTAGAATGTAGAAGATATTTGCGTACAATGGAAAATATCCAGAAAAAATTAATGTCACAATGCTGTTGTGTTTAATGACATGATGTATTATAGGAAACCTGCTCCCAAAATATGCTTTGTGTGTATATATACACACACACACACACACCACACACACACACACACACACACACACACACACACACACAACACACACACACACACACACAGTAATATAATGTCAGTAAGACGGACATCTCGCCTGCTATCATAATTTACACTGCTCTACAACACTGCATGATAAAAAAATCTATCATCCCCCTCCATTTCCCTACAGCCCACTCCTCCCCCACCCATCATTCCCCACCAGTACACCAACCTACGACCCCAGTGCCAAATCCTTCGTCCTATAGCCCCCCCCCCCTCCACTCTGGTAGGTACTGGCCTGACAAGCCCGCGTTGTTCAACTGGCGGCGCCGTGTACTGCCATGTACACTCCCCCTCTGGCAAGTACAGAGTCCAGGAGCCCGTGTTGAGCTGGGGGCGGGACACGACCAGTATCCCGACACCCTACTTGAGAGATGGGAGGTGTAAAATAATTAACACGGAAAATAGGGGGCGCTATAAACACGATTGGATGGTCTGGTGGACCAAACTCTCACCAGTCAAGCCTGGCCTCAGGCCGGGCTTGGGGAGTAGAACAACTCCCAGAAGCCCATCAAGCAGGTTAGGGAGAACTGAACATCAGAGGTTCATTATTTAACATGCGTACATTCGCAGTTGCGCAGCTGCCTTAGACAATGAAGTTCAGTGTCAAAAGGTGATGCTATTTGATATTAAAAAAAATCCCATCTGGCAGGATGGTTAGTCATACAGGGACATGTAATCAATAGTCTGTACTGGCATACTTTGTACTTACAGGACGAGTGACGCTGCCCAATAAACTCGCCCCTCGGGGCAAAATTAAATTAATTCATTGTCTCTCTTGCCTTGGTCTCTGTTTTGCGCTCTGTATGGCTTCACTTAGCCAGTACCCGGGTTCTTTACTTATCAAACTGTATATGGGGCTTTAGTGCCTCTTCTTACTCGATCCCACCCCGAGTCAGGCAAGTTATAAAGAACTGACAGTAATTAATCTAAAGGAAAAGGGGGGTAAACAACACTAAACAGAACCTTCCCCAAGTGTACTTCTTAACTATATATACACCTATGTACATGACACAACACTCCAGGTGTCACTTTAGCACAGAACACTATAAAACTTCTGCAACCTTCTTTCCCAGAGAGTCCTGTCTTCTATCGTACACCACTCAAGGTTCCCTCCCCGAATCTGTCTGTCTTTGGTCCTCACGCCGGCGAGTTCACCTTTCTCAGTAAATCACTGGCCAGTCCTATACACTTTTAGATGACCTACCTTGATAATTGTAACCATAAAGGCCATAATTTTGGAGTGAAATGTTAAATTTGAATCAAACTTTATTGACTAGTTGTATATGAATAGGGCTCCAACTGGTAAAAGTTTCAGCATGGCAACATAAGTAGAAAGGAAAAAAAAACGTAATTTTAAACTAATTTTAATGTAGAAGTTTTTCCAATATGTTTGTTTTGTGGGGACTTTTATATTGTTAATTAATCAAACATTATGTAACAACATGACTATAAATATTTATATGCGTAAATGAACTTGGGGGAGAAAATTTTACAACATGTATGTAGAGTTTCTGCCTATACAATAAGGTGTAAGTTTCATGTTAACTGATTAATGAGCAGAGTTGAGTCAGCGTGTAGCTGTTAATGATTTACTTGAACAAAATGAAGTTTGTAGTTTCTGCCTTGTGTGGCTGAGGTTGACATCCACCGATTTCCTCCACAATTGGCAAATTGTGTACAATTGCACAATTTGCACAATTGTGCAAATCGCCTAATCAAAAGAACATTAAAAAAAAGTTTTAAACTAACTATATATATTGAATAAAATAAAATCCTTTATTATATGCAGTTGTGATAGTAGTGTGTCGTAGACACGATTCAGTTGACATTGTTTGATGGCCATTTTTTATTTTTGAAAAATAGGTATTTTAATTTTTTCTCCCTTTCTGTTTAGGCTGCGATGCCGAAATTGACCAGTTGCGCCTTTTTCATATACAACTAGTAAAATGTTTGATTGAAATTGAATAACTTTAAAATATTTTAGATTTTTTTAACTTGATGATATATATTTTTATTAATAAAACAAATTAGAGGATCTAATTTCAATGTTTACATAAGATATTTATTTTGCATAAATCCATTAACCTTGCACACGCCTCGGGAGTCCAGGGATTAGTTAAATCATCTCAACAGTTTCTCAATATTAAATAATAGAATTTATGATGAAGTAATCAAGTAGTAGAGTGGTTAAAGTTGTGGTTTGTTTAAATCTTGGATATACAGTATCACAGCTACAAACATTGTTGACATTGTCATGTTATAAGCAGAGTTTAATTATCATAATGTGTGAGGTACGGTGATGTGAGGGCGATGAGTTGGGATAGCACGAAGGGAAGGAATGGCGCCGAACCACTTGAACCATTGGGGATTGAACGCCAACCTGCATGAAGCGAGGCCACTCACTTACCGACCTGTCAAAATGTTGTTGTTGTTGTTGTTTCAGATTTAGCTACTCAGAACGAAGTGTCCATGTAGCACGGGCTATAGTGAGCCCGTAATTCTGTCAAAATGGTTGGGAGCATCTTGTAAATCTTGCGGGCTATTCATGCTCGTGCCACCTCTTAGGTTGCTTAATCTTTATCAGGCATCAATCTTGTAAATAAACAGACTTGTTTTTCACAAATGTTTCCAAGACCGAGTCGGCTATGCAAGTGTTGGTGGTGAACTTGGAAGGTTTTGAAGCTGTGGCAGCCTATGGCCCGGGTGAATATTTTACAGGGGTTATGGAAGACTACAGAGGGAGGGTGGAGCTGTATCTGAACCCGAGGTGATGCTAGGCATTTTGTCTGCTATTGAAGATGATTTGTGAATATATTGGGTTATTGAGACACTTGGGGCAGGGGTGTGAGGATGTCAGGGAGGGCCAGCAGTTGCACAGTGCGGCTCGGCATGATTTTGCCCCTTTTTCAAATGTATTTTTTTTTAATATTTTCTTGCTGGTTACCTTTAATTTGCTCTAGATTGAAGTACACAAGATATCACTATATATATATGAGAATTTTTGAAGTAGGGCGCGTGTGTGGTGACTGTGGGCGATGCTTCGATCTCACTGTTCTACTTTAGTGTGTGTGGGGTTTTTGTGGGTTTGCGTGGGTGGGTGAGAGTTTTTGAACGTCAAAAAACCATAACTATGGATGAATATGACTATAATCTGCGTCAGCAATGCTCCGCACATAATCTTGACGTGCGCAGAGTGGAGGTCTCCAGGGCAGCTGTGCGTCAACGCCTCCACCATGGAAAGGCCGTGACGACGCACTAGGCTACGTCGGTGTGGCTGTGTTCCAGGAAGGTCGCTCCCACACCCGTGTAGCACGGAGCAAGTCGTGTTGACGTTACGGGAAAGTTGTTGGCGAAACACGTCCACTTGTGCACTTTACCTGTTGATAAGTGTTAGTCTTTTTCCTGGGCAGCTGCGTCGTCAGCACGTATACATTCCTTACCACTACACACACCACACACCATTTATCACAAACAAGCTCTCTATTTTACCCCTGGGATACCTAGGCTAGGATTCATCGATAATTGATGAATCCTAGCCTAGGTAATCTTATTATTGGTTATAATTAATGACTGATAAAGATTAAGCCACATAAGAGGTGGCACGGGCATGAATAGCCCGTAAGATTTACAAGATGCTCCCAACTACTTTGACATTTACGAAACCTGTACAGCTTGTCTCGAACATGGCGGCTTAGTTTGTCCTTATTCAACAGTTTACGAGCTTGGAAACTTTGCAATCCCAGGTTATTATTATAGTAACCTGGAGCTCTCAAACTGTGTAATAAATACTAAGATGCCATAATTGAGGAAAAGATGTGCAGGTTTCGTACGTGGACATGTAATCTTTCGATGAATCCTGGTCCAGGACTAAGATTGGCTTGTCTTAATAAATAATCCAAATTCTTCGCAGTTGTATATTTTAACCAAATAAAAATGCAATAAAAAAGTAATATATCGGCGCTATCAGGCTATATATGCAAGAGCATCCTAGGTATGAACACAGCTCTCAACCAACCCAATCGGTACGCTTTATACACTGAACCAATCGGGAAGAGCACTGTTTTCAACGAATAACCAATAGGAACACTACCCTTCTTAGAATGTACCAATAGCATCGCCCTATTTGGTAAAGGGTAACAAATATCAGCAAGGCAGACCAATTGGAGCTTCTCCCTCATTAGAGTGGACCAATAGCAACGCTCGACGCCCACCATTACAGTTCCCGTTACAGGTCAGGCTTGACGACCCGCGATAAGCTGCATCGCAGCCCGACCAACACGGCGGCCCGGGGCTAGGGTGGCCCATAGGCGGGTAAGATTCATTCTCAGCTCGGCCATAATAAGATTATCGCAGGTAATAATGATCGCTGCGCTGATGGCGTAAGAATGAGACTTGTTTCAAAGTTGACATATATGTACAAGGACACTGGCATTTATAAAACATGTATACGATATCAGTATATTTATGCTTGCATATGCGTATCCCTGGAATCGTATATGTGCATGATCTGGTGTATAAGCAATTGTGTGTGCCGACCTCCATATACAACATGGTCATGAGCAGGAGTATGTTGGATGTGGCTGCCGTCTAGTACACCGGTGTTCACCTAATTGTGCTTGCGGGGGTTGCGCTCTGGCTCTTTGGACCCGCCGCTCAACTGTCAATAAACTGATGTACAGATTCCTGAGCCTACTGGGCTATATCATATCTACATTTGAAATTGTGTACGGAGTCAGCCTCCACCACATCATTGCCTGATGCATTCCATCTGTTAACTACTGACATTGAAAAAGTTATTTCTAACGCCCCTGTGGCTCATGTGGGTACTCAGTTTCTACCTGTGTCCCCTTGTTCGCGTACCACCCTTGTTAAACAGTTTATCTTTATCTACCTTAACAATTCCTGAGAATTTTGTAGGTAGTGATCATGTCTCTCCTTACTCTTCTGTCTTCTAGTATCGTGAGGTGCATTTCTCACAGCCTTTCCTCGTAACTCATGCCTCTTAGTTCTGGGACTAACCTAGTGGCATACCTCTGAACTTTTTCCAGCTTCGCGTTGTGCTTGACAGGTACGGGCTCCATGCTGGGGCCGCATACTCCAGGATTGGTCTTACATATGTGGTATACAAAGTTCTGAATGATTCCTTACACAAGTTCCTGAAGGCAGTTCTGATGTTAACCAGCCTCGCATACGCCGCAGATGTTATTCTTTTGATGTGGGCTTCAGGAGACATGGTTGGTGTGATATCAACTCCTAGATTCTTCTCTGTCCGTTTCATGAAGGACTTCATCTCCCATTCTGTATCCTGTGTCTGGCCTCCTGTTTCCACTGCCTAGTTTCATTACCTTACATTTACTCGGGTTGAACTTTAGTAGCCATTTGTTGAACTATTCATGCGATCTGTCTAGGTCATCTTGTAGTCTCATACTGTTTTCCTCCGTCTTACTCCTCCTCATAATTTTTGCATCATCAGCAAACAATGAGAGGAATGATTCTATACCATATGGAAGTTCATTTACATATATAAGAAACAGTATGGGTCCAAGGACCAAACCCTGCGGTACCCCACTGGTGACGTCTCGCCAATCTGATACCTCACCCCGCACAATGACTCGCTGCCTTCTGTTACTTAGGTACTCCCTATCCAATGGAGTACCTTACCTTTCACTCCTGCCTGCACCTCCAGCTTTCGCACTAGTCTCTGGTGTGGCGCTGTGTCAAAGGCTTTCTGGCAATGCAAAAATATGCAGTCTGCCCACTCCTCTTTCTTGCCTGATCGTAGAATTCAATTAATCCTGTAAGGCATGACTTCCCATCCCTGAAACCATGTTGGTGTTGACACAAAGTTCCTTCGCTCCAGATGTTCGAATAGTTTTTTTCGCACAATTTTCTTCATTAGCTTGCATGGTATGCAAGTTAGGGACACTGGCCTGTAGTTCAGTGCCTCCTGTCTATCCCCCTTGTATATCGGGACCACGTTTGCCGCCTTCCAAATTTCTGGCAGTTCACCTGTTACCAGTGATTTGTTATACACCATGGAGAGTGGCAGGCACAGTGCTTCTGCTCCTTTCTTTAGTATCCATTTCCCCTCCCCCTGTTGGCAGGGGGGAGGGAGAAGGCAGGCAGGCAGGGAGGGAGGGATAGTGGGAAGGAAAGGTAGACGGAGTGACAGAGGATGAGCAACAAGTTGATTGGTGACAAGGAAAGGGCGGGAAGATGGGTGCGGAGGGCCGGCCGGGTGGGCGTGCTGGGATGTGGGAGTCGAGTACATCCACACCGCAAGATATAAGCTTTAGCGATGCATCGAGTGGGCCAGCGAGGGCCCGAGCCACTGGTGGTTCACGCCCCTATCACTCACCCCCCCCCCCCCCTCGCAACCAGTACACGCCCACCACGCGTTTATCGTCTCCCAGTAGACCAGCACTTGCCATTACACGTCCTCACAACTGCACTCATCATTACACACACCCTTCAGCCTCACGTTATTACGCATGATTTGCTTATGTCTCATACCTAATATATCCTTGAGCTTGCTTTATCGAATCTCGTCGTCTTGAGATTAATCTCATGATGCATCCAAACGTTTTCCAGTGCAGGGTACTGAGCACATGATCACCATCCTGCGTGATGGGAATTTTTTAGCATCATACTGTGCAACCCTTCATATAGTTTGCGGCAGCTGCATAAATGCCCATGTACCGATGGCAGTCGCATTTTGACGTATACTTTATTCAAGGCCAAAAATCGTCGCACTAGAAAATGGTAGCAGCTTGCGAAATTGACATACTGTCTCGTTTTCTGTTTTGGGTCCTCTGGTAGGTTAGGATAAGGCAAGCTTCAAGTATGACAACTTATTGACGTTGGGAAATCTTAGGAGGACGGGCTGTTTAACGACAGTGTTTGCGCTTAATTGCCGTAGCTTGTTGGAAGATTAGCAGTGTTTTCATTCACGTGTAGTATTTCCTAAAATTAATTCACTATACAATTAACAATAGTTTCGTTCTCTCCCTTCAGTTGCTATCATATTGTCAATAGTTCACATTCCCTGCCCGCCCGTCAGTGCCCCCGGGGTCACAATCCATCTATCCTTCCTTCCTTCCACCTCCTTTCTCCCTTCCTTCCGTTTCCCCTTTCTTCCTTCCTTCCATCCATCTCCTTCAGTCGTCCTTGTTGGTGTCGGAGTGGGGGACGCCCACTCCAGGTCACGAGTCGGACCTTCCAAGGCCTCGCCCTGGTGAGGTTAAGGTCAGGAGAGGATGCTCGGTAAGGAGCGGTGGGGCTGGCTGGGATGTTGCCTCATACCTTGAGTGTGTGCTCACTTCCTCCCAGGAGGAGGCTGCTGCACAGTCTCAAAGACGTTTACACCCACAGACGGGCTCTCATACGAGGAAAAGGTTGACGGAAGCTGGCACTTGTTCTTCTCCTTTCCCAGCACACACACACTCATATACACGTAGTTCTCGTGTAAGTACACCTACACTCGCCTTCCAGCAGTCAGAGGTATAAAAAGTTTTATAGTTTAATCTATTATAAACACCATCCCCCATTCTGTGGTGACAAACATAATAGTTTCATACTGAAGGGGACGTAATGTCTTGGTAGCTTTTTTTTTCATCCGCTAGCGCTGTGTTAGCTGGTCGTGCTGTGTGCATTAATCCGCTATTAGATTAGAAAATGTCTAAGCCGATGTTTTAGGCTAAGAAAACATCTAATTATTCCAAACAGAATAATACAACAAAAGTGCCTGTTGGATAGGCTTTCATCCAGCAATGAATTGCCGCAGGTTGATGAATGATAACTGTACAGCGTGTGACTTGAGTTTTGTTCACTATAGGTTTGTACCTAAGAATTAAACCACTGGAGATTGAATAGAATTTGTCCGAGTCACAACTCTTACTTTCCTCGAGTGCCTTCCTCCCGCCGGTGGCGAGAACCTCGGCAGGTAAAGTACCGCGAACAAAACACGACGGAAAGAGGCTCGTTTGTTCAACATTTATCATCGCTACAACTACATCCTACCCTCTAAAAACACAGATTTTTCAAGTAGAATGTTTGTGAATTTGTATGAGGCACCGAACCTCATACTGTCGAGGAAGACATATTAGGTGTATATACATAGACAGATACGTGGTGTACAGGCCCCGTTGCCTGCTGCTCCAGCTGGGCGTCGCCTGTATTACCTTACATGTACATGGTCCTCTTGGGCCACGAGGCGAGGAGCTCCTTCAACACGATTTGTTTCTTATTAGAATATTTTATTTGTTTAAACTCTTGTGTAAACAAACAAAAATAATAAAAAAAAACTTGCTAGCAGTGAGGGATTTACCTGTAAATAGTTTACCTTTAGGCATTTTTCTTGTGCGTATTTGACAATGCGTCAGTATTATAAGCTAAGAAAGCCTACTGAACCACTGAAGAGATGCTTAAAATACTTAAAATATTCTTTTGTTTACAGAATGGGAGGTCGGACGGGCTACACCTGTGTGAGACACACACTGTGTGTCCTCAACACCTTCATGTGGGTAAGTACACACAGGATGCACTCATCAGTTGGGTAGGTACACTGAGGATGTACTCGTGCAATACACTATACAACCATGTAAAGTTCTAGCTGGGAACCCAACTGTGTGTACAAGCACTGTCATAGCTTGGGGGGGGTAACTAAGCACTTCCTCACTTACATACACTTAATATCGTGCACTTGTGTCTGGTAATACAGAAGTTGCCTATCGCTTCGAAACGCTCGTGTAGTGGCTTTATTATAGATGTCCACGTGTTCCCGCAAATATTCCTCTGTATCAGTTCAAATTACTAAATAATAATAATTTTACATGGTAGGGGACTGTTAACTGAAGATTGGGAGATGCTATGGGGTGGGGGGGGGGGGGGCAAGAGAATGGGGTGCGACTGAAGTGCCGTGGACAGGTTGGGGAGGTAGGTGCGACAGACGAGGGAGATGGGAGGGGGTGCGACAGGTGGGGGGAATAGGGAAGCGGTGCGACAGGAGCGCCCAGAGGCACAACACTGTGCTCACCTCACGCGCACTCCGGCATGCGCGGCCTCTCTTTCCTCCTTCCTGTCTGCGCGTTGTTGCCATTCCCCCGTTACTTTCTCAAATGTCGTCCCGCAAGGCGGCTTCTCTTAATTGTGACTTGACTAAATAGCTGATGGAGTTTCCGTGTCACAGGAGCCAGACTCCTATAAGTGCCTCACCGGCACTTTTGCTTTCGTGGATCATTTTCTGTAAACGTGAGGGTATTGCACCTGGCTGGCAACCTCGTGCACACGGCCGCCCCGGGATACTCTCGGCCTTTTATGTCAACTTCCTGGAAACTTATCCTCTGGGTTACACTTGAACCAATTCCCCAGTTTTACTCGAGTGTTGAGCGCAGGACCCGTTTTTTAGTTTTAGTTCATTTATTATGCACCCCATACCCATCTTGTGGGCGGTAGTGGAAAGGGTTACAGAGGCACATAATGGGCTCAGGGACTGAACCCCACAATTCATTTAGCTAAGCAAGTTACAATCTTGATGAGCTAGTTACAAAATTCAATATAAGTCGTCACATCAACAATGGGTTCGAGATCGACCTCAACTACAGGTTCTAAATTAAGCAACTGACATGTGGAGAGCTAGTGTCAAAATTTATATGTTTGTCCTGCACACCGCCTCCCATCCAGTGGACAGCGGTGGATAGGTTACAATCACTCAGTTACTACCTACAGTTATCAAACTGGGGATATTTGGACCCGTTTTGTTTTGGTTTTCCGCGCAGGCGCGTACTCGCCTAGTTGTACTTGCGGGGGTTGAGCTCTAGCTCTTTGGTCCCGCCTCGCAACTGCCGATCAACTGGTGTACTGATTTTTGAGCCTACTGGGCTCTTATCATATCTACATTTGAAACTGTGTATGGAGTCAGCCTCCACCACATCACTGCCTAATGCATTCCATCCGTTAATTACTACGACACAAATAGGTTCTGTCTAACGTCCCTGAATGTGTCGCTGAATGTAGCTGTCTGCGTTTCGCTGTTTCACTGTCGACTGTTATGACCAGTTTACATAGTAATGTAGTGTCATGAGAGTACTCCTGGTGTGGACTTCTCAAGGGTCTAACTTCTGTACCGCCATGAAGTGTCATTGTGACGTCACACACCTCGTGTACGCCATATATGAAAGAAAACATTTTCTTATTGTCGTTGGGTTAGGTATGGTTAAAGAAAAGCCAAGACATAGAGGGGCACCTACTTTTCTAAAGTTTTAGACTCTTTCCATGATCTGCTCCCCAGCTGAACATGCGAGGTTGCATTTTATGTGGAGGGGTTTAGATTATCATGACGGCATCAACTCTGACCACCTCGTGACTCGGTGACCGTTGACCTGTTCCCGGGGTTAACTTCTACAGAGGTGTAACTTTTCCATTGTCAGGCGCTGCCTGTCTGGCGCCGCGCCTTGTTCATGCGGTTATGTTCATGTTGTTCTACTATGCACTGCTCTCTTGTTACAGGGACCCTCAGATTACTATGAGGTTTGCAATAAACTAGGCACTAGATGAGTATAAAGGATGAGATAAACTAACCACAGGATAACCCTTGGATGCAGAATAAAGAAAAAAAATTGTGTATCCTGGGCGAGAGAAAAGCTAGGTTGCCAACTCCATCTGCTATTGATGGTTTATTTTTGCAATATTCAACTCGAACACAACGGTGCAACATTAATGGTATGTTGCAGTCTTCCCCCCCCCCTTCGCTTTCAGGTCACTTTAATATGATTGTTGATGCCAGCGGCGGTTAGTTTGTTGTGCACCCCATGCTCATCCTGTGAGCGGTGGTTTGTTGTGCACCCCATGCTCATCCTGTGAGCGGTGGTTTGTTGTGCACCCCATGCTCATCCTGTGAGCGGTGGTTTGTTGTGCACCTCATAATCATCCTGTGAGCAGTAGTTTGTGGTGCACCTCGTACTCATCCTGCAGCCCATCCTCCTGTTTAAATAGTACTTATAGTTACTTATAGGACCATCGTATATGTATACTGACGTAAAGGAATTTGAAAATAAAATTGGTGCTATTGAATTGGGACAAACAAGAAAAGATTTTGTATTGCAAATAAAATCTAACTTAACCATTTTGGGCTTGATTAAGCCTCGGATTGCATTTATTTAGTACATATATAAGCTGTACTATGCCTAGGAACATTTAAGTTTGGTTTTATCCTTATTTTTGTCGGACTATAAAGTGAATGGCTCCAAATTCTATCTAATTGACCATTACACCATATATGCACGATGGTCTACTTGTGATAGTCGCTGAAATTAAGAGAGCTGTGAGAGTACTAACCAATCGGGGAAGAATCGTCCAATTTCTGTGGATCCCCTCCCATGTTGGAATCTATGAAAATGAACAAGCAGATGTGCTGGGTGCTGAAGGCGCTGAAGGAGACCATATTTAATACTGTACTTCATACCCAATTGTCTACAAATAATAGGTATTATCAGGCAATATCATCGTGACAAGGTAACTGAGGAAAGGAAGATAGAAAAACAAATCAGTGAATTTGTACGCTGGTACAATATAGTTGCAGCTGGCAATCATTATGAACGAAGAGCAGGTGGTCGTGGGAGGGAATCCGTCTTGGCTACAAATATCCATGGAGATTTGGAATGGAAACAGTTGACCAGTGGCGTTACAGAATCTGTGAGTGATGGACACCGCCTTGACCACTACCCGAGAGACTGTGAACATCTAAGTCATTAGAAACTTGTATAATAATAAACCCCACATTGAGGAAAATACTATTTGTCAAATATTGATACTGTCCTTGAAAGATTCTCCCATTTTGCACCCGCAAGATAACGTAACATTTTAAGGGTTGACAAATGTTAATCTTCTTGTTTGAGAAGCTGTTCACTTCAGACATGTCCTGCAGCTATGTCTGGGTACTTTACTTTACCGTCTGGGTACAAGTGACAGGATGAACCCAGTGGGTTTTCTTCCTATTGGCGAGTGTTGTATATGGTGCTATGGCGATATGTTCACTCGCAAGATGAGTGGCGCTGCCCAATAAACTCGCCCCTCGGGACAAAATTAAAATTAACGTAATGGTAAAGTTAATGAATTTGTTAATTGTATATTTATCACACTTGTGGGCGTGACGAGTTCCAGAGTGCCTACGAACGTTATATTTATTGGCAAGAGCGACCTCTTGTTCTCTAAATCAAACGCATGTTGGGTTTCGTATTTATTTCAGTAAAAAGGAGTCTTTAAAATTTTCCTAAACAACCCGACGTTCTTCACTAATTGTTCTTGTCTTAGTTATGACGATTGCTTAAAATAACACTGAATACGCCTTCTGATAACTACTCTAATCGCCTCGAATTACTACTTTTAGATAGAACTGACATTCACGTAGCTATAGCTACCCAAGCAATTAAAAAGCCCGCCGCAGTTTAGAGGTCACGTCCAATACGCGCCTAAAGCTATTCTCGTTGTCTGCTTAGAACCATGAATAACTGGTCCGAGTCTGGCATTCACAAATATCTTGCACTACAAGCACTTTTGTATGATTAGACAAAACGGAGAGAATAATTTGCCGTTGCATATGCAATACTTTCAACTTAAACAGAGTTGGGTGTCAAGGTGCGGTTGAAATAGCAAACGAGTGACCCGTGAGCTACATATATTTACCTAAATAAATTTACCTGAGGACCACTCTCTAGTGGCCTCGCGGAGGGCAGGAAGCCGCTTGCTTGTCAAGTCCGCTTCATTTGTTCTTGATGATGGTTTTATCAAGCTGGATTTTGAATTTCAGCAGTGTTTTGGTATTTATGGGTTCGGTGGGTAGGCGGTTCCATGGGTTTATAACCCAGTGGGCGAAAAAGCATTTCCTGTGGGTGGTGGTGGGCCGCATGTTTGACACCCCAGGTATACAAGCTGCAAGCTGGTGCATTGGCCCTTGGCAGCAAGCACTTACTTGCCTACAAACAGATAAACCTTCATGAAAGATACACATTAATTCTTAAACATAAATGGCACTTGATCATTCAATGGAACTGATGATTTGAAAGCCTCAACCTTCACCATATTTACATAAAAATCAGAATATTTTCCAACAGTTTATGAATACAAAGGCAAAGTAATTATCAGAAGTAGTGCTAAGCCAGTATGACTATGTAGCACTTGTAGTTTGTTCATACAGTATATATATATAATTTTTTTTTTCAGATTGTTGGTTGTTCAATGCTTGGTGCAGGGATCTGGCTGCGGCTGGCGTATGGCGGCTACGCATCCCTCCTGCACCAATACGCTGCTATTTCTGCAGACTCCTTGTGCCTGGCAGCTGGCGTCATCACCTTCATCCTTGCATTTTGTGGCTGCTGTGGCTCATGGTTCCAGAGTCGCTGTATGCTCATAACAGTTAGGTTCTATGGTCAATGTCAAAATGGCTTTTAGCTTGATTCGACTTCTATCTTAATACATTTTAATCTTGGGAATATACAAGGACACAATTTATAACTACAGTGTTATGAAGGAAAATAAATTTTGCCTGGGGGTCAAAGGGTGAAGTTTTAAATTTTATTAGTTTTATGAACTATAAATATTTAGGTGCACAAGAATAGAGGAAACTCAGACAATTGACTTGTGCAAGGCAGTTCATATTTATATGCAACCAAACTCGTTTGTATGATAAAATTATTGTTAATTATTATACAGTAAATGTCTAGCACCCTTTCCTGCCCTCTTTCCACCCACATGCACACGCATGCTTCCACAAACAAGTGTACAGTATCTTCATTGGTGCTGAATGGATGATGACTAATGTAACAGCACACACTCTTGTGCACCATAAGCTTGTAAATAATATTACAACTGCTGATACTGTAATTTGTTTTGGTGTTCATTTTATTTATTTGTATACCAGAAGATAAAATGGGTTGTTTAGTACTGTACATATATTGGTAGTTGTGTAGTACATTCTTGCAAAGCCACTAGTAATCTCCATTTGTACTTTTTTTTTTTCCCCCACACCATATGAGACTTGTTATATCTCAACATGTACTAATAAATATACCAATCTGATGTATACAATTTGTATAATATGTACTGTAGTATGCATATTGCTAACGGATTAATACATTTAGTTTGACAACTGCTGTATTTATGAACAATAAGTAAGCCTACTTGTAGGTATTAAAGATGAGGTGGGTTGTTAATGATATAATGATTATGGTTATAAACTGTAACTACCTCTTTCTTAAACTTCACCACTATGGAATCAGAGGCCTTGCCTTGAACTGTATTCAATCCTATCTTGGTGACACACCAAATATGTAGCCAACAACGATATAACCTGCCCCACTCTACCATTAACTGTATGAGTAACACAGGGCAGCATCCTAGAACCTCTCTTATTTCTTATATAAATCAATGATTTGCCAAGTGTCTTAACATAATTAAACCTATACTATTTGCTGACGATATTACCTTTATCTGTTCCGACCCCAACCCCCCCACACTAAATAAAATTGTAATAATGAATTTAAAAAATCCCATCATGGATGTCAACCAACAAACTAACACTAAACAAAAAAACCTACTACATTTTATTTGGAAGCAAATCAAACAAAATTCAACTTCAGATAGACAATGTTAACATTAGCAATAAAGATGATGGAAAGTTCCTTTGGCCTATACATAGACAAGTTTCAAACTTCAGCACCCACATACAATATATTGCCAAAAAAAGTCTAAAAACTGCCGGTATATTCTCTAAAATCAGATTTTATGCTCCACACACTGCTCTCCTCATTATATAACTCATTAATTTTTTCCTATCTTATATGCGGTATCTGTGCATGGGGTTGAAATACTGCAAATCACCTCAAGCCCATCATCACTCGGCAAAAATCTGCTATCAGGACAACAACAGACTGTCTACAGACAACACACAGCCCCTCTGTTTAAATCACTAAACATACTCCACACATTTTCTTGTGCTATTTACATGTACAAAACCTTGTTCCTAAATGCTAATCCTGACCTGAAACTCTTCCTTGACAGACATAGACCCTATGAGCACCACACGAGAAATAAATGTTCGATATCTCCAGAGTCGATCTAAATCTGTGCAAACACAATACAAATAAAGGGACCTAGTTTATGGAACTCACTCTCTAACAAATTAAAAAGATGTCCAACCTATGCCTTATTCAAAAGTAAAACCAAAGAGTACCTAATTTCCTCATAGTTTCTTACCTTGGGCGTCAAACTTGTACTGTATTTTGTGCTACCCTCTCCCCCCAATATTAGTGCCTAAGACGTACAATTTCACCACTGTAATAACTGCCGTCAACTTACATCATAGTTATTATGTTGAACACAAATTTTGCTACAATATACCTATTAATAATTATTTGTTAGATTATGGACTTGCCAAAAAGGATTTATGCATGTTAGTGGCTTTGCAAGAATGGTGTTATGTACCAATGTGTTTACAATATTATGTCCTCTTGCAAACCCAATGTACCTTGTATAAATTAAATAAATAGAAATACAGTAAATAAATATTTTAAAAAATTAGGTTGATGAATTAAATTGTTGGTGGATAAACAAATTTCCAAGGCCAGTTTCAGTGCTCATCTTTCAGCGTACTGAAAGTATGCTGAAAGATGAGCATTTGCTTTCTTTCAAAAAAAAGTAAATCTTTCATTTGAAAGATTTGCTTTCGTACTCGGCGAATCCCAGGCAGCACAGAAATGGTTGGCCACATTTCCTTTCACCTAATGCACCAGTTCAACTAGCAATGAGTAGGTACTCGGGAGTTAGTCGGCTTCTTGTGGGGCTGCATCCTGGGCAGGGTCAGTAATTCCCCCTTGGAGGGGGTACCTCGATAAAAGTCAAATGTGTATGAATGCACTCTGGCTTCCTGAGTGCATTCATTCCCCCGACACAGTGAATTCCCTCCTGTCCCCCGACACAGCGAATTAATAGTTGCTGGCAAATGGCTAATAATATTAAGACTAGGAATACATTTAAGTAATGAAGGGTACCTTAATTACAGTACAGTTCAACATTCTAAGTAATTACATTAAAGAACCATTTATGTACTATACATTAGGTGGAAAAAATTTAAAAATAATTAAGTACAGTATTGTAGTTCATTTAATTTAGTGGACTTTAAAGAATATTGGATAACTTTATGGAAATGTGTAATGATGCTCAAGAAATGAAACAAAATTTATACTTCTCCCTATGTACCTGATGATAATGCCAGGCGTTATCAGGACCAATAAATGGTATCGGTTATATTATTATTAATCACATGCTTTTTTTTCAATGAAATTCAATATTCTAATTTAATAAACATCATTGTGTATATATATACATATAGTATTGCCAGTGTAGTTTCAATGCAATACTACTTTAAATGAAAACAAATTATAAAGTAGTATACTGTACAGTGATTTCATTTCTTATTCTTGTGCTTTTGTTTACATATTTACAAATTTGTTAATTTGCCTACCTTTTTTCAGTACTTTAGCTTGGTTGTTGTGGTTTTTACACTACAATTAGTTGCTGGAACACTTGCGTTTGCCTTTCGTGGAGAAGTTTCTGCCACCTTGATTGGAGAACTTCAAGCTGGTATTCGACGATCTTTTAATGAAACAAATGAAAATGCTGTAGCCTTCACCTGGAATCACCTGCAATCACAATTTCATGTATGGTATAAATTTTCATAACATTCAACAACAGAATCAGTACAGTGTGAGCCCTACATATATAAAAATGAACATAATTCATCAATACATTACTATTTATACTGTATGATTTATAGATTAATGAAAAAGGTATTGATCAAAGTTTTAATTTGGTCATGTTTTGCTTTTGTAATATTTAGTTGTCAAAATTCAGTTAAAAAAAAAAGGTAATCTTTAGATAATTTTATTTCATATTGGTTTATTTTTGCGAGAAGTCTGATTAACCTAGTATTATATGCTTTCATTTAGAACAAATTAATTTACCTAAATAAAATTTAATGGCAAATAAATTTAATAATACTATAGTGCCAAAAGTATGCAGTTATTTCTCGCTGTGTTGCAGGTTAGAAAGTAGTTTAGTTACTACTGGCATCCTAAATAAAGAATTGTTTGAAAAGTGCTCATGTTTTTCAGTCATTAATTAACAATCATTTCTTGTTTCAGTGTTGTGGAGTGGAGGGCCCAAGCGATTGGTTTAAAATAGTTGCCTGGCCACAAGAAGAGTGGGTTCCACATTCCTGCTGTCTCTCCAAATATGAAGAGTATCCTGGTTAGTATTTTCTAAAGCAGTAAGACAAAATTCAACCTTTACGTTGAACTTTGTGTATATGTGAGGATAATGTAACAGGTCTTGTGGAAAAGTCAATGGAAATATTAAAACTACATTACACGAGAGAATGTTAAAAGGTGAAGAAATTATAGTATATGGATTTTTTTATATATATATAATTTATATATACAAGAGTTATTACATTCTTGTACAGCCACTAACCCGCATAGCGTTTTGGGCAAGTCCTTAATCCTATGTTCTCCGGAATATGACCTCGCCAAATCATTTAACAACCAGGTACCCATTTTACCGTTGGGTAAAACAGAGGCTACAGTTAAGGATTTGCGCCCAGTGAATCCTCCCGGCCAGGATATGAACCCAGGACAAAGCGCTCGCGAAATGCTAGGCGAGTGTCTTAACCACTACACCACGGAGACTGCTATTAAATTAGCAAGCTTAGGTACACACATTGATATGTGCTGCTACCTTATTCTACATTTACAAAGTATAGATCACTAGCTAGCTGTGAGTAGTCTAATATTCCAACCTCACAAGATGGTTAGTCATACATGAAATTAGGAGAAAACATAAGATGAAAGTTTAGTCTACTAGCCTGCACTAGCAAACTCAGAGTAGAACACAAAAATATCCTCCATTATTCGTGATTGTATGGATTAGTTACAGAGCTCACAGTATCTCCTGCAGTATTTAGTCTGAAGTCGTTGATAACATGGCACTCACAAATATAATGTTAGTGTCCCCTAGCTTTTTTTCACAAAGTTTACAATTGGAATGCTTGCCCTTTGGAGATTCATTATCTGCAACCACCTGCCATGGGTATTGATATCCCAGCCTAATTCTAGTAATTACAATGTCACACTGTCCAGTGGATGTTTTGTGCTGTCCATTCATATACAGTAGTTGTCAGTTTTAAACATCTAATATACAGAACTCATACTAGTAGAGTACACACTGAAAAATATATTGGGTGAAATTAATGAAAGAAATGAAAGTGTGAACAAGTTTGATATTGTTGGTGCGAAAAAGTGAGGATAGAATATTAGACTTTTTTTTTTTTTTTTTATGGTTTCACATTCAACAATATAGTGTTCTACTGAATGCATTAATGGTTTGTCAGAGTTTACAAGCTGAATATTCTGGTAGTGACTCGGCCTCACTAACCTGCCAGATGTTCCTATAGCCAAGGCAAATTCGCGCGATGACTACATCACATTGCCTGGTCCGGTTACTGTGATGACCGTACAAATACCTATTAGGAAAGTTGTCATAGCTTTTAATACTGCAGTTTTCAGGTCTCTGGGCATTTCTTAGTTCTTCTAAATCTGAAGTAATTTCTTTAATTTGCATGTTTCTAATAATTGCATTACTCTAAAGTCATAATCAATGTTTTCTTTCCTGCAAGCCACATTGGCCAATTTATCTTCAAAAGTCATGTTTTCCAACTCCAACATTGGGTGGGATTAACACAAATTTTATACAATAGTTATCATTGGCAAAAATTTCATTCCATTTAATATTACAAGTTACTTCAGACAAATTGTGATGGGTTATTTAAGGACTGCAGAGCACTTTGTCACAAAATAACACTCCACCTCCACTGAGTCTAAGGTACTTGGTGGCCAAACCACACACACTATCGCAGCTGCATGAACATGACTACAGTACATACAGTATGTCAAAATACTTTGTCAGGATTGTAGTTTAAATTTTTAAAAATATTTTCCATTGGGTAAAATTTGAAATTGAGCCCCATTGAAAATTGCATCAAATTATCTATGTTAAAAGTATTATTGGTGGATAATTTTCTTTTGTATGGATACTTTTGTGATTATTATTTTTTTGTTTTTCAAATAGATTGTGGTAGGACTGGAGAAAGGGACCATTGGTATCATGCCGGATGTTTCATGCAAGTCAAGATGTGGTTTATCGAGAGACTCCATTTAGTTGGTGTCATAGGTCTGATATTTGCATTTGTGCAGGTAAGTTTTCAAATTTAAATATTCTTTTTAATTAATTGGTAATAATTGCAGTTCCTGTGGTAACACACTCGCTCTACGCTTCGTGAGTGATTTGGCCTGGATGCTGAACTGAAGTAATGTCTTGAATCAGAGAAAGACCCAGCAACTTTGATAGGGGCAAAAAAAAAAAAAAAAAAAGTTTAGCAATAACATTTAGAATCTACTTTGTCTACAATGAAAGAAATATGCAGTCTCATCCATTCGTTTATAATTGCTCCTGTAGATATGTGCATCACATGGTCACTCGTGTATAGTCATACAGGTATGTGGCTAGACTTTACCGAGACTAGATGGACCAAAACGTGCTAATTAAAATGGGATCTGACCCCAACAGGGAATATCCCATTATTATTTTTCTCAGTGATAGCAATTTTTTAATCTAAAGTTAATCTAGACTTTTTACCAATGCAATATTATAATAGTAATAAAAATACTACAGTAATAATAAAACATGTATTGATAAATCTTCGTCAAGAAATAATTTTGCTCGAGATGGAATGTGGGAATGAATGTTGTATTTTATCTTGCTTTGCAGCTCTTTGGGATGATTGCATCAATGCTGTTGTTCTGCACTTTGGGACACAAGCGACGCTCCCATACATACAAGTCGTACCATTCCGACACGTGACTACTGCCCGAGTACAGGGTGTGATGGACCGTGCTGTTGAGGCCACATTCATTGTCTGAAAAGTGGAGTACATGAATATTACAAAGGAGAAATAATTTAGAAATAAGTAATCAATGTTGATTTTTATAGGTGTATTGTCAATTTCCCCTTCATGTATTCATTGCGGGTTTTTTGTGGTTGTTATGATGTAACGTTGCATTATCTATCCAGAGTTGTTACAGTTTCCTGAAATAGTGGTTAACAAATCACTGAACCCTGTACTGATGTGAATATTCTCAGGACTACAGATTCATGAAAAGGTTTACTTTTAGTAGTACATGCAGTATGTACTATATGTTTAATACTGATCTTTTTCCACCTATAGTTTTCTTGATACTGTACAAACTAAATTATTGTAGTCAGAGGGTGTATTACATCAAAACAGACTTCATATTCCCATGCTTGTTAGGGTTTCTTTTGTGTTGAGAGACTATAAGCAATTTATTTGTATGGTTAACATAACCCTGCAAGATATGAACATTAGTTAACTTTATTACTATGTAGAATATGTGGTTTTAGACCCTTTCTTGTTTCATATATTAAATTTGCAGATTATTAAATACTGATATTTTGTATATTGGTAATTTATAACTTTAAATATTTATAATACATACTTACCTTGTGTAACTTGTATAGGCAAATACTATTCGTAAATTTGAGCACTAAATGAAGGTGCATTTTTCCTGTGCTTATAGAAACAAAAGCTAGCAATGGCGAATTGTCTGTGCACTATAGATTCATTTTATATAATTCTGATGTACCAGAAACTTTCCATTACTGAATCATTTGGCTAAAACTCTAGCCAATCAAAAAAAAACTCAAATTTGAGAGCTTGAGAACTTCCCAGATGTAAAGCAAGAAGTGATTATTTTCCCCTCTATATTATTATAGATTATATTATATTATCAAGAGTGAACTTTACATAAAATTATGCTTTAAGATAGTGTGTGGACATAAATCGTCAGGTTATAAGCCAGTAACCGAGTGACCATAGACACAGCCTTGCGTTTGGCTAAGACTACCTTGACAGTTAAGCCACTAGCCTAATTCCTGTCCTTGACATGGTATGCCTTTACCCAAAATACAGCTGTATAAACTTTTCACATATGCTAGAAACTTAAGGTTAATGTAATTTCTGAATGGCATTGCAACATACGTTTGTATTTGCTAAGAATTTCACTAGTGCCTTAAAGAATGAGTGTACCTGATAGTGTCTCAATGTTCAGTTTGTTTAAAAGTATTTGTGAATATTCTGTATTCTTACATAATAATATAGCATTTGAAAATGCACTTGTTGTTTAACACTGGAAAAAAACTTAATTCTTCAGTTAACCAAACCCATACATATAAAATGAAAATGACAGTTTCAATCTGTCCTTGACCCTTATCAAATTGTGATAAGGGTTCAGGATGGACAGAAAGTCTGTTTTAATTCATGTGCGTGTTTCAGCCATATTGTGACACATTCTAGGCAATTTTAGACAAATTTCAGAATGTTTATACTGTATAAATGGAAAACAAATTCAGTATGAAAGTTTCTTATAGCTTAGCAAGAATATATACATAATAACCAATTAATGTTATCTGCAAACACAGTACAGGTTATTATTTTTCTATATCATTAAATCTTTATCTAGTCTACCAGGGCACATAAATATCCAGCTCTTAATATTTGTATACAGCACTGTATTTATTGTTACAAGTAAATGAATTTCATGTAAATGTTTCTAAAGTAGTTTATATTATTAATTACAAATTTTACTGCACAAGTTCTGTTTATAATGTTCAGAATTTACAGTCAAAGGAGCAAAATTCAGTTGATAGTTTAATCAGATTACTGTACTTTTCTCCTAGATTTTTCCCACTACATTTCAATAGGCTCTGAACACATACTCAAAACTTCATATTTGAGTTTGAGACCCTTTGTGAAAATGAAATTATTGTACTACAGTATACTGTACTGTTTTAATGGAAGAGAATAAAAGTAAACTGTTACTATGATGTGGAAATTATTTGATTGGCTTTCAATAAATAATCTGTAAGGTCTTGGGTTGATAAAAACTAGATTATTCTGTTCACCTAGCATTAAGTGGGTACCTAGGAGTTAGGCAGCGTTTTTGGGGGGTTCCATCTTTGAAAAAGATCAGTTGTTGGCTTAAAAAGAGACCTCAATAAGCTTAATTAACATACATCTTGTCATCAACAATGAGAAACTTTAATATTTAAATTACATTTATTTACATAGAACAAATATTGCCGCATTTTGTATATTCAGAAATAATTTTAAACTGTAAATTATTATAGATTCTTGTACAGTATATCAGTTATGATTAGTTAGGCTATTCTTGATATGCTTTGAGATATATATATATATACATATATATATATATATATATATATATATAATATATATATATATATGTATATATATATATATATATATATATATATATATATATATATATATATATATAAAACTCAGCTTTGCACAATTTAGATAGACAAATTCTTTATTCTTAAATTCATATTTCATTTATTCAGATTTACTGTATTCATATTCAAACTAACACAATTTTAATGACAATTCTAAGTTTTGATAACTATATATATTTTTGTATTACACCAATAGGTATATAGTACCATATTACAATTTAAAACCAATATCAGTTCACATCTAATGCTTCACTGTAATGAAATGCTCCCTAAATTTATAGATATAAATTATTCTAGAATTTTGTTTATACAGTATATGATGCATTTCTGGAAACTAAAATATTCTTGTGTAAATATTGTATGATAGTTTGTTTAGAATATGTATATAAGCTTTGATTATAATTAATATTTTGATGTATTATATTTGTTAAAATATATCAAATTTAGCAAAATATTCTAGATACAATAAATTTTATAAATAAGCTCTATTATTTTGCATTGTGAATGGTGACTAGATTGTTACAAAGTATGTTGCAATTAGATCATTTTAATAAATCTTTCATGCAGTACTAATATCAAAGGCTTCGTTAAAGTCAAGGTACACAAAATCACAAACCTTTCCACTATCAACTGCATAGACATCATCAGAAGGACATAACTGCTTTGGAAAAAAGTTTAATGCTAGGCAACAAGAATGAACTGGGTTGACTCATATCAGGGATGGTTGAAGGCCACAGGGTTAACAACACTGTAAACCAGACATTACAGGGCTCATCTTGTCAAAACTTTTAAAACAATAAACAATTTGAAGGATGTCGATTCAGAATACTACTAAAAAATGTCAGATGTAACATTAACAAGGAGCACCAGTTTAAAGTTCAACAAACCATAATGCAAGATGGAAAACTGGAGATGCTTTTTCACCCAGTTATAAACTCTTGGAACTGCTAACCTCCTAAAGCTGTAAATGCCAGAATGCTGTTGATTTAAAAAATCCAATGACTAAATCAGGATAAATAGTGGTGGGGGGACCCTTTGCTAGCTGCTGGCTTCCTGACCCTCGAGTAAATTTAAGCAAATGCAAAATTTTTAAATTCAAGAGTCGACGATTATTATGGACGTTTGAGGTTGCACCGATAGTTAACTCTGGATTAGGGAAACAAAACCTATTTACATATTTCCAGATTCACTTCATTGCACTGCACTGCACTGGTCAAACTAATTCTCTATATCCAGCACAAGTTTGGCCAATTTTGTGCTGGCTCGTCACCAGCATTTTGAAAGAAGAGGGTTTGATCCAAGTTGGTATGTGAAAGACTGGTGGGGGTCCAAGTTTTCCTCCAGAAAATTGCAATTTTAAGTGTGCACTTTTCTTCATTCTGGGACCATCTAGATGCTGTTTGAGGGGATGAATTTATGGAATCTTGACAAAGACTAATACACGGTACAGACTTTAAAACAATATGATTTTCTATCTTGCATAAGATGTGTTCATAGACGTAGCAATAGAATGTCAATAGACAGTGACACCTAGAGTTACGAATGCCTCTCTTTACGAACTTTTCGGGTTACGAACCCAATTTCTTCATAAAATCCGAATTGGGTTACGAACTTTCTTGGGTAACATAGTTTATCGATATGTGTGTGGCCGACCTAGCACGTGGTGGCATGGTGACCGCGCCTCAGTTTACCAGTGCCTCTCGCCTAGTGACAATCGCGCTTGAATTCTTTGTAAAGAATGTGTTTTTCGGATTTTTGGATAATTGAACATAAAAGTAATTATTATATACTCGACATGGGTCCCAAGATAGCCAGTGGTAAGGTTCAATCCAAGAAAACATGTGAGGATGACCATAGAAGAAAAAAAAGACATCATTCGTAAACATGAAAATGATACACGGGTTGTTGAGCTAGCTAAGCAGTACAACAAATCTGTCAACAATATACACTGTAATTGCTAAGAAAAAGGACATTATGAGTGCTAAAGTGGCAAAAGGCATATCAACAATCACAAAACAAAGAACACAAACACTTGATGTTGAAAAGTTATTAATTTGGATACATGACAAGGAGTTAGGAGGTGGTAGCATTTCAGAGGCCATCATTTGTGAGAAAGCAAGGCAATTGCATGAAGACCTTTTAAAGAAAACCCCTGGAACAAGTGATGCAGATACGAAAGAGTTTAATGCGAGCAGGGGATGGTTTTAGAAGTTTAGAAAAAGAAGTGGCATTGTGTTGAGTTGGTGGAGGAACACAGTGAAGAACTGACCACCGAAAAGCTCCTAGCCTTATACAAGGAGCAGCTGAGGAAATTTCTTCTGGGAAGGAGGCAGTAGCACAGAATGTCCCTTTCTAAACAATTAATAAGTGGTGTATGACTATGGGAAGAAATGCAAACTTTTGTTGAAATGACTCGCCAAGAGCAAGCTGCAGTAGGCCGTTGCCTTAACCTTTTTAATGACACTGATGCCTCACTACAGACAAGTGTTACAACATAGGAAAAAAACAAGTCTCTCTGGAAAGGTTTTTAGTAAGTAAAACGAACAGTGATCCACAAGCAGGCCCTAGTGGTATGCAGGCAAAACATAGAGAGTACCCCAGAGAAGTCATCACTGCCTGATGTTATAATAGAAGGGGACTCCCCTTCCAAACACTAACACCTCTCATCCCCCTTCCCCCTGCCTCCTCACCGTCTTCCATACGCCAACGAGTCATCAATAAAGGAAAGCAATAACTTGTACTGTACATACGTTAGTATTAAAGATTTTGGTGAATCGGGTATAAAATTTACTTTGAAGTTAAAATTTTTGGGAGTGTGGAACGGATTAATTCAATTTACATTATTTCTTATGGGAAAATTTGCTTTGGTTTACGAGTTTTCAGGTTACGAACCGTCTCTGGGAATTGATTAAATTCGTAAACGGAGGGGCCACTGTACAGAGCATATATATATATTCTGCAATGCTCGATCCTGCAGGCACAAATAGGCGAGTACACACACACACACACACACACACACACAAAGCACAATGGATTATCAGTTCTGTTTTGGTGATTAAATTGCACATTCTTGCAAAGCCACTAAAATGAACTTGCCAGGTGAGAAAACTCGTCTTTCTGTCAATCATAAGAGTTCATCCATGTGAGCAGTCTCCCTATCACTCCCACCACCATGTTCCAGTTTCCAAAAGCACCTCATGTGTGGGACTTTTGTCTAAAGCCCTTTTTAGGTCCAGATAGACAAATTCAACCCAACTATCTCTCTCCTGTAGAATCTTCGTGGCTTTATCATAAAAACTAAGATTTGTTACACGGATCTTCCTGTACAAAAACCATACTGTGTTATTGTGATTACTCTCTAAGTGTTCAACCCATTTGGTTTTAACTATTTTTTCTAGTGTTTTGACTACTATGTTAATGATACAGGTCTATAATTTAGAGGGCCTTCTCTGCTACTATTTTTGTAGATTGGAACTATGTTTGACTTTTTCTATATTTTTGCTAAATTTCCATTGCACAAAGAGGTATGGAATATCAAATGAAGTGTAATGCTCAGCTCAATTGCACATTCTCTCAGCACCCAGGGTGAAACTCCATCTGGTTCAACTGCTTTATTTGTTCCTAGTCCCTCAAGTAGTTTCTCCACTTTGTCTCGAGACACCTATGTACTATATAGTATCCTCTGGAATTGACAGTGTGTGTGTGTGTGTGTGTAACATACACACTGTTACACTCAAAGTGGTGCTCCATATACTTATTTTATCCAGGTCTTCTTTTTTTCAAGAAGATCTGGATAAAATAAGTATATGGAGCACCACTTGGCAAATGGAATTTTATGTTAATAAATGTCATGTTATGGAATGTGGAATAGGAGAACATAGACCCCACACAACCTATATATTATGTGAGAAATCTTTAAAGAACTCTGATAAAGAAAGAGATCTAGGGGTGGTTCTAGATAGAAAACTATCACCTGAAGACCACATAAAGAATATTGTGCAAGGAGCCTATGCTATGCTTTCTAACTTCAGAATTGCTTTTAAATACATGGATGGGGATATACTAAAGAAATTGTTCATGACTTTTGTTAGGCCAAAGCTTGAATATGCAGCTGTTGTTTGGTGCCCATATCTTAAGAAGCACATCAACAAACTGGAAAAGGTGCAAAGACATGCTACTAAGTGGCTCCCAGAACTGAAGGGTAAGAGCTACGAGGAAAGGTTAGAAGCATTAAATATGCCAAAACTAGAAGACAGAAGAAAAAGAGGTGATATGATCACTACATACAAAATAGTAACAGGAATTGATAAAATCGACAGGAAAGATTTCCTGAGACCTGGAACTTCAAGAACAAGAGGTCATAGATATAAACTGGCTAAACACAGATGCCGAAGAAATATAAGAAAATTCACTTTCGCAAACAGAGTGGTAGACGGTTGGAACAAGTTGGGGGAGAAGGTGGTGGAGGCCAAGACCGTCAGTAGTTTCAAAGCGTTATATGACAAAGAGTGCTGGGAAGACGGGACACCACGAGCGTAGCTCTCATCCTGTAACTACACTTAGGTAATTACACTTAGGTAATTACTCGATCCTAAGTGTAGTTACAGGATGAGAGCTACGCTTATGGTGTCCTGGCTTTCCAGTACTCTTCACGGACACTTAATGGAGTGCTGTCCTGCTCCTTATTGTTCTAACTGCATTGTCCCTCTTACAGTTGTGCATATCCTTGTTGAATGTCCTGACTTCCAGGACGTGCGTGTGTCTTGCTTTCTGACCGTCCCCCGCGGTCACTTGTCCTTTGATAGATTTCTTGGTGAATTAGATACTTTTGATATCGTTCGCCTTATGCATTTCTGTTCTCAAATTAGCATCCTTAATGACATTTAGCGCCCTCTGATTATCCCGCACGTTTGATGATGCTACATAGCCTTCCCGGTTTGGTGCCTTCTTTGCTAATTACTTACTTACTTCCCAGTACTCTGTCATGTAACGCTTTGAAACAACTGATGGTTTTGGCCTCCATCACCTTTTCAACTAACGTGTTCCAACCGTCTACTACTCTGAATGCAAAAGAAAACTTTCTAATATTTTTTTTGGCACCTTTGTTTCCTCAGCTTGAATCTGTCTTGTTCTTGAAGTTGCTGGTTTCGGGAATTCCTGTTAATTTGGTCGATTCCTGTTGTTATTTGCAAATGGTGATCATATCTCCTTTTTTTTCTCCTATTTGCTAGCTTTGGCATGTTTAACTTCTCAAGCCTCTTCTCGTAACTTTTTTTTCAGTTCTAGAAGCCATTTTGTAGCATGCCTTTGCATCTTTTTATGTGCTTCTTGGGACATGGGCACCATACATCAGCTGCATATTCAAATCTTGGTCTCACAAAAGTCATGAACAGTTTCTTTAGTACTATATTTCACCATCCATATAATTAAAAGCAAATCTGAAGTGGGGGAGGGACCTTTGACAAGCTGCTGGCTTCTTGTCCCCATTGAAGCCACTAGAGAGATGGTGGCCCTATCTAACCGGTTGACGATTTCGGGATCAGTGTCCCTGTAGCCTGGTCTCTGATCAGACTCTGTGGTAATATCAGGAAAATTTATACATGAACTCTGTACACAATGCAAGATGAATTAAATTGTTTATAAATTATGAATTACCATTTGCTTTCAATTTCAGGTTCACTGCAGTAAATCAGGGTGATGCCTTTGTATATTTAGAGTTCTGTGGTTTCTGTATATTGAGAACTTGGTAAATCATCCCGTACTGTATATAGGAATACAAGTGTTGGATTGTAATGTGTATAATTTGCCTCTTTAGAATATTATTGCTATTATTATTTTTTTTAATAAAGGCATAGTTATTGCTCATTTTATTATCATTTTAAAATAGTACAATATCAACAGTTCATGAATGTGCTAATTGTCTAAACTTTTATATTAATCTGATGTTTTGAAATTTGACTAGTTACTGTAACTGTGAAGACATACTGCATGTATGCCTCCAGATACCTTGATATTGTCTCCATCTAAAAACCATTCCTGATTATATATACTGTAATAAATTTTAGATATATATATATAATATATGGCAGATGTAATCTAACTTTCATAAAATACAATGTAAAGATTGTTTGTCTCAACATTTCAGTATAAACATTACAAAATCAAGTATGTCTTAAACATTATACTCAGATGGGTTACTAAGGTCATTCATGTCCAGTGTAATTGACTAACTCAACAGAACAAAAAAAAATACCTGAATTATAATGGGAGGGCTTTTTGACAAGATGCTGGCTTCCTGTCCTCGTTGAGTCCACCAGAGATGGTTGGGTAAATGGGTCCACGTTGGGTAAATTCTGGTAAATGTGTGTGTGTTACACCACCATTATTCATGAAAGAAAGTGGTAGTGTTGTAGCAAATATATCATAAAAAACTTTGTAACAACATTTTTACCTCTGTTGTAATAGTATTACAGTATTTGATAACATTTCTATCCCTTTAAAATGTTATAACTTTGACACTGGACCCATTAACTAGTTATTCAGATCATGCTAATATTGTATTGAAAATCAATAATGAATGGTACTGCCCAATTATATTTTTAACCATTTTTTTTATAGCAAAGCTGTCATCACTGGGATTGATTATTATTATCTGATATGCAATGTATGAAGTATCATAAATAATTTAGTCTGAAACCCGGACTAAATTCTGCCGGAATCGTGTGTGTGTGTTAGTGGCTTTGCAAGAATGTAAGAACACCAATGTTATGTACTCTCAACCTAATATACCTTCTTGTATATAAATAAATAAAAAATAAAGAGTAAAGTATCTGTTCTTTGCCATGTGAACAGTGATGCCAAACAATTCAATTATTATATAAATAAATAAATTTAATTTATTTATTACTAAGATACTGTAAATACTGTACATACAGGACAAAGTGGTCAACAATCTGATTACAACCGAGAGGTCCCAAGCTCAGTTTCTGCAGTGGGTCAGACATTTTGGGCAGTTTCCTTTCACCCGATGCCTATAGGTACCCTAAAATTAGGCAATTTTAGTTAGTTTGAACTAGTTCGTTAGTTTAACTAAGCCAACTGTTAGTTGGTTTAGGAGGACCATAATAACCCTAAATAAGTTTCCTGTTCTCAACTATGGGAAACCACAGCATGAATTTTTTTTTTTAATACAAGCTATTTTTCCCCAAATGGAAAATGTATTTAAAAACATTTAACATTTTAAATTGTGCAGATGTATGGAAATCGTAAAATTGGAAATTGTATTGAAACTGCTAAACTTTTGAAGGAATTTCTGTAAAATATGCATGCAATTATTTCTGAATACTGTATATTAATAAGAGGAAATGATAGAATAATAATTACTGTATAATGAGATAATCCACTGGAGGCCTGAGGCGACTCGAACCCCCTGACCAAGGCACTCTAACCACTGTACCATCACTGACTTGTAAAACATCATACAATTGGATTTCTACTGAAATCACAAAAAGTCTGGAGGCCCTTCCTGAAGCCAGTCCAAGTTTTACATATGACCCACAAGCACTTGGGTGCAGGCAAAGTGGTTCAGGCACCACTGTATGCCCCAACATCAGATGCACACAAATCACACTAATGTGATATACAGTACTGTACTGTTTATCAATGAGAAAATTTCAATGGAGGCTTCTGGAGGGGAATCCTGTGATTTCCAAATTTCCGTGGAAATCCGGTTGTTTGACCATTACAGAGTCTGTGGTGGTACAGCAGTAGCGTAAGTGGCTGGGAGTGCCTTGGTCTCAGGTTCAAGTCATCTTAGAGCTCCAGTAGATTTTCACATTGATACACAGAAATCACACTAATGTGATGTAGTATGACTAATTATAATAATGATGGGCTTAAGTTTATACAGTCTATTTCATGTTGAACAATGTTATATTAAATTTAGCACTATTTTTAAAATATAATATATAAATGTCCCTTAAATACAAAAAAGAGGGATGGATTTAAAATGTTCAAATATCATAATACTTTAACATGCAGTCCCTTAAATTTGATTTTATCACTGCGAATGGAGCAACATAAAAGTACAGACTGACACTCAAGGTTAGATTTGATTCATTGAGCCCAAAAACTTTTCACAGCAGAAGTGAGTTCAGGGTTACATGTATTATGGTAGTACTTTTTTTTTAACCATTTTTTCTAAATACTTTTAATTCTGTTAGGCTGAATTTTAGTACAATTGTATTTATTTATAGTGTAGCAATTAAATGCAAATACTGTAATACATTTTAATGTACAGTTAATAAATGACAAATAATTACTGTATACAAGTACTTATACAGGAATAAATACAGGTATAAATGCTTTTCTTAGGAGAAATTAACAAAATAGGTTAAATTTAGTTTTTAAATATTTAAAGTAAAAATTTAGACAATAACTACCTCGCCTAAGGAAACTGCTAATACACTATACCTATACTGTATACAATTATTTTAATTATTAACATGCCATTTTCCAGACTGCTATAGAATTGTTCTTGTCAGAGTTAAAAACAGGAATCTAATTACAGTATGTTAACTTTGCCCCCAAATCAGTAATGTTCACCCACATCTTCTGACTTTCAAAACAAGCCCCTTGCTTTTATTATTATAAATGCAACTGATGAGCATAATCACTTGTTTTGGAAACAAAACACAGTACCTTAACATTAAGGTACTTGGGGCTATATTATCTATCAGAATATGGACATTATTTGACTTTTTCCATGATCTGTTTCACCACTAAATTGTTTGATTTTTACTTTTTAAATGCACCACTGGAAAGAGCAGGACATGTTTTTATTACATGTTACATGTCTGTTACTTAGACATGTAATAAAATATAGTTTTTTTTTTGGCTGTACAGTATTTTAACGATTGTGACATTTTTCAGCTTTCCCAGTCAAAAGGTTAAAAGGACATAAATTGCAGGTATTAATATATCCTGTACTTGAACAGTACTAGCATTTTGTACTTGAACAGTAGTAGAACTTTGAACTGTGTATTACTCTACAATATGTGTTGATACAGAATTCTCTGCAGAAGCATGGCTCTGCAGAATTATTATGGCATTGTAAAATGCTTTGGTAATTTTCTGCGAAGTGATAACATTTTCACACACAATGTACTCTATATAAGCAATGAATTTTGAACATAATATAAATATAAAAAAAGAAACCTATACTCTACTGATAATATATTAATGATCTGAACCCCCTGATTTGGATTGTCAAGCAGCAACAATTCTTCCCAAAGCAGGGTTTCTACACCCTGGATCTGGACTATTGAGGTTCTACATCACTGTAGTCACTTTGTAAAGAAAGGCGACTACAAACATACTGTAACTTTTATAAACAAAGTTACAAAAAAGTTATAAAACAAAGTTATAAAGTTATAAAGTTATAAAAGTTATACACAAACATATATTTTGATTCAACAGCATGTATACACTATGTGACTGTTGTATGAGAACCTGCATCAGAAAATTCCAAGAGTTTGTAAAATATGAATTCAATATAATATTTACTGTACGTTTTTTTAGTCGTTCATTGTTTTTATAGCATTCTTAAATTTTTTATACTGTACATACACTGTGCAGTATTAACTGTTACATGGTATTGTTGTTAGCCAATTTTGTATTATTATCTACTGCTCTTTTGTGGGACCAGTGTCAAATACTATTGATAAAATTATGTAAAAATGAATGGAGGCCTATTTAGTTAGGCCATTCATAAAAAAATGAATGTATTGTATATGAAATCAAAATATACATTATAATAATTTTCTTATTAATTCTCCTGGTACATTATTACATTATTTTGAAACAGTATTAATGATAGTCCAACATTATACACATCATAATTATTTAAGCATCATTTTCTGAATAATAAATTTAATGTGATTTTAGGAATACTGGATACAGCAATGTATCCAATATTTATAAACTATTTTTTTAATGCATTATGCCATATAATGGCATAGAACAGTCTATGATCATATATTCGTTGTATAAGATGTGTACAAAATTTTGAAGATGAACCAAATTGTTTTCCAGCAAAGGAAGCACAATTATCAGTTTTGCAATTTGGTAAAATACTGTATAGTACTGTACTGTAATTGCATGTTGGAAACATTCCTTTGAAAACCTTGTACAGATTGAACTTGAGATTATCAGCAATAATATAAGATGTTGATTATGTAATTCACCCGATTAAAACTGTCACAAGCAACCACTGAAATACCTATAGCACAGTAGTCTGTTCTCATCGTACAGTCGAGGATCTTGAGGTTGATCTCCAGGCTAGACTGAAATGATTGAGCACGTTTCATTTCACCTGATGCCTCTATACACACCTAACAGTAACCCGGGAGTTTGGCAACTGTTGAGGGTTGCATTGTGGAGAAGGTCTATAGGGGGACCTCAATACAAACCTAAATACAGGCTTCCGGATCCTGACAACAGGAATTAAAATTGAAAAGAGCTTCACGTATTAATAATTCATTGTCGGAGGACAGGACACCAGTGTATTCATACACGGTAGATATATATTTTATTTTTTATTTTATTTATGCATATACAAGAAGGTACATTGGGAATGTGTGGATACATAAAATGGTAATTACAGTCTTGTAAAGCCACTAGTACGCGCAGCGTTTCAGGCAGGTCCTTAATCTAAGAAAATTTTAAGTAGGTAAATACTTGCAAAATTTATAAAAAAATGATAACAGATACATGGCAAGAAAAAAAATTAGAGAAAATTGTAGGTACAGTGTATTAAAGCACATAGGCAGCTAAGATTGATTGCAATGACAGCTTGAATGGTAGTTGACAAAAATTGGTCCTCGAGGATCAATATATCAAGGTCCTCTCCCCATATCCGAATTACTGAAATAATTCAGTAATTATTTATTCAGTTTGTAATAAATAAATAAATATTGTAGTAAATACTATAATTTAGATAATGTACCTAGTTAAAAATTATTCAATTATCTCTAGTTAATACTGAATTGCTTCAGGTACCTAAAAAGCATCAATGATGCTATAATAAACAGTATGCCCACCAAGGAAGCTCCTTTTCAGAATATAGCACCTGTATCTCTGGACCAAGGGATAGTTACCCTAAATTGGAATTATGCAAGTTTTACCCCTATTTTCAAAAAATAATCCTAAGTAGGGGAATCATTCACCATCTTACAGTGAGCAATCTAGTAAAATAATTGCAACACGGTTGTGTTAAAAATTCTACCTTACTAACCTGCTCACGTCTTCGGAAAAGGTAACCAGCTATTCAGACAAAGGACTTCCAGTAAATGTAGTACAGTATACATGGAATTTGTTAAAGCTTTTGATAAGGTACCCCATGAAAGACTGTTAAGGTAAGTACAAGTACAGTACAAGGAATAAGTAATAGAATACTAGAATGGATAAAACAGTGGTTAAAACGAAGAAAGCAAAGGGTTGTCCTAAACAGAAATGAATCTGATTGGAGAAATGTTATGAGTGGTGTACCGCTAGGTCCCATTTTGGGGCTAATTCTTTTCGTAATCCATCAACAACATAGATGAGAATACTGTATTATAAATCACATATTTCCAGATAACAATAAGATTTATGGTAAAGCAGGAAGTGACAATGATGTTGAGGCCTTACAAAGCGGTCTGTCTAATTACCACAAGCTACCACAAGCTACACAAGCTTCACAAAGTTGCCTGGCAATATGTTAGTAATGAATAAATATGATATATTTACTAATTATAATGTTGGTGCTGAATGTACAACACGAAAAAACACAATTTTAATCTGAAAAAGTATCTTTTTATTAAGAAATTAGACGAAAATAAAGAGCTGGTGACGCCAAATTAAGTCGATGATCCAAGCGTTGGTTAGGTTAGGATAGGATAGGATAGGTTAGGTTTGATTTGGTTAGGTTAGGTTAGGTCAGGTCAGCCTAACCTAACATATCATATTTAGTCATTACTAACGTATTGCCAGGAAGCTTTGTGAAGCTTGTGGTGGCTTGTGGTAATTAGACGGACCCCTTACAAAGAGATCTTCATGAACTCTACAACTGGTTGGAAGACTGGCAAATGCTTTATAATATAAAAAAAATGAAAGACCCTACATGTGGGGCATAACAATGCTCATCAAAGCCACCAAATCAATGACATTACCTTAGAGCAAAATGATGATGAAAAGGACCTTGGAGTCAGAATCTACGAATCACTGAAATTTGCACAAGTAGGAGCTGCAGTAAAATATGCAAATCAAATCCTAGGATTTATTTGCTTATGAGATCTTATTAAATTTTGGGGGACATGTCAGTTGGGCAAGAATAAATTTACCTGAGGGTAAATTAGACGAGGGCAGGAAGCCGGCGGCCTGTCAAAAGGTCCGCCCATTTACCCTGATGATCTTTTCCAGATGAATGTTAACATTTAACTGAGTTTTGGCATTTACGGATACAGCGGGTAGGCGGTTCCATGGGTTTATAACCCTGTGCGTGAAAAAGCATCTCCTGTTCTTAATCCTACATTGTGGCTTGATGATACCGGAATAAGCAATATGAATGACATAAAAAATAGTTGTAGTAATTAATATTTTAATGATTAGAAAGTGTGTTCATAAAACCTACAACATAGTCGACGGAGGGCTCAGAAGAGGGGCCCAAGAGCTGAAGCACATGTACAGGAGCATAGATTCTGTATA
>WNGS01167372.1:18381442-18397435 GCA_020271785.1 Procambarus virginalis | reverse complement strand
ATGGACAGGGTTAGAGATGTGTTAAACATATGGTTCAGTGATTTATTGAACAATCGACCACAGACCGTGATGGTAGTGCTTTTAAAATGCTAATCTAACGTTCAAACATAAATACATAGATGTACAGATATACGTCTACCTTACATAAAGTGTTCTATGTCTTTTTACATAGTGTCATTAATGTGCAGTTGCAAAGATGAAATAAAATTCTGACCAGCTTCCACATATCCTGTACACACACACACACACACACACACCACACACACACACACACAACACACACACACACACACACACACACACACACACACACACACACATATATACACACATATATACACACATATATACACACATATATACACATATATACACATATATACACACATATACACACATATAACACACACATATACACACACATATACACACATATATACACACATATATACACACACACACATATACACACACATATACACACACATATACACACATATATACACACATATATACACACATATATACACACATATATACACACACATATACACACATATACATACATATACATACATATACATATACACACATACATTTGTCTCCTACTCTTGACATGGTAAGATAGCAGCTCTAGAAACTAGTGTGTTATTAAGCACTTTACTACTGAAGGTGATTAAGATGCTTTTACAAGCTCAGGTTATAGTTACATCACATATACGTTATATAATTGATACATGGTCAATCTTTGGTACAAATCCAACATATCAAGTGTTCCAGTTGTGGTGAGTGGGCGGGTGGGCCAGGCGAGTAGGTTCAGAGAACTTACAGGTGGTAGCTCCACCTTGCCTCAAGATTCGAACCCTGGGTCACCTGGACTGCGAAGTAGTTGTGCTATGGCCAGTGTACCACTTGGCTTTCATGTAGATGGTGAATGCTGTGATTTAAATCATGCTGTTTTTTGGTCAGTTGGTCGAAGGTCACATTAGGACTTTTTAAAAATAAATATTTAACTTTTGGAATTCAACATGTGAACTACCACCGAGAGAAAAAGTTTAAATCATGCACAAGTAAATTAAAACGTAATTCAGAGGCATTAAAGTCCTTGTTATTATTCAATGATGCTTTAAATAATAATTTACCCGAGTGTCACCCTCTCGAGTGGCCTCTGTGGAAACAGGAAGCCGGCTGCTTGTCAAAGGTGTCGGTTATTCCCGATGATGATTTCGAGCCGAGTTTTAAGCATCTGGCACTTACGTCTTCGGCTGTGAGGTGATTCCAATGGGTTTATAACCCTAAGGGTGGAAGAGGCATCTATATCGCCTGTCCTACGTCGTAGCCAGTTCAGCTTGAAGCTGTTGCCCTCTGTGCGTTACATTGGACCTTTTAAACAAGTGGTCTGGTTTTTATGGGGGGGGGGAGGGGGTGATTATGACAATGTCCTTTTAAGCACCTTCCTAGGGATGAACTTTCATTTTTGTTTCAAAGTGGTAGACAAGCGTAAGATAGTGGGTGCGCTTGTGCCTTAGTGTACAGGACCCTAAGGGGTTATCTTGAGATGATTTCGGGGCTTAGTGTCCCCGCGGCCCGGTCCTCGACCAGGCCTCCACCCCCAGAAAGCAGCCCGTAGCAGCTGTCTTAACTCCCAGGTACCTATTTACTGCTAGGTAACAGGGGCATCAGGGTGAAACAAACATTTCGCCCATTTGTGTCTGCCTCTACCGGGGATCGAACCCGGAACCTCAGGACTACGAATCCGAAGCGCTGTCCACCCAGCTGTCAGGGGTGGGATGCTTTAGTGTACAGGACCTACGGTTCACACCTCCACGTCCAGGTACCATACATCAACCCGTCCTCGCAAATTCGTATAGTCAATATTGACTTATTAAATACGTGCATAGGTGACATACTAAACATAATAGTTTACCTTGAAAAGCTTCATAGAAAACATCGACCTTACCTAACCTTGTTAGTATGTTAAGATAAGCATCTTATAGCTTCGTAATTACAATTGTTACTTAACCTATTATAGGTATTGGTTAAGTAATAATTGTAATTACGAAGCAATAAGATGCTTATCTTAACATACTAACAAGGTTAGGTAAGGTCGGTGTTTTCTATGAAGCTTTTCAAGGTAAACTATTATGTTTAGTATATCATCTATGCACGTATTTAATAAGTCAATATTGACTATACGAATTTGCGAGGACGGGTTACATACATAAAGGACGCGGTCTTGACTCGGCAAGTGAGAGGCCATAATCTCAACACAGCTTCAGTGTTTATACATATTACAAGATCTTTGTTGGATCTCCGCGAACACGTGGAGGCTTTTCCTCCCCGGCGGTGTTTCACGTGGTTTGACAACATTCCTATCCCCCAGTCCCATCCCAAATCCTTATCCTGACCCCTTCCAAGTGCTATATAGTCGTAATGACTTGGCGCTTTTCCCACGGGAGACATCTCCTGTCCACGAGGCTAACCATAGCCCGTGCTTCTTGCCCAGCTCCTGTGCCAGGTAAGTTACGGGCTCACCATAGCCCGTGCTACTTGGAACTTGTTCCGAGTAGCTGAATCTATAACAACAACAACGGTGCCTTCCCCCCCCCCCCCTGACAATTCCCTTCCCCGGCGGTGTGGAGGCCCTGATCCCCCTGTGGTCAGAGCCCCAGTGCCTCTAAGGCTTCGGTCGTGTGAACAGGATGCTTCAACGAGTCGTAATAATTTGTGAGATCATCGCTGTCAACCCACAATGCCCCTACGTTATGCCCTCCATCCGTTTGTTAGTAATCCTCTGTATGTTCCCTGCCTAGCTTTGGCTTTTAGCTTTGATGTCCAAAGCCTAGCTTTTGCCTTCCCCGCCGGGCGGCCTGGTGTTACGGTGGCTGGCGAGACCGCTATAACCAAGAAAAAACAGGAGTATTAAGTATTTGTAAGTGGATAATGCTGGCAGATGGGGAAGGGGCATGAGACACACGTGAGATAACAGAATACTAGTATTAAGGCTCTTAGAGTGAAGATTTGAGGACTTGTGCATGTTAAACTCTCTCATTTCCAGCGTTCAGAGCCGTGATAGTTAATGAGTAATGGCATATATTTTGGGGGGGAGGGGAGATTTAGGCCTTTGAACAAGTACTAGTTGTTCAGGCGCCACGTGTATATGTACATTGTCCGCCCGAAACGCTATGCGTGCTAGTGGCTTTACAGGAATATAAAAACATCAGTGCTATGTACTCAAACTCAATGTACCTTGTTGTGTATATATAAATAAATGTATTTGGGGCGTGTTGTCCGGTTGGTTGTAGGCGTGACCCAGGAACCTCCACGAAGACCAAACGGTAAAACATGCAATTAGCTGTTGTTGTTATAGATTCAGCTACTCGGAACAAGTTCCAAGTAGCACGGGCTATGGTGAGCCCGTAACTTGGCACAGGAGCGGGGCAAGTAGCGCGGGCTATGGTGAGCCCGTAGTGAACTTACCAGGCACAGGAGCGGTGCTGCGCAATTAGCTGTTTCACATTGCTGTTTGTAGGGGATGGAGAGACTTTTGGGCCACGTGCATGTTTGTTTGGCAGTTACCGCACGAGGCAAAAACCCACTGAGTGGGCAGTTTGATAATTACCCCCCTTGGTGTAACGTGACCAGAGTCACTCTACATGGCCAGGAAGGATTGGCTGGACCTCAATCCTTAACTGTTTGCCCCTGTTCACTCAGCAGTAATTGGGAACATGTTTATATAAAAAAATTGTCAGGTCACGGGCCAGGGAAAACTAGTCGGCTTAGCTTAACATAGATGTAGGAAGGTAAATGCATGAGCCTAATGCATGAGCCTAATGACAGGAGTGTGAAGGGGTGTACCGGTGTTACCCACTCGTGAGGGAGGGCGTTCTATCTGCTTGAGACGTTACAGGCGTTCATGAGGGCTAGTAATTGACAACTTCAGGAGCAGGCTCCTATTAGGAAGGTGAAGCCGGTGCTACTTGGCATCTAGCGACCACGTGTGGTCATCTCGTCTGTCGTCTGACATCTGACCTGTCGACTCAGTGGCTGCTTCATCTGCAGCTTCTCCACAGTTCCTGTTCCAACTGTTTTCCTTCGGAGAGATGTGCGAGCTATATCAGTATTGTAGCTAAGTATGCCAAGTTTGCTTGCTGCATGGCAAGCAGTATTATGTTAGATACTGGAAGACCAGGTACCAAAAATGCATAGTAGAGTAACATACTGGAGTGAATGATGTGGTTGGAAATGCAGGAATGAGCCATTGAAGAGTAGAGGTGCCATAGGCATAATCAGGGAACACTGCAAGACCAGAGGTCCACTGCTATTAAATATCCTCTCGGGAAACTTAAGAAAAATATCGCTGGAACAAAAGTGGAAGTGTTCAAGAGGGGTTTGATGGGCTCGGGCCTTCAATCAATGCCGCACCAACCGTGTTGTGGTGGGTCTGCGAGCAACAGCCTGTTGGAGCAAGTTATCACGTGTCAAGCCAGCCCTGGGGAGAAAGGTTTTCCACAGTCCACTCCAGGTTATTGTTGGTGGGATAGATCGCGCGTGCACACTCTCCGTGATACAGCAGCCTCTTTAATCTTGATTACTTAGTCCGTAAATGTTGAGAGTGCAAGAGATAACTATATCTCTACATTTATTCTTGCGTTTCTCCTAATTTCTACTTATCAGTGTACTTAATATTCTAAGATCTTTATTATCGCACATATTTTTTTTTAAACAAATCAGAAACATAAAGAATTGCCGTGTCTCCCTGCATCCACATCCACCACTTGCTGGGCTCACATATTGCAAACTTAATTGGTCTTGCAAAAAAATTTAGTTTGTGGCATGAAGGGTGACATTGAGGGCGAGGCCGCCAGCACTATCACGGCTGGATATGCTCAAGTATAAAGCAGGAATTAAAGATTTGAATTAGTTTTTATAAGTTAACTGCTTGGATATGCTGGGTCGATAACTAAACACGAAGGCAATGATGTGTGTTGCATGGGTACTTTGCAGGGGGAGGGAACTATCAAAGGAAAGCGCAGATGATTGATTGATAAAGATTAAGCCACCCAAGAGGTGGCACGGGCATGAATAGCCCGTAATGTGCAGAGCCATTAAGACTATATATAGCACACGGGTCAGGATAAGGAAACACACAGCTTTGTCCTTGTGTTTTTAAGTTTTAATGTTTACTGTTTTATTGATTCTGCATAATTCCGCGTATTTGATCAGCGTTTAATTCACAGGCTGCACCCGTCCGTTCATAGGTGGTTTCAGCCCTAAAGAAACTCTGCTGATCTGTCGAGGCCGGTTCTGAACGGGGTGAGAATAGCTTGAGCTACCTCATCCCTTTGTGTGTATTTTACATCAATAAACTTATTTCAATTTCAATCGAGGCCGGTGCCTCTTCCTGATAAAAAAAAATGTACACATATAACGCTTTTATTTCCACTAAACGTTTTGTTTTTTGTGTTCCCGAGCTATACGAATATAGATGTGTAATTAGTGTTGAAGGACGTGGTCAGCGCGACATAGATGATAGATAGCTGCAGCTGTCGATAGATGAGAGACTGGTCAGTCTTAAGTGGTATTGTGGTCACGTTACTTGACGTTGTGGGGTATTAGTACTAAAGCGTGTTGCAAATAAACTTTGTTGAAATTAGTAATAGGGCCGAAGTGGACTGTGCCGAATTTGTGTGTACAGTGATGTAAGATTCCTTCCCCTCACCCCCCTCGCCTCATTCCTTCCCCTCATCCCCCTCGCCTCATTCCTCCTCCCCCCCCCCTGCTCATTCCTCCTGCTCCTCCCTGCTCATTCCTCCTGCTCCTCCCTGCTCATTCCTCCTGCTCCTCCCTGCTCATTCCTCCTGCTCCTCCCTGCTCATTCCTCCTCCCTCCCTGCTCATTCCTCCTCCCCCCTGCTCATTCCTCCTCCCCCCCTGCTCATTCCTCCTCCCCCCCTGCTCATTCCTCCTGCTCCTCCCTGCTCATTCCTCCTGCTCCTCCCTGCTCATTCCTCCTCCCTCCCTGCTCATTCCTCCTCCCCCCCTGCTCATTCCTCCTCCCCCCCTGCTCATTCCTCCTCCCCCCCTCATTCCTCATCCCCCCTCATTCCTCCCCCCCCTCATTCCTCCCCCCTCATTCCTCCCCCCTCATTCCTCCCCCCCTCATTCCCCTCACCTCATAAAGTTCCGTCCGTTGACCTTGATGTGGAGTTTTGTTTTACCGTGTGATGGACAGTTGTTCAGGGGACGCAATTAGAGCCCCAGTGTGTCAGGCGGTAGCCTGAGACTTCTCAGTGGTGCAGGCAATAATACTCCGGCTCTCTGTCAGCGGTACTCCGGCTGTTCTGCGTCCACTGTTGTTCACACCCACGGCCCGAGTCTGGCTGTGTGTGCTGGTGGGGAGAGTTTAGCAGTGCTCTCTTGTGTAGTGTGGGGAAGGTGAATACTATCGGGGTTATGTCCACTTGAGACTCCTTCATGCATTAAACAGCTGATACGTCCACCCACCCATCACTCACTCTCCAGGTATGCCCGCGAGGCTTGGCGTGTTCAGACTGATAACTAGTTTGGGGGGTATAATGCCTGGAAATGATTAATGTCTGGCCGTGCATCACCAAAATGTAAACATTTAGCGACTGTGTATCCATCCACGGAGGAGCTAAACACACTACCCTTAAATGGGCCGACGAACGTGGCCATTAACGGGACGGAAGACTGGACCCCTTACTTGGTGCATCTCCAGAGACATAATTTAGTGGTAATTATGAACTGGAAGCATGAGAAGACTGTTAGCTGTTTAAGGGCCACATTTAGCTGGGAGCACAAGGCCTTGCTTGCCACGGCCAGTATTCATCAGAGCATTTATGGCGACCCAAATATACCCTGAAGTATTTTGTAGTTCGCGGTCAGGACCATTCTTGTCTTGTGATTTTCAGTGCTGTAGCATATAGTTCCTGTAGCATTTCTTTATAGCACATGATCATCAGGTCCTGGGCATTTGTAGTGGCGAACGTCTGGACTTTGTCAAAGAATCTTTGCACTTCGTTAAGCAGGAAGCCCGGTCCATGCTACTGCTGGATAATAAAGTATTGGTCTCGCTTCCAATCATGCTGGGCAGCATAGTGTAGCCATGTTTAGTTTGAGCAGTTTATTTAAGTAGTCTATGAGCATATGCCGCCACTGGTGACTGGGATGGTGTGGTCACACTAGCGACCAAGCCACTGGCAGGCAGACACGTTATTTAAGGAAGATTCTTTAGCAAGTGTGTTCTCGATTATGAATGAAGAGGCGGGCAATGTTGTTCACCTGTATTCTTTAATACTACGTCTATAGACATCTCTCTCTCCAAGGCGACTAATACCAGCGCCTCCGCTGTCGTTACCACTGCCGCCGCCGCCGCCGCCACCACCACCACCACCACAACTGCGCTGATTTTGACATTGAGTATCGTGTGTCCGGGCGTGCGGCGAACATGTCTGAAACTTGATCCCTCTATGAGCCACCTCCCCACACACGCCCGCCTCGTGACCTGCACGCCCCCGCCCCCACACGCCCCCCTGGTGACCTGCACGCCAGCCTGGTGACCCAACTTAGCCCCCCCCACAAACGGTTGCCAGGTGATCCACACTTAGGGCTAATTTCTCATAAACAATAGCCCATAGACCATTTTTATTCTATAATACTGAAGTTATGTATCTGGAGATATTGTTGTCTAGCCTTCATGATGACCAGACCACACACTAGAAGGTGAAGGGACGACGACGTTTCGGTCCGTCCAGGACCATTCTCAAGTCGATTGTGAATGACTTGAGAATGAATGGTCTAGGACGGACCGAAACGTCGTCGTCCCTTCACCTTCTAGTGTGTGGTCTGGTCATCATACTTTAGCCACGTTATTGTGACTCATCGCCTGCATCTAGCCTTCATGTTTGGCTGAGGTGTGGCCTTTACCCCAGTGATGTCTGTGAGGCTTCAGGCATGGTGATCATGCCCATCGTGAGGCTTATAGATGTGGTCATTTATTAAATGCTCCTGTTAACGGGTAGACGTACAATCACCTCGCTCTATCCACCTTGTGCACCGATTACACTTATAAATATTTATTTGTTCAGGTGTCTTGGCGAAACATTTCAGTGACTCCCCCCCCCCCACTGTGTAGGGAGAATGTCCCACCCACAGCAGCAGCACTATCTGCATCACCATCTTTATCGCCCATGTTTCATCCTATCACTATCATTAGTGCCATCAATGATAGTTATTATGGTAATATAAAAACTATTTTTATTCCGTCCTCCAAAGGTTTCCCAACGTCAAGAAACTGTCGTACTAAAGTGCCCTTATCCTAACCTACCAGAGGACCGAAAACGGGACAGTGTCAATTTCGTGATCCGCTATTTTCTAGTACGACGATTTTCGGCCTTTCGGCCTAAACTCTCAGAGTTCTCAGGAAGGGACCACTCAACAAGGTACATACCATCTTAAAGCATAAACTACAAAAGACCTATGGCAAGCCTTCAGTGCCGAGTAGCCTGACCTAGCAGTCAGTGGGCTACTTGGCTGACTGTCTCTCTCTCTCGTCTGTCTGCGAATACAACGGACCGTAAGTAACTTTAAATTCTTCATTTTGCTTGAGGCAAATAGTGTGCCTAGAGGGAAGAATTACGCGCGTCGGGTCAACACCCTGTTCAGCAGAGCCCTGGGGATGCTGTATTGCCTAGGGACAGGAAGCCTGTACTGAGACTAGTCAAGATACTCCTAGACCAACTAACTGAAACTCCTATAGGAAGCAACCTTCAACAGTTACCTAACTTCCGGGTCCTATTTAATGTTAGGTGTGAACAGACGCATTAGGTAAGAGGAAATGTGCTCACTCGTTTCTCTCCTGCTCAGGATCGCTGGATTGAAAGTCCAGAACGCAGACCACTGCACATGCCCAGCGGGCACAATATCCAAGAGCAACGCAGAATCAACGCCACTCTTAAGCATCACGCCCACAGGGTGCAGTGAACACAATATCCAAGAGCGGCGTTGATTGTGCGTTGCTTTTGGATATCGACTCTGAATATTGATTCTGCGTTGCGTCCTTGACACTTAATCACAACGTTATTGGCGTTGATTGAGCGTTGTTCTTGGATGTTGTGCTCACTGCGTGGTAGTTGCTGCAGCCGTCTGGGTGTTGTGGAGAGTGAGCGAGCAGTGTTCACGACGGAGGAAGGTATATGGCGTAATGCGATGATTGTAAAACATTCTTGGCTAGAGTAAGAGCTTTAACACACCCTTGTTTCGATGACCCCCCTTGGCTGCTGCTGTTGCTGTAGGGGTTCTCGTCCAGCCCCGGCCATGCGGGGTCCGCGACCTCCGCTGGGCACCTCTAGATCGTAGTTGCATGCGCTCACCTTTAGCAGGTAATGTATTCACACTGTTTTTTGTACACATGTGGAAACGCTCGTTACCTGAACCCTGACGCAGAGTCGGCCTTTACAAGATTTTTGTCAAGGCTCGCTTTCGTTGGAAAGGCCATAGAGCCTAGCGCCACTACCACCACGGCTACCACAAACACTATAGTTACCACCACAGCGGCTACCGCCACCACCACGGCTACCACAAACACTATCGCTACCACCACAGCGGCTACCGCCACCACCGCCACCACTGAGGTTATTTACATTGCAATATATAAACTGTGTAAGAGGGGGGGGGGGGGATATATACTTTTCGTGTGCCCTTACCCTCCCCCTCCTCTCCTCCCAGTGATGAGCGTACACAAGCAAACAGGTGGATATTTTTTTCCTTTTACAGCTGGTTGGTAAGCATGTTTGGGACCGGCGGAAGGTTTGTGGTTAGAATATATTCATGAGCACCTTCATCACGCAGATTATTGTTTTTTGTTTTAACATTTCCCTTTTCCCATTTTGTTTATCATGCATTACATTTTACTGCATATTTTCTCTCTTCTCGTCAGTTTCGTTGTTCCTTGTCATCCCAAGGGAGCCGGTCGGCCGAGCCGACAGCACGCTGGACTTGTGATCCTGTGGTCCTGGGTTCGATCCCAGGCGCCGGCGAGAAACAATGGGCAGAATTTCTTTCACCCTATGCCCCTGTTACCTAGCAGTAAAATAGGTACCTGGGTGTTAGTCAGATGTCACGGGCTGCTTCCTGGGGGTGGAGGCCTGGTCGAGGACCGGGCCGCGGGGACACTAAAGCCCCGAAATCATCTCAAGATAACCAAGATATATCCATCCCTTCACCTGTGCCGACCAAGGGCACTGTTGTTGATCACGCTAGCACAAATGCAGGGATTTGTGTTTTTTGTACACATGTGTACAAAAAACACACCTGTGTACACATCACGCAGATGTACAAACACGTTTTAAAATAGCGTTCATGTGTACTCGGTTATAGTTGTAGGGGGGGAGGGCCTAGGTGTGCCTTTTGGGACCCACGTTTCAACCCCAAATTGAATCGCATATAAATTACAGAACCTGTTTGTAGCCGTGTTTAGAGTTTATCTCACTTCTTAGTGTATTCCATTTGTTCAGTGTCCTGACACACTTTCCAGTGTTTCTGGCTCATTTGGGTAGTTTCGTCTGGGTTCCATTGTTCTGGTACTATCCATGCCGAATAGTCTGGCTTCTGGTTTTTCCCCCTGAGTATTGTATGTGGTGATCATGTCTCCCACGTTTCCTCTCGTCAGTGACGTGAGGTTTAATGTCTGTAGTCTTTACTCTCTCTCTTCTTGTGGCGTACCTCTGATTTCACTTTTCACTTAGTGTGAGCCTTCAGGCTATTTTCCTCATGCTGTGGTTTGTGGGGAAATTCGAGTATACCTCGGATATATGCAATCTTTGAGGGCGCTTGTAGTTTCTTTGCCTTGCGGCATACCTCCTGAACTTTCTCCAGCTTCGTTTTGAGCTTAACGAGATAAGGACTCGCCGGTGGTACCGAAGATTCCAGAATATGAGTGATATAAACGATGTAAAATATCCTGAACGACTCCTCAGATTTTTAAAGGCAAGCCTTATATTAACCAAACTTGTGCGTGCAGGTGAAGATGTGTGTGTGATGTTGGCTTCTGGTGGCGGGTTTGATGTTACATCGACGGCTTTTTCTCAGATTCCAGGAGGATTTCCCCCTCCAATGTGCCTTGTAATTGATGATGGTGGCGACGGTGGTGTAATTCACCTAATTGTGCTCGAGAGGGTTGAGCTCGGCTCTAGAGTCTCCTGCTTGAATACCTGCTTGATGTGGTTCTGGAAGTAGCTCTCGCTCTCCAAGCCCGAGAGCTTGGTCCACCAGGCTGTTGCTTGGAGCGGCCCGCAGGCCCACATACCTTCCACAGCCCGGTTGGTCTGGCACTTCTTGGAGAAGACTATCTAGTTTTCTCCAAGATGTGGTCTCTCCTTTAAACCCTCAATATAGTGGTGTATGGACTGTGGAGCTTATTGGCCTTTGCTACATAAGAACAGGTGAAGATCCAGAAGGCTTATTGGTTCGTACAAGGCGGCTCCTATTAATACCAAACTCCTTCATCTATATTAATTTTCTCGGGGACAAGCAACTTGTGTATATAGATACGTTAGGCTTATATCAAGGATACTCACCCCCCCCCCAGGGTCGAAATACTGGTCCTCCCCAGGATGCAACCCAACAAGCAGCTGACAAACTCCTAGTACCTATTTACTAATAGGTAAACTGAACCATTAAGTGATAGGGGAACGTGCCCAATCACTTGTCCCTCCCAGGATTCGAACCCGAGATTCCAGATTGTGAGTTAGAGAACATTTGCTTGAAACAGTCGAGGGGATTCCTCATATATTACGTTACCCAGTAAACTGTTCCATGGAGAACACCCCCGAGAACATTGAACATTTGAGACTGGGCATGGGGTGGCATGGAGTCTGTTTCAACCACTTGTTGGGGCATTTAGTTTGCTCTCCACTCTGACTTAGAGAGATGTCAGAGGCTTAATTGGGTACGCAATTTTCACCCATTACCCTTGTACATATACAGTGGTGGTGGTTGTTGGGGGCTGTGTGGACTGTGGTGGTTGTTGGGGACTGTGGTGGTTGGTGGTGTAGGGGGCTGTGTGGACTGTGGTGGTTGTAGGGGGCTGTGTGGGCTGGTGGTGATGGTTGCAGTGCTGGTGGTAGGGTCAGTGGTAACTAAAGCGGTAGTAAGTGGTAGTGAACCACGAGGCTCGTGGTAGGTGCTTGTGTGTGTGTGTGTGTGTTGTGTGTGGTGTGTGTGTGTGTGTGTGTGTGTGTGTGTGTGTGTGTGTGTGTGTGTGTGTGTGTGTTAGGATGCGAGAGCGGCGCTCAAAGTTTCTGGGGTCGTGGGAGAGGGTAGTGAGAGTGGAGGCAAGAGTGGTGGGTGGGTGCCAGTGCCAAGCTAGGTTGGGTGTAATGATGTAAACAATAGTCCACGCCCATCCCCAGGCACCTGTGAGAGTTGCCAGGCACTCTACCTCTGCGTCCTCCCCCCCCTCCCCTCGTTCCACCTCGCCCTCTCGCCAATTTCAAAACGCGTACATTGGGGCCTCCGCCCCCCCCCCTTTTTCTCCGCCTTTGCTCCTACCCCCCCCCCACCTCCCTCCCCTCCCCAAGGTCTGTTACCTATCTGGCATACTGGGTTACCTCACGAGTCGTGGTTTACCCCAGACTCGTCTAGATTTCTCTTAAGAGGTGCAACGTAAGTAGACTGTGTGTGTGTGTGTGTGTGTGTGTGTGTGTGTGTGTGTGTGTGTGTGTGTGTGTGTGTGTGTGTGTACTCACCCATTTGTGTTTGCGGGGGTTGAGCTCTGGCTCTTTGGTCCCGCCTCTCAACCGTCAATCAACTGGTGTACAGGTTCCTGAGCCTACTGGGCTGTATCATATCTACTACATTTGAAACTGTGTATGGAGTCAGCCTCCATCACATCACTTCCTAATGCATTCCATTTGTCAACCACTCTGACACTGAAAAAGTTCTTTCTAATATCCCTGTGGCTCATTTGGGCACTCAATTTCCACCTGTGTCCCCTTGTGCGTGTGCCTCCTTGGGTTAAATAGCATGTCTTATCTACCCTATCAATTCCTTTCAGAATCTTGTATGTGGTGATCATGTCCCCCCTAACTCTCTGTCTTCCAACGACACACAAGGGGCACACGCACTAGGGGACACAGGTGGAAATTGAGTGCCCAAATGAGCCACAGAGATATTAGAAAGAACTTTAGTGTCAGTGGTTGACAAATGGAATGCATTAGGAAGGATGTGGTGGAGGCTGACTCCATACAGTTTCAAGTGTAGATATGACAAAGCCCAATAGGCTCAGGAACCTGTACACCTGTTGATTGACGGTTGAAAGGCGGGACCAAAGAGCCAGAGCTCAACCCCAGCAAGCACAGTTAGGCGAGTACACACACACACACGCATACAGGCACGCAGCACGCGTGTGCCCTCCCCCCAAGTGGACAGGCTACTAATTTACTATCCTACTCAACCATCCTTATGCTATATTTCCTGTGTTTTGACCCTATCCCTCTGCCCCTCGTTGCTCTACCTTCCATCCCTCTGCCCCCTCATCCCACTGCCCCCTCATCCCTCTAACCCCCGCCACTATGCCTCTAACACTTTAACACCCATCCTCAATATCAAATCCTTTGGTCATCAGATCGATCACTGCCAGGATATGTTCCGAGGTGTTACACTGAGAGACGCAAGGGTGCCCGGGTCCGCTCAGAGACAATTGTCAACATCAGTGGCCCAAGACTTCAACCCTATACACAAGGGTTGTAACCAGCCGACCTCTCGCTGTGCAAGAGGGAGTAAGATAAAACACCAAAGAGCTCTGGGCTCTAATTCATACGTCTGAGTGGAAGCAACTGCGTTAACAGCCGGGTTGATCAGACCACCATCGGTTGATCAGAAGGCCTGTCAGAGAACGGTTCGCGGGAACACGGGTCCTCGAAATTACCTCAGGATGCCATTAAGGTAAGGCAAGTTAAGTTTACTTACTGGTAGGTTGGCAAGCTATTGTGGTAACCTAAATAACCTTAATAAATTCCCCTGCAACCTGAAACATGGCTTAGTGGACACTGTCGTTCGTAGAACAACTTAATGTGGTCGATCATTGGTAACATATTGTGATATGTGCAGAAGTCCTGTTGTTGTTGGTTTGTTAGATTCAGCTACTCAGAAGCAAACGTTGCAAGCAGAGCACTGGACGCGTGATCCTGTGGGCCTGGGTTTGGATCCCGGGCGCCGGAGGTAACAATGGAGAGTTCTTTCACCCATGATGCCCCTGTTACCTAGCAGTAAATGGGTACCTGGGAGTTAGTCAGCTGTCACGGGCTGCTTTCTGGGGGTGGAGGCCTGGTCGGGACCGGGCCGCGGGGACACTAAGCCCCGAAATAATCTCAAGATAACCCAAGGAGGTAGCAGGAAGCCCGTCATACTCACCTGGCACAGGTGTTGTGTGTTGATTGATGAAGATTAAGCCACCCAAGAGGTGGCACGGGCATGAATGTGCGTGTCAGTGATGGTCCATACTTTATGGCGAGGGTGTGGTGTAGGATTACCCAGGTAAAGTAATGTCACTGCTCGAGACTACACGTTACCTGTTGGACCAAGCTCTCAGGACACACAGCACCGCTCCTGTGCCAGGTAAGTTCACTAGCGGGCTCACCATAGCCCGTGCTGCTTTGGAACTTGTTCTGATAGCTAATCTATAACAACAACAATCTCTCACACGTCGAGCCTGGCCCCGGCCGGGCTTGTGGTGTAGAACAACTCCCAGAACCCTCCCTCATCCAGGTACAATCCCAGTACAATCACAAATTCCAATTTGATCGGTCTCTACATGTGATGGGTAATTGGGTTGTTTAAATAATTTACAACTGCTTAGACTCACTGATCCAATACTCGCCACTGCCAGGATGGTGGGCTACCTGGATCTTACCTGGAGCAGCTTGTGGGAGTTTTCCTACTCGACAAGCCTAGTCTGGGGCCAGACATGACTCGAGTGCTTGGTCCAATAAAATGTTGGTGTTCCACCCGCATGCTCTCGTATCCACTACAGCCTAGTTGTCCGGCAGTTCTTGCAAGAAACTGTCTATATCCCATGCTGGAAATTCATTAAATTATAGCTCTTGTTATCAACATCAAAGTAAAACACAAGCGTAAAAGTATACATGTGCTTGCCCACATTTTATTTTTTTTTGCAAAGATGTTTATGATTCGCTGCTTGGAACAAAACGTCCCAAGCAGCACAGGCTATGGTTAGCCCGTAGATTTACACAGATGGGTACAGATACAGACGATTTTGGACTAGTTTTCCATGGAACGTGAATCGCAGACCAGGTACCCAATTACTGCTGGGTGAACAGAGGCGAACAGTTACAGATCGCGCCTAGACTTTCCTCCCTGGCCAGGACTCGAACCCAGGCCACCATTGACATGGTGATGCACTTTTACCCCATAATGTGGTGGTGGTATTATCGCACCACGGGGAGGAGGCGGCGCCTGTTACGAAGAGTGGTAACCTGTGGAGGCTGAAATTGCCTGGTTGATGGGGTTCTGGGAGTTGTTCTACTCCCCAGGATATGTTGAAGCCCGGCCCGAGGCCAGTCTTGACGCGAGGGTTTGGTCCACCAGGCTGTTGCTTGGAGCGGCCCGCAGGCCCATATACCCACACCACACCACATTGTTGCCCCAAATGTAATTGATAACGAAACAATAGAAGCCCTATGCTCGCAGATGCTTTACTTAGGGTGTATATTTAGGAACATCTTGCATGAGGGTTTATCGTTTCAAGCGCAGGTTAGACATATGAGATTGGGTGGTTAAAATAGCTGCCTCGTATGGGCCAATAGGTCTTCTGCGGTTACCTTTATTTTTATGTTCTTACGAACACTTTAGTGTAGACGAAAGTGTTCCTCGCCGGTGGTGACAGAGGTTGACAAGTCAGCGCCTGAAAGAACAAAACGTGAACATTGTGGACAAAGCTTTGAAACAGATT
>WNGS01167372.1:18363540-18375971 GCA_020271785.1 Procambarus virginalis | reverse complement strand
CTGCTGACAGAACTCTGACTCTTTCCTCCGTAATACTTCTAGGCAAGATGAGAAAAACATCGACCTTTGCTTTACTAAATGTGTGTGTGCTGGTGGGACGGTTACGAGGGAGGAGCTGCAGGTGGGAGTGGAAGCCCATGTGGGAGTTTGTGGGACTCTGTGGGCATTAAATGTGCAGACGCTGTGGGAGTATTGTGGGCGGGGTATGTGTAGCATGGCATGAAGGCTAGTGTAGTGGTGTCTAGTGAAGGGGTGGATTAGTAGTGGTGGGATGGATGCTGGAGTACCAGGTTCATGAGGACATCTGCCCACGTTGGGTGTCTCTTGTAGACCTCGCCCCCTCCACACTTGCCCAAGATGGCGAGAGATGAGAATAGGTGGGGGGAGGGAAGCCTGACAGCTGATCTGAACTCAATGTACTCAATCTTCATATATAATCTCAAGATTCAGTATATAATACACAATTCTGCATGCCTAAAGATCATTAAATAAACTCAACAGTTATTTGGGTGTTGCTTTTGTCAAGCTTGTAAGTACAAAGAGTCGTGAAGTTTATATTAGTGGGGCAATGCCTTGTCCCAACAAGTCAGTCATTGTGCGCGTGCGCCCCCGCATAAGCGACGGGCCCAACATGCCCTTCAACCTACAAAACACCTGAAGGCAAATTAATGAGGTTTATAATTACTGCGACCCCATCCATCATGCCGGGGCCACCATGTATATGGACAAACAGCTACCATTACCGGTCGGATAGCAGAGTTCTGTACGTTTTTTCAGTCTGCTTATGTTACACCTTGTGGCTCTGAAAGTACTTCAGGGAATATTGTGTTTAGAACAGTAAACTGTAAACTTTCTGATGGTTCTTTGTAATTCTGATTTTCCTGGTTCATTCTATCCTGTTGAACTTCCATGGCTTTGATGAGGTTCTAATACTGTTCATTGCGAGGTAAGGTAATTGAGGAGGGAAGGGAATTATCAGGGGGGGGGGGAAGTGCCAAGCCATTACGACTATATAGCACTTGGAAGGGGTCAGGATAAGGATTAGGAATGGGGGGGGGGGGGGGGGGGAAGGAATGGTGCCCAACCACTTGGACGGTCGGAATTGAACGCCGACCTGCATGAAGCGAGACCGTCGCTCTACCGTCCAGTCCAAGCGGTTAGGTGTAATTATGAGGAGAAAACGTTAGTCAGTGTGAGTGTACAACACTCGGAGAGAGGTATAAGGGTGAACTTTGAGACTGTCCGTCAGGTTCTGGCTCGTTGTCTTTAGGATTCCTCTCGTCTCGTAAATGTGCTCATTCATGCTCTCTATCTCATAACTCGAGTGTTTTGTTTTACACAAGTCGTCTGTATATATCTGGCTTGCGTTTGTGTGTGTTTGTGCTTCTGCACTCTCGCCTGGCTCTTTCTCAGTGGCTGCCTCCCTGACTTTATGTAAATCTCTCAATTCAGTTAGCTTCAGCTCTGATTTTCCATTGATTATTTCATGTTCCATAGCCATCTCTTAGAATGAGAAAGTGCACGAATATGTTGTTCTTCTTTATGCATTCTCTTTCGTGCCTTCATAATCCCTTCCCACGCCGTCTAACCTTCCACGGCCGTCTAACCCCTTCCCACGGCCGTCTAACCCCTTCCCACGGCCGTCTAACCCCTTCCCACGGCCGTCTAACCCCTTCCCACGGCCGTCTAACCCTTCCCACGCCCGTCTAATCCCTTCCCACGGCCGTCTAACCCCTTCCCACGGCCGTCTAACCTTCCCACGGCCGTCTAACCCCCCCCCTCCACGCCCGTCTAATCCCTTCCCACGCCCGTCTTCTTAATCCCTCCCACGCCCGTCTAATCCTTCCCACGGCCGTCTAACCCCTTCCCACGGCCGTCTAACCCCTTCCCACGCCCGTCTATCCCTTCCCACGCCCGTCTAATCCCTTCCCACGGCCGTCTAACCCTTCCCACGGCCGTCTAACCCCTTCCCACGGCCGTCTAACCCTTCCCACGCCCGTCTAACCCTTCCCACGGCCGTCTAACCCTTCCCACGCCCGTCTAATCCTTCCCACGGCCGTCTAACCCCTTCCCACGGCCGTCTAACCCCTTCCCACGCCCGTTCTAACCCCTTCCCACGGCCGTCTAACCCCTTCCCACGGCCGTCTACCCCTTCCCACGGCCGTCTAACCCCTTCCCACGGCCGTCTAATCCCTTCCCACGGCGGCTACTCCCTTCCCACGGCCGTCTATCCCTTCCCACGGCCGTCTAATCCCTTCCACGGCCGTCTAATCCCTTCCCACGGCCGTCTAATCCTTCCCACGGCCGTCTAATCCCTTCCCACGGCCGTCTAACCCTTCCACGGCCGTCTAATCCCTTCCACGGCCGTCTAATCCCTTCCCACGCCCGTCTAATCCCTTCCCACGGCCGTCTAATCCCTTCACGGCCGTCTAATCCCTTCCCACGCCCGTCTAATCCCTTCCCACGCCCGTCTAATCCCTTCCCACGGCCGTCTAATCCCTTCCCACGGCCGTCTAACCCCTTCCCACGGCCGTCTAACCCTTCCCACGCCGTCTAACCCCTTCCACGGCCGTCTAATCCCTTCCCACGGCCGTCTAACCAAAACATTTTGCCCAATTTCTCCCCCCCTCCCCCTGGAATCCTCTGTCGTGCTTTCTCTTGTGTCCACTCTTCCTCTCATGGCGTGTTGAGAGCCAGGCACAAGCACGATGGATGTATGTGGGATATTAGTTTAGATTTAGTTAGTACCGGATGTATACTGGTTTGGAAACAGGGATATGTTGTTATGGAACAAATTAAGACATGGAATCGTTGGATTGTTCCAGCAGTAGGTTAGTAATGTATATTAATTATTTCGGTGGATATACGTAGAAGCTGCCTCCTCCTCCTCCTGACTCTTCTGAAGTTGACTTTATTCTTGTCAGGACCAGGGGTGAGAGGGGCATAGTTCTAAAGAGAGACCGTTGGTCAGCTGTAAAACTTGCTGCTGTTAGTGATGAGAAGCTTGACACCAAACCTGCCACCAGCCCGCGCCTCGCTGGTGCCAGTGACCCGCGACGAGAGGAAGTGGGTGTGGAGAGGTGGTGGCCACTGCTGGAGGCGGCGCGGAGGGACGGAGAGTGCGGGGAAAATAATGAGATGGATGAGGATCGATGTGATATAATTATGAACAAAAGATCAAAGCAAGGTACTGTATGTATGATAGCCTTAATGTGTGTGTGTGTGTACTCGCGTAGTTATATTTGCGTGGGCGAGCTGGGTCTCTTGGGTCCGCATCTCTACCCTTAATAAGACTGGTGTACATAAACACGTGTGTATGGAGTCAGCCTCTGCCACTTAGTAACGAATACCATATATTCACAATTGACACTGACAAGTTTTTCTAACATGGAGAAAACATTTACGTGTTTAGTTTACATCAGTGGCCCCTTTTGCGAGGCGGGGCCATGCTATATAGTCTGTCCATGCCTGCCCTACCTGTTCCGCTGACAATTTTGTACGTAGTAATCATGTCGTCCCTGTTTCTCTCCTCCGGCGAAGAGAGGTTAAAATTCTAGCCATGTCCTTCCTCGTAAATCAATCCTCTCGACTCTGGAACTGGTATGATGTCATAAATCTTGAACCTTCTCTAACCTCGTTTATAAATTTAACGAGGTAGGAGCTCAATGTTGCACGCTCTAAGCTTGGACTCCTTGCACGTTTTGCTGGTCTCTTGGCCGTCTACCTCAGCTAGTCATGTATTGAAATAGCTTCCCTTGCAACTTGATCATAAATTTGGGTTAATAAAACCTGTAGCTAGTACACAACACATTGCTTGAACCCCTTTATGTGGTTCTGGAACCTTTCCCCACTGTCATATATATGGGATGGATAAGAGAACTAAATGTGAACTTTCGTAAGTGAACTAAACAAAAGCTGGCGCGGCATTTTCCAGAAGTGATCTGACACGCGTAGTATATGCAACGGTCCCTTGCTGTTTGGTTTGTGTGTTTGTATGTGGGTGTTGGTGCTGGGCGGGGTACTAGACACCACAACTGGGTGGAGTTCATCCCTTCCCCCATACCCGCCTCGGCCGCCTCGCCCAGCACCGCCCGCCTCGGCCGCCTCGCCCAGCGAGTTGTTCCTCCGCCCACCCTTACCTCTGGTCCCCCCCCTCCCCCCCTCACCCACCCGACTCCATCCCAGCCCTTCCATATTCATTCTCTCTCTCGATCTATCTTTCTTTCGCCGTCTCTTTCAATTTATTATATAAGAGAAACTTATTTTCAGTGCGTAATGCGTAAAAATTGGTGTTGGGGGGAGGGGAGGGGGAGCACGATGCTTTAACGAGCCTTGGGGAGGGGGGTAGAAATAGCCTAAGCTACTCTATCCCTTTGAGATGTATTTTTTCTTGTCTCAATAAACATACTTGAACTTGAACTTAACGAGCCTGGCCTGAGGACAGGTTGCCGATCATTGGGGCTGGGATGTCTGGACCTGGAGAGTCTAGATGGTCTACGTGTCGTCTTTAAGGACTTCATCACTGATTAAACGTTGACAAGTGAGACGCCATTTTCTATTAGCCTATCATCTCTTGTTTTGTTTCTTTTCCTCCTTTTCTGCACCTCCGCCTTTACTGTTCTTCTTGTTCTTCCTCCTCTATTCATCTTGTTTTTCACTTTCTTTTCTTGCGTCCTCTTCCATTTACTCGTAAATGGTGGAGTTATAAAGTACTCTTAATCGACTTTTATTGCTCCTTCTCTCTCCTCCTCTTCTTTATCTTCATCCTTTTTAATTTCTCCTCCTTCACCATTATCCATTTCCTCCTTAATATTCACGTTGAGTTTCCAGTTTACAACGATCTGAAGTCTGTCAACAGCTTTAGTTCAAAGACACTATAGCAAAGTTTAGCCGGGTTAACCCCAGCAGAGGCCTCAGGAGCTGGCTCCTCCTGCAGGACGCCGCTCGCGTTAACCGCCCACTAACTCTACTCCATCGATCTACTTTTACGATACCAAATGGCGTTTAAACGGAGTTAATTTCGTGTAGAGTGAGACCCGCGAAGTGCTCTTGGACATAAAAAATGGGGTTTGTGTGTTGGCTAGATTAAGCCACATGGTCTGGGATGGGCCCTTGCGTGAGAGGACGTGCTAATAAAGCCATTTTTGGACAGTGCCTTTTTCTGCCTCGATGATGCCCATGTGTGCGGTCCTGTACACAGACTGCTTTTTCAGTTGCTTAGTTATGGTCTAGATGAGAGACTCGGTACGGGCCATCAGGGAGGATTCGAACCTGCTCGCTTGGTACTCCCAAGCGGGTTCAGCCCCAATGTCTGACTGACTGACTGACTCAGACTGTCACGCAACTAGACAGTTAATGAGACGGCTACACTGAGACACACATCAGTTGGTCCAGAACGAGGTATTGGAGTGAAGCCAGCCAGGGCGCGCGCACATTTTACGGGCAGGGTCTAAGACCTGTGAACAAGTATGTATCGTCATTACTACTCGATAAACAAACCCAACCCTGCGAAAACAATATGCAGTGTTGCCGCGGGACCATTGAGCAAGCTGTATGAGCCTGTGGTCCTATGGCGGTACTCGCCCTAAATTAATGTGAAGGGTCGAACTCCGCCTCTTGAACTCCGCCTTACCTGCTGTCCGTTGTGTAATGTGCAGCGATTTCTGCCCCTCCTGTTTCCTGTCACGTATAAACCTACAGTACTTTTAAGACAGTTTAGATTCTACTCTTTTTTTTTCCTCTTCAGTCCGTTTCACTATTACGCTTTCGTTTTGAATTGGTTTTGTGTGTTTGTACACGTACGTGTACGCACGTGCGTACTTTTACGAAAGAATGTAACTACGTCCATTAGTTTGTAAATATTGGGTGGTGCATTAAAATGTGTGTGGTCATGAGTTTAAGGTAGATTCTGATGGGCATTCTTAACATACCAGCTTCCCCCATCACTAGTTCTTTCGTCTCTTCATCTTTCCTTTCCCCCCTTTCTCTCGCATTCTTCTCCCTCTCTTCCTTTCTCTCCCTCACACACTCATTGATTTCCAGTACATGTAGCACTCAGGCATCAGGATTGTTTTAATTGTTTACATCAATATTTAAGTATTCCTTTTAAAACAGGTATTTCTTCGTTGCCGGCTTAAGTGTCTTCTCTTTCCTTGCAGGGACGGCTGGTGTGACCACACCTGTCTGAGCCTTATTAAGCATCCCGTCCAGGTGAGTCTTGGAATCCAGTTCTTGGTCGTTATATATGTGCCCCATTTCTGCCGCCACCCTGTCATACGGGCTCACCATAGTCCGTGCTACTTGGAACTTGTTCCGAGTAGCTGAATCTATAACAATAACAACATGCCGCCACCCCACTTACAACCACTTGCAGCCACCCCACAGTCTGCCACAGTCACAACTCTATAAACAACAATAGTCGAGACAAGGACATCTGTAGGACAATATCTGTATCACCCCTTGTATGTACTTTTCCTAAATAAACATTTGAATTTGAATTTGACAATGTATTAATGAGCAACTGTTAACCACCACACGACGTCTTGCTTACCTGGTTGATACCTGGTTGATGGGGTTCTGGGAGTTCTTCTACTCCCCAAGCCCGGCCCGAGGCCATCTTCACCGTGAAGACCGAACCATTCCATCCCGTCTCAGATTCTCCCATTTTTCCATTCTCAGGTTATATAGACTCGCTTTTCATATAAAAAGAATATTGATGTGTATATTCACCTAGTTGTTCTTGCGGGGGTTGAGCTCTGCTCTTTGGGCCCGCCTCTCAACTGTCGACCAATTAACTAACTACAAACTTTTTTTTCTCCCCACCCCCCACACACAAGAAGCAGCTCCGTAGCATCTGTCTAACTCCATGGTACCTATTTACTGCTGGGTAACAGGGGCATCAGGGTGAAAGAAACTTCCTATCATCTTTCATCTAAATGTGAAGGCATCCAGGCATTTGTTTCTGCCTGGTCCGGGAATCGAACCCGGGCCACAGAATTAAGTCCTGCGCGCTGTCCGCTCAGCTACCTGACACCGTGTGTGTGTGTCACCGCCCATGGGATGGGTATTCTAATCAGTCTAGCGTCTGCTAGACTGCATAATAAAGAAATGAAATGAAAATCAGATTATATACATTTGTGTGTCTGAGGTGTGTATTGTTAGGTATTTTTATGAGTAATGTATCTTAAACAAAATTTTGCTCCAGTTTGAAAAAAAATTACTATATATTCGTCTTGATTGAATATAGTTAAGGGTTAATTATTCTTTAGGTCATTGTCTGCTTGAAGACAATGTTGTGAGTGGGAACTGAAGCACCTACACTACATCCTTTGTTGTCTTGTCAGCGTGTTTTGCCCTCTATAAAGATTCATTTTTGCGTTCACCTTGAGAGCTCTTGGGGGCTCAACACGCTGGTTTGTTTACAAACACTGGGTGAACCTGTTGACCAGGTGAACACTGGGTGAACCTATTGACCAGGTGAACACTGGGTGAACCTGTTGACCAGGTGAACACTGGGTGAACCTGTTGACCAGGTGAACACTGGGTGAACCTGTTGACCAGGTGAACACTGGGTGAACCTGTTGACCAGGTGAACACTGGGTGAACCTGTTGACCAGGTGAACACTGGGTGAACCTGTTGACCAGGTGAACACTGGGTGAACCTGTTGACCAGGTGAACACTGGGTGAACCTGTTGACCAGGTGAACACTGGGTGAACCTGTTGACCAGGTGAACACTGGGTGAACCTGTTGACCAGGTGAACACTGGGTGAACCTGTTGACCAGGTGAACACTGGGTGAACCTGTTGACCAGGTGAACACTGGGTGAACCTGTTGACCAGGTGAACACTGGGTGAACCTGTTGACCAGGTGAACACTGGGTGAACCTGTTGACCAGGTGAACACTGGGTGAACCTGTTGACCAGGTGAACACTGGGTGAACCTGTTGACCAGGTGAACACTGGGTGAACCTGTTGACCAGGTGAACACTGGGTGAACCTGTTGACCAGGTGAACACTGGGTGAACCTGTTGACCAGGTGAACACTGGGTGAACCTGTTGACCAGGTGAACACTGGGTGAACCTGTTGACCAGGTGAACACTGGGTGAACCTGTTGACCAGGTGAACACTGGGTGAACCTGTTGACCAGGTGAACACTGGGTGAACCTGTTGACCAGGTGAACACTGGGTGAACCTGTTGACCAGGTGAACACTGGGTGAACCTGTTGACCAGGTGAACACTGGGTGAACCTGTTGACCAGGTGAACACTGGGTGAACCTGTTGACCAGGTGAACACTGGGTGAACCTGTTGACCAGGTGAACACTGGGTGAACCTGTTGACCAGGTGAACACTGGGTGAACCTGTTGACCAGGTGAACACTGGGTGAACCTGTTGACCAGGTGAACACTGGGTGAACCTGTTGACCAGGTGAACACTGGGTGAACCTGTTGACCAGGTGAACACTGGGTGAACCTGTTGACCAGGTGAACACTGGGTGAACCTGTTGACCAGGTGAACACTGGGTGAACCTGTTGACCAGGTGAACACTGGGTGAACCTGTTGACCAGGTGAACACTGGGTGAACCTGTTGACCAGGTGAACACTGGTGAACCTGTTGACCAGGTGAACACTGGGTGAACCTGTTGACCAGGTGAACACTGGGTGAACCTGTTGACCAGGTGAACACTGGGTGAACCTGTTGACCAGGTGAACACTGGGTGAACCTGTTGACCAGGTGAACACTGGTGAACCTGTTGACCAGGTGAACACTGGGTGAACCTGTTGACCAGGTGAACACTGGGTGAACCCGAGAACCTCTCGAGTGTAATTCACTATACTGTGTGCTTAACATTTAGATAGACAGTATGACGGGGAAATGAAAATTTCAACTGCTAAAGTGGCAAAATTTCATTTGTGCTACAGTAGGTGACTTTAAGGTAGGATAGGTAGATTGCATCTTCCTAGACTGCTCAAAATCTGTTGATAGTTATTTTAACAAGATTAGTGTAAATGACCCTGGGAAACGCTTGAAATTTTACGTGTTCGGTGTATCCCATTTCCTGCCTCCTACCCCTCACGTCGCTCATCTTTAACGAAAATCACCTTATTATTAACATCTTTATTGACAAAATTAATTACAATTTTGCCTAATCTGAGGATTTTGATAGTCTTATTAAAGTGAGGATAATGCTGGTATCACAGATATATATTTTCGCATCCTAAAACTGTTTTAAAATATTAGAAACTTGAATTTCTTGAATTGTTTGTCGAAGCGTCTGCTAGACATGTAGTTTGATGGGAGAAGAGATTTTGTCTCATTTCGCGCTAACATCTGGAAGTTGGTGTTATATTACTCTCGCTTATTTACATTTGGTAGTATAGGCCTCGTTCATAGCCTCAGCCGCAGAGTTTCACGTGAGTATGATAGCATAATATTTACAGCCAGGTATACTAATCCCTTCATACTGTGTCATTGTCAAGTGTGTACTGGTGTAATCATCCTCCGGCCGCTGCACTGTACCATATTATACCTCTGTACGGGGGTAATATGGTATAATATACATATATACCATATTTTCATATTATCCCATATTATACTCCTTCCTAATCAACAATGTGCCAGTCTGTCTCCCTCCTCTTCTTTGCCCCTCTCCACCCCTCCCGGGGTGACCTACACTGTGCAGGTCACACCACATCTTCCACCCTAACCAATCCCTCACCCCTCCCCCCCAACCCGTCCCTCACACCCCACCCCCACCCCGTCCCTCCTCCCCACCCCCACCTCCTTGGGACGCTACGACACTTGGAGGTCAGTCGTGTTACCTGACCCTCGTTCGGGGATGTGATACGACTCTGTAGTCGTCCTGTAATCTAAAACCGGTTGTTGATGAGCTAAACGATGTTCAGCGGTTAAGGATGGATATTCATTACCGTGAACTACGTCCAGTGGTCGGCGTGGTGGGCCGGCTTCCTTGTCTAGCCGTGTTCCTCTGCTGCATTTGCTCAACAGATGCTTGGATCGCCTTCGCCAGCGGCGTTGGCTCTTCATTAATGACGATTTAACCAGACGGATGTTGACCAGACCACACACTAGAAGGTGAAGAGACGACGACGTTTCGGTCCGTCCTGGACCATTCTCAAGTCGATTGTGAATGGACCATTCGACTTGAGAATGGTCCAGGACGGAGGGAGGAGACACATGGTGTGAAAGCTGTGACACAAGTGTGAGAGAAGGGGGGCAACTATTAGGAGAAAGCGCCAAGCCATTACGCATATATAGCACTGGAAGGGTGCTCAGGATAAGGATTTGAGGATGGGACGGGTGGGTAAAGGAATGTTGGCCCCAACCACTTGGACGGTCGGGATTGAACGCCGACCTGCAGTAGCGAGACCATCGCTCTAACCGTCCAGCACAAGTGTGTAAGAGGAGGAACACACATTCTGTAAGATTTACGCATGATCTAAGAGAAGATAGGCAGGAAGACACCCAGCGACCTATTGAACTCTCGTTGATGGCATGGTTGATGCAGCCAGTGATGGTGGAGATGATTGACGTAATAGGTGAAGTTGGAGAGGGTTGAAGTCGCAGGTGAGGATGGAGATGATTGCTGGAGCAGCGACGGTGGTCGAGTTGAAGAAACTTAGATAAACTATGAATATCAAAGAGGCAGGCGAAGCGTGATGAACACCTGCCTGTGGTTGTGGTGGCTAGTGGTCCTGCCTGTGGTAGTTGTGAGCCGTCCTGCCTGTGGTGGTAGTGGTGAGCGGTCCTGCCTGTGGTGGTTGGTGGTGGCGGCAATGTGTCTTGGGATGGCGAGCGACCGTTGTGACGGGGCGGAAGGACACAGCGGGAGTGACACACCATAGACCATGCGTCCACAGCCTCACCAACCTCTGGCCCGCCCACCGCCCACCTGCACACGCGCCGCCGCCCACTGCAGGTAGCCCACCCTCCCACACACACACACACACACACACACACACACACACAATGTGGTGGAGGCTGACTCCATACACAGTTTCAAGTGTAGATATGATAGAGCCCAATAGGCTCAGGAAACTGTACACCTGTTGATTGACGGTTGAGAGGCGGGACCAAAGAGCCAGAGCTCAACCCCCGCAAGCACAACTAGGTGAGTACCACACACACACACACCACACACACACACACACACACACACACACCACACACACACACCACACACACACACACACACAACACACCACACACACCACATCACACTTCCACACAATGCTTCATATATTTACACACACATCTCAAACCAATCGACATATTACGAAAATTTTGTTCGATAAGCATACATGTCTTCCGTACACAGGCAATATTATACTAAACGTTAAAAAATACTTTTAATATCAAGTACAAATAACGTAGACCTACACAATAAACAAGAGGCTACAAATCACATTCAGATAAATCAAGAAAAGTTTTCAATCTTTGTCGCAAAATTCTTATATCTCTCCAGAATAATAATCAGTCTCTTTGGGTTGTGTGCACATCCAGCTAGTTTTGTCAGGTTAACAGTCCTTCTCATGTTTTCTATATAAAGTACATTAATCAACTCGATTAGCCTTAGACTAGAACTTAATGAGTGAGGGCCACATAATTTAGTAATTTTCATTAGCACGCTGTGTCCATATTCCCATATGTATTTGGAATTCCAAACATGTATTCAAGCATGAGCATTTTTTCCTTTTTCCGCAAGTGGAATTGGTGTTTCGTAACAAACATTTGAACATAGCCGTTTTTCTAATAGAACCTTATACATCGTACATAGGCTGCATTAAAATCTACAATTGACAGATCATTCGTATTTCTTTCCGATTTATTTATATATTTCCATGTTAGTGTCATTTTCCCTTAAGCCTTAAAGTGGCCATACAGAGAGGAAACGCCCACCAATCCTAGACGGCGTAGCGACGATTGAAGACAGGGTATGAGACAGAGTTCCTCAGGAGTGATTACGGGCTATTCATGCCCGTGCCACCTCTTGGGTGGCTTAATCTTTATCAATCATCAGGAGAGAACAATCTGCCACAATCCTGTAACTGCTTAATTGCGATGCGCCAAGCTCCCTTGCGGGGAACTGATCATTTACTAATTGCCAACTAACCCTGCATGCTAGATGCTTATTTTTTGTAAGAGTATTTATAGTTAAGATGTATATGGAAGGAGGTTTTGGTGAATGTAAAGTCAATATCCATCATGGATACTCTACTGTTTGAGTCGAATATAATCTGCCGAAGTCCTTCACACGACATGCTCTCTGGGAAGACGACGTTAAAGCTTGAGTTAATATTTTAATGTATTTCAGCTGTAAAACTGTAGAAAAATAAGGAAGAGTTGTTTGGAGTTCACGTTGGACTCGTCCTGCATATCAGAACCACGTGTCATTTAGGCAATTAAGGT
>WNGS01167372.1:18320536-18351188 GCA_020271785.1 Procambarus virginalis | reverse complement strand
GACCGAAACGTCCGTCGTCTCTTCACCTTCTAGTGTGTGGTCTGGTCAACATACTTCAGCCACGTTATTGTGACTCATCGCAAGCTAGAGATAAATTGATGTATTTACTTCATTCAAGTTGCGGGTGCACCACTTTCCATTATTTCTGGAAAGAGCAAAATGCGAGGCCAATTCAAATACAAATTTTAATTTAAATATATTATAGTTATGGGTAAAGTTTGCCCCAGGTTAGGTGTTTTGTTTCTATTGTCAATTATTTGTAGTTGCAATGCATTTAGAGCACTTTTCATTCACGAATAAGAGGGAGGTGCTAGTAAGAAGCAGTGTCCGGTGCGCTCGCACACACATATATATATATATATATATATATATATATATATATATATATACTATTTTTAAGTATATATGTATTATGTAGTAAATATATGTATTTTTAAGAAAATTTTCTATAAAAAAATTATTTCTGTATTTTAAAAAAATAGTTTTTAATGTACGGGGTGTTACAACTGACGAATGCTTCTTTGGTGTCTGTCGCAGCCTGGATGAGCATAGCCTGAGGACAGGTGAACATTGGCCAAATAATTGTTAATCCAGCCGTTCAAACTTTTCTTGAATAGATTCGCTTCCTTTCTGTTTGAAACACACCTCACTAATGTGTCACACCATGTACTGCAAATACAACTAATTCCCATCAGAACTAAAACATTTAAACTATCCCAGACGTAACATTACATAATGCTTTAATCTGGGTTATATTATATTAGAGAGAATATTAGTTTTGACTGCAAAGTACGTTAAAATTTGTGTCGGGTTGACCGTACCTTGGATGAAGATAACCTGAGAATGGGTTGTGTAAACTTATTTATTCATAAGTATTGGAAAATGAAAAGAAGTTTCCGTGGTGTAGTGGTAAACCACTCGCCTGGCGTTTCGCGAGCGCTTTGGCCTGGGTTCGTATCCTGGCCGGGGAGGATTTACTAGGTGTCAATCCGTAACTGTAGTCTCTGTTTACCCAACAGTAAAATTTGGCTCTCCACTCTAGGGAAAGGTAGGATAACATGTCAGCAGCAGCCCTCCACACTAGCACTTCCACACCAGAACAAAGGCTGAGGGTCAGCAGCCCTCCACACGAAGGAAAGGCTGAGGTCACCCTCACCCTCAGGCCTCCACACCACAAAAGGGTGGCAGGCCATCATACTATATGAACCCAGTATCCGTTGTGTATAGAAGTCTCTCTTTTATATATTTCTTCCTCCCTTTCCGACTGTTATCTATTGTTCGCTTGTGCCTCCACGTCACGTATATATCTCAATGCATTTGAAGAATAAATATTAAGAAGTTCTCCGTTCTCCAATTCTCCCTCCGCGCAGGCACGCAAGTAAAACTATCCGGATCAGAATCGCTGTTGAATAGAATTTTTCTCGCTCGCTGAGGCATTGTGCTGCGAGGGTGAAGTTAGCTAAGCTATTGGCAAGGCGAAGCTCTGGTTTCCCGGGGCCTGAATACCGCGTGTTGCGTACCCAGCGACCAGTCTCCCTTTGAGAGAGGCTGTGCCCGTATGTTCCGGCTTGCCAGAGGATGCACTGCTTTCTTACACCGTGACCATTGCAGTACTTGGTCATTGCTGCACTTGACGATAAAAGCACTTTACCATTGCATCACTTGACCATAGTAGTACTTAACGATAGCGGCACGTGACAATAACATCGCTTAACGTCACTTGACTATAGTAGCCCTCTTCATGGCTACAGAACAATTATAGCAGTGTTTAATGGTTTTGTGGGTTCTAGGAAAAGGACTGGTTAATTACATTTATTTTGATAACTAATGTACGAGACTTGTATGAATCTGAACTCCCAGAGCCCTTACGTAATTCATGGCGCTGTTTATTTTGAATATAGACCTGTAGGGGGGTACTGCGCTCAGTAAAAAGCGGCCAATGGGGCACTGCGATACAAACACATATGAAATACACTACATAGCTACCTAACCATAAACGACATAACCACTCACTACACAACCATACTCTATAACACTACACAACATAACACACACTACACAACCGTACAAGACATAACCACGCAATACACAAGCGTACACGACATAACCATGCAATACACGACCATATACGACAACAACTCACTACACATCCATACCATTATCACACACTTGATAAGATCAACTTGGTTTTGGAGCTTGAGAAGCTCAGGAATCTGTACACCAGTAGATTAACGGTTGAGAGGCGGGACCAAAGAGCCAAAGCTCAAGTGAGTACATTTCATAACCATACCATATCCGAGATTAAAGTTACTTCTCTGGAAACTCAACCCTTCCTGAAGTTATATTTATACGAACGATTATTGCTTTTTTATTGTATAATTTGGTAACAATATATTATTATAGTAATTAAAGACAAAATAATTTTGTCCAAAAAATTATTTTGTTCGGGCAAAAGTTTGCCCGAAACGCTATGCGTATTAGTGGCTTTAGGTATTGTATGTATTAGCTCTATCTATAAATCCAACATTATGTTTGTAACTCATCTTCTATGTATGTACTTTTTCATGAATAAAAATTTGAATTTGAATTTGAATTATTTTGATAATAAGAGTTATTATTGATATTAATTGTCTGTTCTGCCTATTTTGCCGATATCGTAATCCATTATTTGTATTCAATTATTACATTTATTATTTTATATATTATTATTAGCTTCGTTATTTATTTTTATCTATAAATATTAGTTTCGCTATTTATTTGTTGTAGCATTATTTTATTTAATTGACTGCATATTTGTTGGGTACTCTTGTGCCACGCTCCAGCACAACGCATCAGTGTGATGCTTCACACAGCTTCAAAGCTCAGCCATATCTTCTCCCCTCACCCCATTCCCCTGACCCAAGTTCCTTTTCCCCCCTCTTCCCCTTCTCGAAGCTCCTCCCACCTGCACCGGAATACACTTGATACACCGGGAAGACATATTGAAATAGTTCCGGTGTTCATCGTCCTCTTCTGACTAGGCTTTTAGTTTGATGTCAATTGAATTAGGCTTGAATAAGCTCGCCTGGAGGAATACATTGGTTATTGTTCTTTTTACGTCGGAGACATCTTGTTTTTATCAGCATAAGGCGATAGTTTCTTGTCATATTACAAGTCATTCTCATCCTTCTTTTCGCGAAGGAAACCATGAGGAGAAAGCCTCTTAGTCTGTTAAAAAATCTAGTCTTTTACTCCTGTATTCGCTCTATGAACATAAAAATATAGCACAGTGAGGCTGGGTTGTAAAATTTATGGAAGGGGGATTTCAGTGTAAGGTTCTCCCAAAAAAATTGCACAATTATATGCTGGCGTACATATATACATTAGAACGAGACAGACGGATTTTTTGTAAACTCTCTCTGCTACAGGAAAGTCCTCTGCTCCTCAAGAACTTTCAGCACCTGGGGACAGTTCCTTCTGGCGGCCTCTCTGACGATAGAGTCCCCAGACAGATTCGGATGAAAGTTGCCGGAGAGATGGTTGAACAGGTGAAGTGAGTAAGCATCGGTGCCCTTGAAGAAATCTGGGCCGAGTCCTTCACCATCCTTAAAGATAACTTCCCACGGGGCTTGATTGTGAGTCGGGTAGAAGAGCCGCCTGGGCCAGATGGTGATATTGCCGCAGGACTCTTTCTGGTTGTGGCTGACGGAGGTGTTGAGGGCGGCGGGACAGAGACGTTGTACGTGGTGGGTGAGGAGCATCGCCCCGATGCTCAAGTAACCGCTTGGTTCAAACACTTCAGGAATATCATTCACAAACGCCTGTAAGAATGATTGCAAAATTAATGTTTAAAATCAATACATATATAAACAGCATAATATATGACAATATATTTATATCAAAAGTGCGACATTCAGATGTTTATTTAATGAAATATATTTCATAATATACGAATGCCATTTGCTATATATTTCCCAGTTCAGGTAATATAGATAACAGATAATTAATACTTCAGTTGATGTGACGACAATGTCTCGCTGATTAGGAGGCCCACAGGCCCTTGCCTCCAGTCAGACACATTGCATCAATGATGAGATGTTGCACACATCAATATCCTCCTCCTGATCATCTCATCCTCCCTCCCTCCATTGAAAATAGTCACTGATTCAAACGTCTGTCTTGCATACATCATGTTACCGTCATCAACACATAGGGCACTATTTATTGATGACCTTGAACCCCAAGCTGACATCATCATGTCCCTGGTAACCCCAAGCTGACATCATGTCCCTGGTAACCCCAAGCTGACAACATGTCCTTGGTAACCCCAAGCTGACATCATGTCCCTGGTAACCCCAAGCTGACATCATCATGTCCCTGGTAACCCCAAGCTGACATCATCATGTCCCTGGTAACCCCAAGCTGACAACATGTCCTTGGTAACCCAAGCTGACATCATTCCCAGGTAACCCCAAGCTGACATCATGTCCCAGGTAACCGCAGGCTGACATCATGTCCCTGGTAACCCCAAGCTGACATCATGTCCCTAGTAATCAAGATGGGCAAGACCGAGTTCCAAAAGTATCGACTTCCTGGAACTCGGTCCATTATAAGAACAGAAAAAAAGGGGACTGACGGTCTATTTTAAAATAATTCCAGACGGTCCTTTTTTACATATATTGTGGAATTAATCGCCTCAAATCGAAGAGGTCAGGCTAAGTAACAGCCATTTTAAATACTGAAATTAAATTTAAAGTTTATTGAGGTATACAATACACACAAAGGGATGGGTTTATATATTATATTATATTATATATATATATATATATATTGATATATATATATATTATATATATAGATATTATATATATATATATATACACACATTTTATTAAAATACATATTAAAATATTTGTCTTCTTGAGGAAACGTGAAGTATTCAACTTACAAAAGAACTTATTACAAGAACTATAAGAATTATATGCTATAAGAACTATAAGAATTATACAAGAATGTAAGAACTCTTGTATATATATAAAAATAAAAAACTAATATATATTTTATCCTACTATCGTTATATATGTATTATATGGAATATAACTTTAATTTGCTAAATCAATCATTAATGATTTCCGGTGTCTTCATTTGCATACTTCATTTCAATTAAATATTTCACATATGTTTAACGCAAGGACCTTAGACCTAGTCAGTGAACAAATCTACAAGGACCGTGACGAGGGTAGCTATGACTGACCTAGTCAGTCATAGTTCCAGTCTTCCAATAGGACCGAGACCGGCGGTCCATTTTGAAGCATGGACTGAGACCGGCGGTCTATTTGAGGCATGGACCGAGACCGGCGGTCCATTTTGAGGCATGGACCGAGACCGGCGGTCCATTTTGAGGCATGGACCGAGACCGGCGGTCCATTTTGAGGCATGGACCGAGACCGGCGGTCCATTTTGAGGCATGGACCGAGACCTGCTGCCCAATGTGAGGAACGGATGCCCACTTTTGTCAGTAGCTAAATTCAGTAATCCTCAGCCTCTCCATCTCGCTATATTCTTCCCCAATATATGAATTACGAAAAAAGAACTTTCAGAATTACCACAGTTAAAATAGAACTGTGGGAATCGAGGAAATGTTTACCGTTTCCCAGAGTTTGCCAGAGCAGACTACGTATCACATGGCTTTGTATGACTGACCATCCCGTGTGATGGGGATTTTTAGCATCACGTAGCTAGTTTTTTGACACACACTGTACTCCCTCCCCTTCATATAGTCTAAAGTAACTGCACAAATGCAGATGTGCCTAAATGTGTTAATAAAAAGTGGCACAACAGAGATGGCGCTGAATGGACACAGTTGTTTTATCAAGCTCAAGGGTTTCCAGATTTGCCGGGGGATCAGCGCCATCTGTTGATGACACACAAGCTCTCTGGGGTCTGATGTTCGCTCAGTAACTTTAAATAACAGCGATCTATGCAAAGTATGGAATAAAGTATTTAACAAGATACTGATGAAGACCTGTGTCATGTTCATAGCAAACGGCATGCTATGAATCCGTTTGCATGCGCTGCATTTCATAGTTCATACACCAGCGGTATGTAAACAACAGAGCGTACAGGACGCCCACCAAGCTTGGACGCTGTTAGTTATGTGTCATTTTAAGTATTAAAGTCCGTAAACAAGCAATGGCTTTATATCAACCCTACAACCAAGATTTCCCGGCAACACACAACACCACAACCTATGGTAAGGAAATTCCTGACGGATAGAAAACTGTCACAGTCAGAAATATCTGGCTAGAGGGATGTAGCAATCGGGGTCCTTCCAATCAACGTCCATCCACTTGGAGCTCACTTCCCGCAGGGTCTGCGTTCAATCCTCAATGGTCCAAGTGGTTAGGAATCTTTCCATCACTCCGTTCCCCTATCTCAGGTCCTATCCTGTCCTTATGTCCCTTTCAAGTGCGATTAGTCATACTGGCTTTGCGCTGTCTCATTTCGATATTCGTTCAAATCTCGGTTCTAGGCACATTGTTGCTAATGTGTGAATGACCTAGGCTGAATACGTGGAGATCCAAGTTATAATATTTATTAAGAATTGCTGGCAGAGTGGTCAGAAGAACAGCTGGCGATCATAGGTTATGAGTTCGTGACAAAGTAAAGGTCACGAACTTTTTTTTACGATTATATACGAATTCCTTTACGTAAAATTTCCTCCGTTCCTCTCACCTGCCAGAGTGAATGACGAGCCTCGAAGCTGAGGATTCCTGTCGTGATGACGTCTTCAGCGAGTCTGGCCATCCAGTTGGTGGAGCTGGGCAGCGGACGGAGGGTGATGGCATCAAGATCTATGTAAGTCCCTCCGTACCGTCTCAGGAGCTCAGCCCGCGCTCCGTCACTCACCATGACAGCCATATGTCCTGGTGGAGGTGGGCCGAGTGAGTCAGTAGGACGTAATGATGAGGGTACTTGAGAAAGACAGACAACAGAACACCTATAGGACCATGACTTGGAAAGTAAGGAAGGTAAGCTAATAAAACGCCAAGTTAGTATAACTATAAGCACTTGAATGGGATATGAAGACAGATTGATGGACCGGTGCTCATATGGACCATCGGGAATCGTATGGCGACCCTGTAAAGCGAAGCCGCCGTAGTACCAAACAGTCCAATTAAATGGATTCGACTGTAGAGACTACCAATGTGACTACCTTTTCTGTGCATGAAGATCAAATTGCAGAGTCGAGGGTGTGTAGGCACAGGTTCAGAATCTGATTAACCAGATGGAGTTAATGAGGTAGGCCTAGGGTCATAAGAACGTGATCAAAGTATGCAAAGTCAGGTTGGGAGTTTGGATTATTTGGTCAAGAGTTGCAGTGTTCGTACAGTCTCTTGAGGTATATTGGTGAAGGGTGACCGAGATTTATATCTAGGAAATATATGTTGCATCCAGTGAAGAGTTGTAGATTGAAAATGTGTGTTCGAAAACTTGACAATTTATTATTGGTTCCGGAATATTGATAATATATATGGTGAAACATTAGGCTCAATGTTTGCATTGTTATAGGAAAGTTGAATTAGAAGATATGATATGAGGGGTTAGATTCAAAATGTTTTGTAAGCTACTGAAAATAATCTCTAAATTATTCACACTGGTTAGTGAATAGTTTGGTTAGTTTGTGTTTTGGTGTTCCACACTGGTTAGTTTGTGTTTGGTGTTCCACACTGGTTAGTTTGTGTTTTGGTGTTCCACACTGGTTAGTTTGTGTTTTGGTGTTCCACACTGGTTAGTTTGTGTTTTGGTGTTCCACACTGGTTAGTTTGTGTTTTGGTGTTCCACACTGGTTAGTTTGTGTTTTGGTGTTCCACACTGGTTAGTTTGTGTTTTGAAAAACACAAAAATTATAAATGTATATAAAATAGCAATAAATCTGTTGAGAAAATGCAAAAGATAGTAGTAATAATAATAACAACAATAATAATAAAAATGATAACTTAAACAGTCATGATTTCCCATTGTCTGGGACAGGAGGCCTGTTAGACTTAACGAGAAGCCACTAGGCAAACGATTGACTCCGAGATACAAGCTACAACACTTGCCTAACTCCCGGGTACCTAGTTACTACTAGGTGACTGTAATATCCCCATTGGTCAAACTATTATGTATTAGCGATAAGACCTACCATTAATGTATAATGACTTACTATAAATATATAGCTCTTGAAATGGCACTTTCTCTGTAACTAGCTGACATTGTAACTATAAGGTGTGAAGGATAGATGAAATTGTTTATGTAATAATCTAAGATGAGGTCTGATAAAGACCTTTTGTGCCCTCTGTAATGCTTTTTGCGTTACCGCTCACAGGATGGGTATGGGGTGCACAATAAACTAGCCGCCTCCGGCGGCAACAATCAATACTAGATGAACAGAGGCATGAGATGAGAGGAAACTTTATCAAATAATTCTTGCTCTGACCAGAATTCCATCCTAGAACTTACGACTGAGCATCCAAAGTCTGTCGCGGTGCCACGCGCCCATAGGCTCCTCGCTGAAGATCTGGTCGAGGTCCAGCCACGCCACCTTCACGTTCCTCAGGCTAGACACCACCTGCAATTTGAGGAGAACCATTACACAATAACCCCCTAAACATTCGTCTGTGAAGTTTACAGGTGTGTTGGTTAGCCAAGAACTACCCAAACTACTTATAACACATATTTCAGTTTCGCTAGGTATGCTGGTTGCAATTATCAATATGGTAAAATTCTGATCTTTTGCGAGTTCAAACATGTTAAATAAACAATCGTGGATTAATTTGGTTTACTTTGAGCAAGTTACACAGTGAGAGTCGACTTACTTGAATGAGTGGGTGGGTGTGGTCGAGGGCGGGAAGGGCCATGAGAATGAACAGTGGGCGATGCGGGTGGTGTCGAGCGGCACTCTCTACAGCACAGGCCTGGTGGAGCGGAAAGTATCAGAGGCAGCGCAAGATGTATTTACCATAACACAAGGAGTACATTGCGACTTGCACAGCACAAGCACTTATTGTGTGGCCCGCTAGTACAGTGCACACTTGGAGTACAGAGTAACATACTTGTTGTACAGTGGTGACTTGTACAAATACAATTAGAGTACAGGGGGGTACTAGTGTAACACGTGCTAATTGCATCAACCCCATATAATAATCAGGGTAATTCGCACCAAATAACAACTAAAACATACCTCTCTACCAACGAGCCAACTCCTGCAGGTTACTTGAAGAAAGTAGATGCTATCCTCAGTAGGTGGTGCCCAAGTGAGCCTTTGATAACCCGGAAATACTTCCTCGTCGTATCGAGGACAGAGATGGGGAATCCAGGTATGCTGACCTGTCGACGTCTCCCAAGGTTCCGTTTTCCGTGGTGCTGTCTCGCGACCAGGGTGCGAGGATGAGTCCAATATTGTGTTGACGGGGCCCACTCTCATGTTATTTCTGTGGCGCACGTTGGGTGCCATATACGTTCTGTAGACCACGTTGTACTCTAGCATATTCTTGTTAAATATGATCAGGAACGATATGCTTGTCATGTATATACTTGCTGTTATAATTAATAGATGGCATTTCTTCATTTTTGTTTGCAGTGCTTTCTTCTATTCTTATTTTACTTTTGTGATATTTTTTCTGTAGACGTTAAAGTAAGGTGTTTGTTAGGCCTGGCTTAATATGCCTTTATGAATCTGGCAAAAATTTAAGCTATATTAGTTAATACAATTATATTAGTTTTTCACATAACTGATGACACTGAAATTATAAAATATTTGGTTAGTAGGCCTATATTGGGCATACATTTACATCGACACCATTCACTATTATTTTATTTGTTTGTCCGAATTGAAACAAGATACAATGCTAATTGTTTAATGTCATTTGTATGTATATACTAAAGTGTGTAAATATATAGCGCTGCCACTCATAGGGAATCAGCCAAATCCCGTAAGTACAGAGAACTGGATCACCACTACAATTTTGTCCCCATTGCTTCTGAGACACTCGGCGCCTGATGTAAGAGTGCCACCAGTTTTTAAGGGAACTGGGTTCTTGGCTAATTGAAACAACAAGAGACCCTAGAGCTGCCAGCTTCCTTTTCCAGCGCCTCAGCGTGGCGATACAGAGGGGAAATGCACACTGCATTCAGGGTTCCTGCCCGCCATCTGAGGAGCTGGAGGAACTCGACAACTTATGATAATCATCTTTGTACCACATATGTAACTCCTTTTTGTAACAAAGTTTAAATATATATATATATATATATATATATATATATATATATATATATATATATATATATATATATATATATATATATATATATATATATATATAAAATCAACCAATCTTCCATCCTCCTGAAATGATAGTACTTATAGTAACTATTTGGTCGAAATGGCCACTATGTAGTGATGGACAGGTTGGATAACAAGAACTTTTCACACTAGAGATGCTATACCGTTGATGATACTTTTCAAGACGCTAGTGCTCTCTAGAGTGGAGTACTGCTGCACAATGACAGCCCCTTTCATACCTGGAGAAATTGCTGACCTGGAGAGCGTGCAGAGATCCTTTACTGCTAGAATCCACTCAGTAAAACATCTAAACTATTGGGACCGACTAAAGAACCTAAATCTGTATTCCCTTGAGCGCAGGCGGGAGACACACAATAATTTACACCTGGAAATTAGTAGAGAGGCTGGTCCCAAACCTGCACACAGAAATAACATCACATGAGACCAGAAGGCATGGGAGGATGTGCAGAATACCTCCGTTGAAGAGCAGAGGTGCAACAGGTACTCTGAGAGAGAACTCATCAACATCAGAGGCCCGAGACTTCAACACGCTTCCACTACACATAAGGGGCATAACTGGCCGACCACTCACAGTGTTCAAGAGAGAACTGGATAAGCACCTCCAAAGGATTCCTGAACAACCAGGCTGTGAATCGTATGTCAGGCTGCGAGAAGCCGCGTCCAACAGCCTAGTTGATGAGTCCAGCAACCAGGAGGCCTGGTCGACGACCGGACCGCGGGGACGCTAAGCCCCGGAAGCACCTCAAGGTACCCTCATGGTATGGACCACCAGGAAACAATTTTTCGTACTATTAATTTTACAGTCCGGAAAAAATAAAGCTAAATACCAAACCCAAATATTCCTAGGCCTAGTACAATATAGTACATATATGTACCATAATAGGCCTGAGATATTGTGTATTAGGCCTAGGATTGCTAGTAGAGGTTAGGTTAAGTTAGGTATGTATATTGCGGATAAACAAAATTCGCGTTTGTCCAAATTCAGTAATAGAAAAGTCAACTTTCTGGTGGTCTATCACTACATATTGATACTTTCCACAAAATAGTTACCACACACACACACAATTTCCTTCACCCGGATGCTCCTGGTACCTAGCAGTAAATAGGCACCTGGGAGTTAGACAGCTGCAGCGGGCTGCTTCCTGTGTGTGTGTGGCGGGGGGGGGGGGGGAAGTTAGTTACAGTTGAGAGCCGGGCCGAAAGAACAGAGTCAACCCCCGCAAAGTACAACTAAGTGAACACACACACACACACGCGCGCGCTCGCTTCTTGTTCCCAACAAAACTGTTTAAATGTGGGCACCGTCATTGAATGCCATTAAGAAATACTCAAAGAAAGAGTTCCCAATGCTTCAAAACTATGATTATTTTTTTTTATTGCCCGATGGGGCGAGTTTATCGGGCAACGCCAGTCGTTCTGCGAGTGGACATACCACCATAGCAGCATGTACAACCAGAATGATAACCACGGCGTAAGCTTCGATGGTAGAATTATCAGTAATCTGAACCTTCAATTGAGAGATTACGTCCAAGAATGCAAATCAAACCACCATGTTTCATGCTGTTTGGTATATATAGAAATCTGTTCTTGCTCCTGGACGTACACTAACCAGAGAACCCGTGCGAATGTTGACATAAAACCCCTTAACCCCTGCACTGCGTGAAGCGCCTTTAGGCGCTCCGAGCGTTGTGCTTTTTGGTTTTTAATTAGGCATTATTTTAATGTTTTTTAATATTTTCATTACTCTTTATGTTTTGAAATGCAAAAAGTGAACTTTGGAAACATTTTGACATTAATTTTACCTGAATATTTATAAAAACTACAAAAATATGTCCTTGACAATTGCACCAAGACGTTTCTACCGAAAATGGGTGAGCAGTGCAGGGGTTAAGCCCAAAAACTGATCCACCGTTGTTGTTGTTAAAGATTCACTACCTGGAACAACGTTCCAAATAACAGGGGCTATGGTGAGCCCGTAGTACTGATCCAGTAAAAATCATACCGGCTCGTAAAGTTATCGTGAAGTTTTCTATTCGTGAGTCCTCGGTTAGGTTAAGGTCGGCCAATTTGGTACGTCAGTTTAGTGATGTTATGAACACTCGAGAGGACGAGCTGAAACTACTCTAGCTCCTATGCTGCAGCATTGGAATCCACAGTGTGGATGCTATGGCTATGGACCATTGTAACCGCTCAGACCATACACCATTGTACCCGCTCAGACCATACACCATTGTACCCGCTGAGACCATGGACCACTGTACCCGCTCAGACTATGGACCACTGTACCCGCTCAGACCATGGACTACTGTACCCGCTCACTGACGTCCCCACCAGGAAGAAGAGAGGAGGAAATATGAGTTCATCCGATGCTAGTTTTAGAACGTTAACAGTTGGCAATGCCTCATAAATAACACCAAGCGAATATACGCACGCACACGCAAGTACCCAACGCGGAAATAACAGTGGAAATAAATATGATCATTCTGCGTGTTTGTCAGTGACGGGACGAAGGGAGCCGGTCGGCCGAGCGGACAGCACACTGGACTTGTGACCCTGTGGTCCTGGGTTCGATCCCAGGCGCCGGCGAAAAACAATGGGCAGAGTTTCTTTCACCCTATGCCCCTGTTACCTAGCAGTAAAATAGGTACCTGGGTGTTAGTCAGCTGTCACGGGCTGCTTCCTGGCGGTGGAGGCCTGGTCGAGGACCGGGCCGCGGAGACAGTAAAGCCCCGAATCATCTCAAGATAACCTCAAGAAGACAACGACGTTTTCTTCGTCCTTTTAAACAACACTTTTCCCCGCTAAACAATAGTTATATCAATCTAGATCAGGGGTCTCCAAACTTTTCAATGTAAGGGCCACATTATATATTTCCCATATTTATGCGGGCCGAAGGAATAAAAAATGAAAAAAAAAACAAAAAACAAATCAGTGCCAGTAATTTAATTTCCTCAAATATTAAAGTATAAACATGGAAAAATTAAAACATATCTTTTTGGAAAAAATTAGGGTAAACTAAATAGATTCCTGCCTTTAGTTTTATGCAACCAAATTAGTGTGACGAATGATACTGTCGTTTTGACTTCAAAATTTCATTAAAATCAGGTTCCAGATTAGATGAGCCAATTGTAAGAATTGATTTCAAGTGATCATCAGACAAATTTGCTCGATAGTTAGATTTCACATACTTCATTTTGGAAAATGTTTGTTCACACAAGTATGTTGAACCAAAAATGGACACAAAACTACAAGCAAACTTTATCAAATTTGGAAACTGATCTGGCTGCAGGCATTTATAAAACTCAATCAGATTTCCTTCTCTATACTTATCTTTCAGTCTGTCATCTGCCTGGAGATCAATAATTTCCATTTGAAATTGAGTTGGAAGATTTTCAGCATTGCAGTCAAATGGATTATGAAAGAGCCTGATTTCATTTGCTTTGGCATCAAGGTCAGCAAATCGCTTCTGAAACTGTTTTTTCAAATCTGAAATTATTTCATTTGCAAATTAAACATTTGCAAATGTTTGGCGGGCCGGATGAAATTATGTGGCGGGCCGGATGTGGCCCGCGGGCCATAGTTTGGAGACCCCTGATCTAGATGATAATCCATTTCTCCTGTAGATTATCATCACAGATTTTTGAGGCTTAAATTAATATTTCTCTTAAAGGTATCTCACAATCATAAACAAGCATAAAAATTGACAAATAAAACGCAGTTAATTTATATCTACAAAATAATCTGTTACAGGTTGTAGGCCAGATCCTTGTGGTTAGCCTCGCGCAACTTTCCGTAGTGAATTGTGAAATTGAAATTGAAATAAGTTTATTGAGGTAAAATACACACAAAGGGATGAGGTAGCTCAAGCTATTCTCACCCCGTGACTGTATGGGGAGTGTCATAGGGTGGCTGTGGTCGACTCCCATGACCGTCCTTAAGTTGTATTCGCTCCTATTACAAAAGGCAACAACAATCGAGTCTTAAATTTGGGGTTGATTGTCCGTAGAGTGTTTTCCAACCTTTGCCCCACTTATCGACGTTCAATCAACGCCGATAACGTTGATTTAACGTCGATAATGTTGATTCGCCATTCTCTAACATGTTTTTTTCAACTGGGAGAGAGAATGGGAGGGACAGTAGGATAGGGAGGGAGAGACTGGGAGAAGAGGGAGACTGTAAGGCAGGGAGGGAGAATAGTATTTTGTTGTGGATTGTTGCCGCCGGAGGCGGCTAGTTTATTGTGCACTCCATACTCATTGGTATGGGGTGCATACCGATGTGGGAGTGAGCGGTAGCGCAAAAAGCATTACAGAGGGCACAAAAGGTCTTTATCAGACCTCATCTTAGATTATTACATAAACAATTTCATCTATCCTTCACACCTTATAGTTACAATGTCAGCTAGTTACAGAGAAAGTGCTATTACAAGAGCTATATATTTACAGTAAGTCATCATACATTAATGGTAGGTCTTATCGCTAATACATAATAGTTTGACCAATGGGGACATTACAGAGTCATAGGGGAGCTTCTGTTTATTATTAGTCCTCACAATACACTACTTGTTTCTGAATCTCATATGTCGTTCATCTACTGGAAGCGAAATGTGGATACAGTGCAAGGATTTCAGGTAATTTATCCATGGTAATAAGATAGGTTGCCATATCATACAGAGTGAGCTTAGATTTATCTCTAAATGGCTCAATTTTACTACAATCCAAGATATAGTGTTCGAGTGTGTGTCTCTGTCTTTGTCCACACACTTTACACTTTACTTCATCTAGATCCCTATACAAGCCGAACTGCCAGAGATACTTGTAGTCAAGTCTTATACGAGCTGTGATAACATCTGTTAGTCTACTGACTTTGTTACTTGCCCCATACACATGTTTTACTTCACACATTTCATTGTGATGAACAATGGACCTGCTAGTAGTAGTAGACAAACAGACATAGACCTCGGGCACCGTCGAGTACCCTGTCAAATATTCACTGAAATAATCTTTCTTTAGAAGAGAATATATTTGTCTGAGGTTGAGATCAAACGCATGGGGCTAGTCTCACTAAACTTTACAGTGTGTTCGGTGTTGGGTCGGGGAGGGTTACTGGCAGGTCGGGATCAAGCCTCCTGTCCCCTTTTTGCATGAAACGGCTAATTACACTAATTTCCTATCTTCACTAAGATTCATCTAGCCGTCGGAATATTATTTCTTGCATGATGATTAAATGATAGTTTTGCTTATGTAGTTTATTGACGAAGTGTTTAGTGAAAATTGTTACAGGGACGAAGAAGTGGTAAAGGGTAGGGAAAAGTGGCGAATAATAAGAAAGGTGCAGAAAGATACGAAAGATTGTACCCACCTAGTTGTGTTTGCGGGGGTTGAGCTCTGGCTCTTTGGTCCCGCCTCTCAACCGTCAATCAACAGGTGTACAGATTCCTGAGCCTATTGAGCTCTATCATATCTACACTTGAAACTGTGTATGGAGTCAGCCTCCACCACATCACTGCCTAATGCATTCCATTTGTCAACCATTCTGACACTAAAAAAGTTCTTTCTAATATCTCTGTGGCTCATTTGGGCACTCAGTTTCCACCTGTGTCCCCTAGTGCGTGTGCCCCTTGTGTTAAATAGCCTGTCTTTATCTACCCTATCAATTAAAATTATTATTATTATTAAAATTATTAAAATTATTATATTAAAATTATTATATTAAAATTATTGTGAAGGGTAAGGAAGGTGGTGAGGGGTAGGAAAGGTGATAAAGAGTAGGGAAGGTGATGAAGGGTAAGGAAGGTGGTGAAGGGTATGGAAGATGGTGAAGGACAGGGAAGGCATTTACCCATTTACCTAGCTGAAAATAGGTAATAGAAAATAGGTTGCTGGGGGGTTAAGCAACTGTTTTGGGGAAGAGTTGCGTTTTGGGACTTCGATGAGCTTGCAACGTCATAATAATAATATTTATTTACAAGAAGGTACAGTGGGTATGTGAAATTACATTAGATTGCAATTTTTACATTCTTGCAAAGCCATTAACACGCACAACGTTTCAGGGAGTAATAATTTGAAATCGTCAAGCTAATAAGAACTCTCCATAAACCTCTTATCCCTAGCATGTTCGAAGCTTGCTCTGGTAATACTGAACATGTATAACGTAACTCTCCTTGTTGCGTTTCAAAAGTTATAGGTGATAAATAAAATTATTAGTATACCCCTTTTTTGGCTAAAAACTTTACATTTTCTGTTAAAGTCCACCGCGGACTATAGAAAACATTTGTATTAACGTTTGTTATGAATATAGATAAATCCAGTCCCAGTCAGTCTTTCAGTCTCTGTCTCTGTCTGTCTCTGTCTCTGTCTCTGTCTCTCTCTGTCTCTCTCTGTCTGTCTGTCTCTCTCTCTCTCTCTCTCTCTCTCTCTCTCTCTCTCTCTCTCTCTCTCTCTCTTCTCTCTCTCTCTCTCTCTCATACACACACACACACACAGACGGCTGAGTGAACAGCACTCGGGACTCGTAATCCTAGGGACCGGGGATCGATTCCCGGCGATGGAGGAAAGACATGGGCAGAGTTTCTTTCAGCCTGATGCACCTGTTCACCTAGCAGTAAATAGGTACCTGGTAGTTAGACGGCTGCCACAGGCTGCTTCCTGGGGATGTGTGTTAGAGAAATATGTGTAGCAGACAATATAGAGGAAAAATAAATTGGCTAGAAAGATGGGGTCCAGAAGCTAATAGCTCGATTTTGCAGAAAGAAATAGTAAAAACACACGTCCCGGAACTGAGAGGTATGAGCAACGAGGAAAGGCTACGGGAGCTGAACCTCACACCTCTGGAAGACACGAGTAAGGGGAGACATGATAACCACCTACAAAGTACTCAGGAGAATTGACAGGGTTGGACAAAGACAAACTCTTTAGCACGGGTGGAAACACTGTGGGGACACAAGTGGAAACTTAGTACCCAAATGAGCCACAGAGACATTATAAACAGTTTGTTCAGTGTCAGAGTAGTTAACAAATGGAATGCAGTGATATGGTGGAGGCAGACTCCATGCACAGTTTCATATGTACATTTAATAGACCCCAAAAGGCTCCACAATCTGTAAACCTGTTGATTGACAGTCAAGAGGCAGGATCAAAGAGCCATAACTCAACCCTCGTAAGCACAACTAGGTGAGTACACACAATCGCAAAAAAAAAAAAACTTGCATGAAACTGTCAAAATTACTAAATATTTATCCAAACAATTTGTTTAAAGGTCCAGTGTAACTCACACAAGGGACAACAACAACTTCAAGATCAACAAGCCACAATTTAAGACGGAAACTAAGATAAGTCTTTTCATCCATAGGGTAATAAAGGTATGGAACCGCCTACCCGCCGGAGCCGTGTAATCGTCCGGCATGGTGCCTTCTATGGATTATTATCTACTTTGGCTACGTTATTCCCATAAAAGACAAAAATAATTTCCTAATCAATATAATTGATGCCACAAATATAATGTTAGCGAGTATGATAGAAATGATCATTCCTGGCGCTCTGTATCCCATTATGTGCCTCTGTAACCCTTTCCACTACCGCCCACAAGATGGGTATGGGGTGCAAATAAATGAACTAAACTAAACTCTAGTATCTTTCTCTGCTCTTTAGTATTCTGTTGTTTCTATAGTTCCTCCTCGCCCTTTTACTTAGTTGCTTTGCTAGCTTTCAACTCTGATTAAACCATAGGTTTCTCATCTGCATTTCCTTTTTTTCCTTTTGGACTGAGACGAACTTGTCTGCTGCCTCCTTACACTTCTGTGTGATGTAGTCCATCATGTCTTGAACCGTCTTTTCTCTGAGCTCTGTGTCCCAGCTATTTCAGTTAGGAATTTTCTCATCTCATAGTTTTCCTTCCGGAATGCCGGCCCCTTGCTTTCTGGTCCCTGCCTTGATACATTAAACGTTCTTCGACCAGATACTCAAACAACAGTACACTGTGATCACTCATGCCCACCGGGGTTCAAGACTGATTTCCCTTATGTCTGAATCGTTCAGAGTGATTACTAAGTCGAGTCTTGCTAGTTCATCATTGCCTCTCATTCTCGTGGGACCCTTGACATGTGACTTAAAATATGTGTGTGTGTGTGTGTGTGTGTGTGTGTGTGTGTGTGTGTGTGTGTGTGTGTGTGTGTGTGTGTGTGTGTGTGTGTGTGTTGTGTACAGGCTTCTTGTCCCCGACAAAACGATTATATTATTATTATTATTTTGAGTAATGGTGATGCCTTATCACAGACATAATAACATACTATAAAAACCACACTTATATTTATGTGTATTTTATGTACAGATTTTAACTACGCGAAGTCTTGCGCATAAAACACATATACTGTATAAGTGTGGGGTTTTATCCTATAGACTAATAGCAATAATATATAATCAAAGAATTATTATTATTATTAATTATTATTATTATTATCGAGACAATCAATTGGAGCAATGAGGTAATCGAGCCAGCAATTAGGTGCTCCCAGCACTGCATCTTACCCCTGTACCACAACATGGCAAAAGGTATTATTATTAAGAAGTCCATATTGGATGTCTATTCCAACACACTTCCTCCTAACATACGAGACAATACTCATAATTTGAAAACAAATTAGTCAATCAGATTATATACAAATTCAGAGTAAAATATAAGGTAAAAAAAGGCATTATAGACAAAAAATAATGTTGATCTTAAGAGTACTTTGGTACTCTTGTACTTTGTCTCTTAATACTTTGGGTGCAAGATATGGGACTTATAACAACATCTTGATCATTGTGCATATTTAGGCATATGTTAGGTTCGTTTAGGTTCCGTTGGCAGTTACTGTACGTGTAGTCAGTGTAGTATTCTACATTCTACACCCGACTTGCATTTAAGGCCTAAATGCGTTACCAGTACGACATTGATGACGTCGCTGCCAGACGTAGAGCGTGTTAACCTCGACAAATTAAATTTAGTCTCTCATGAAGGCCAAAAGCGCTACAATTCACGCTGTCACTGTATAACGCTTGCCTTGTGAATATCGCCAGTTACTGAGCTGTATATATCTATCTATAGCAGCAACAACTTATCCTTTAAATACGGTGTATCTATAATAATGTATATTATCCTAACCAATAGGAACACTTTGCTTCTCCGTGAATATATGCTTGAGTTGATTTTGAATCTCTGATTCTTCATAATTAAGCAAATCACTGACGCAAATGGTTCAGTTTAGAGACTATTGTGGTCCAGTTCTTTAAGCAGTTGTTCTTTAAAAGTCTATTAATATATATATATTATATATATATATATATATATATATATATATATATATATATATATATATATATATATATATATATACCTCCACTACCATCCACAGGATGGGTATGGTGTCCACTACCACCCACAGGATGGGTATGGTGTTCACTACCATCCACAGGATGGGTGTGGTGTCCACTACCACCCACAGGATGGGTATGGTGTCCACTACCACTCACAGGATGGGTATGGTGTCCACTACCATCCACAGGATGGGTATGGTGTCCACTACCACTCACAGGATGGATATGGTGTCCACTACCATCCACAGGATGGGTATGGTGTCCACTACCATCCACAGGATGGGTATGGTGTCCACTACCATCCACAGGATGGGTGTGGTGTCCACTACCACTCACAGGATGGGTATGGTGTCCACTACCACTCACAGGATGGGTATGGTGTCCACTACCACTCACAGGATGGGTATGGTGTCCACTACCACTCACAGGATGGGTATGGTGTCCACTATCATCCACAGGATGGGTATGGTGTCCACTACCATCCACAGGATGGGTATGGTGTCCACTACCACTCACAGGATGGGTATGGTGTCCACTACCATCCACAGGATGGGTATGGTGTCCACTACCATCCACAGGATGGGTATGGTGTCCACTACCATCCACAGGATGGGTATGGTGTCTGCAACCACCCACAGAATGCGTATGTTCATGATAAAAGAACAAAATCAAATTACTTCTGACCCGACACAATCCAGTTGCAGTTTAGGGCAGATAATGAACAGAATATGAACAAGGAAGTTAAGCAGTAGATGAAGCCTCTGTACGCGGATCAACAAAACCGGGTATACATAAGATAAATTATATATTATTAGGGCACAAGTACACAGTACAAATAGATGAGTATAAAGAAGCCAGTTCACCAACCATTATACACTGCTGGCCCGGCAGCTGGAGCTCAACTCCGCTGAATTATAATTATAAGTAAGACTGTTTCAATCGAAGTTAAACAGAGCGGCAGACGAAGCACAGTGAAAAATTAAGTCTGGTGGGGGGTGGTGGAGAGTCTTTTCGTACATGAAAGCTGTTTCCTATTTAGTTTTTGTTGTACTAAACCGTACCGAATTGAACATAACCCAGTCTAACGTAATGTAACGTAGCCTAACTTAGGCATACCGAAAGCCAGCCTAACTTGACGGTATGTATTGTTTTAGCAATTAGAAGACGAGCTGTGCGCGAAACGCCTGCATACAATTCGACGGTCCCCTGGTGGTGGTGGGGAGGAGCAGACAGTGTTGGTGTCCTCCCCAGCAGCAGCAGCAGCAGCAGCGGCGGCGCCTCGGTGTGCAACAGTTGGTTGGTGACTAGTGTGGCAGATGGGTCGTTGTGCCCTCCTGCTCCTCGCTCTACCCTCCCCCCGGCCCTCCTCACCACCGCTCTGCCTCTCACACTTCGGTAGTAAAGGTAAGTCGCCTGTCACCATTGGCTGCTGCTGTGAGCTTGAGACAAGGTGCTGCTGGAGTCCGAGGCGAGTGTGTGTGCTGAGTGACAGCTGACTGACCAGGAGAGATGCACCTGACCGCGTGGCTGACCACACTGCAAGGGGACTAATAGTGGGTCCAGAGTTATCATGGGTCCAAGAGGAGTGGGGTGCGGGGAGGAATGACTGGTCGTGGGTCGAGGTGTTGTTCCTCACGTGGGCAATGTACAATCATTCCCTCTGGCAAACGAGAATTTCAGCACTAGGGGGAAATAACAACTCTGAAGGTCATGAACAAGTGGGATTGGAAGGGTTTTCAATGCCAAGTCTTAACAGGTTTGGAGAGACCACGGCCGCGATGCCTCTGCGTAACGAATTGTTTAAAACGCTGAAGGTCATGTTACGGAGCACAACAATACCTTGGATGGTAACAATTTGGCTTGTTTATGGAGAGCGCGAGGAGTTGACAAGTTCTCGGTTGACAGTAGTGCAGTTGTAAGCACAATACTGATACAATTGTTCATCTATTAATAATCACATGTAAAATTAATGTGAATATTGATCCTCAAAGAGGTGACAACACAACATACCCTATTCCCAAATCTAAAAAGTAAACAAACTTTGTAAACAAAAGTAAATAAACAGTATCTGGGAGTTTGCACCACCTGCTGATGAAGACTTGACTAAATGTAAAATATTACCAACTATTCCTCATACTTTGCGTCATTATGTAATTGAATTTAAAAAAATCGCAGAATCGGAGATAACTCTCAATAGTGCTCAAGAAGTGTGTAAGTAAATCCTTCAGTATGTACTACCACAAATCTTGGCCAAGTATCCAGAGTTTGTTTATTGCAGGTAATTCATGCACATGACTGCGAAACTGGGGCCCAGTTGGGTGGGTGTGGAGCAGGATTAGTTACTATTTACCAGACACGCTGCAAATGTAAACTGCCTTGTATAGAGGCTTGTAGGCCACTTCATGGACCACTTGCAATATTAGGACTTGTGTATATATTTATGCATGTATATTCATATATACATGTGCCCCGGTATGTTAAAAAATGTGTAACTAGCTTCACAATTTGTTACTTGGCTTAATGAACCGGAGTCCAGCTCCGGGCGCATTATTTTCCTCTAACCCTTTCCACCACTGCCCACGGGATGGGTATTGGCTGCGTAATAGGTTGAAATAAACACACTATGTAAATAGTTATATTACTGTAAGGTGTTGAGCGATTCTGTGGGGGATATTGAGCGGCACTGTAGAATATTGAGCAGTACAGGAATACAGATGACGCCAGGGGTCGTGCAGCAAGGAGGGCGCGGGCCGGCCTCAGAATAGTACCTCGCCCAGGAACGACAACACGTGGCTCTGAACGCCTGCTCGTGGTGGCTGAACCACGGCTAGTAACGCCCGTGCTAGCTAAGCTCGGGTCTCGTAATTGGGTTGATATTTTACACACAGTATTACTTAGTCTAATATTGTACTGGGTAGTCCTAAACTCTCCTTACACAGGGAATACAAACACCTTTTCTAATCACAACTTACACATAATATTCTTTACAGTAGTCTGCATGGGTGTCATTTCTCCGAAAACACATGTGGTTGCGACTCTCCTTCACATGGGACACTTGAAAGCCATGCTGTACCAGGAAAAGATACGAAACATGAACATATTCGAAAGGCAGAGTTGCGCCCGACACCCAGTGTGTTGACGCGAGTTTGTCACATGTTAGATGAGGCTATATTAATTATAGATACTCTTTGGTTGTGCTCGGGCAGTCATCCCTGCATGAAGTGAAATGTCATTATAACGTCTCACAGGATTGGAATTAATTCACTCCATTGCAATTTCACATGCAATACACTATGTTTAAACAGATATAGAAAGTTATTTTATATATATATAGCTTTGATGTACTTTGTCTTGAAAACTAGCGTTTTTTTTTTTTACTGATACTGAACTATTTTAAGGTGTAATAAATGGCGTGATGCCTATAGATTGCGTGATCAGCGCATCGTCAAAATAAAGGGTTGTTGGGTTCACAACGTACAAGTTAAAACTTCTAAAATTCTACACAAGTTAGTATTGTATTTGACTTGTAGTCCACTTAGCCGTGTTCGATCCTATGACTCGAATCGTGCTTCGTTCACTTTATAGTTAAACTGGCTTGATACTTTCTCCTGATTATTGCCTTGCCTTCGTTCACTTTCAGCCCGTAGTGTAAACACACTTAAGTCGATGCAGGCGATGAGTCACAATAACGTGGCTGAAGAATGTTGACCAAGCCACACACTAGAAGGTGAAGGGACGACGACGTTTCGGTCCGTCTTGGACCATTCTCAAGTCGATTGTCGATTTGAAAATGGTCCAGGACGGACCGAAACGTCGTCGTCCCTTCACCTTCTAGTGAGTGGTAAGGTCAAAACAGTCAATGTAACCAAAACTTAACTTTACCCAAGTGTAACTGTATAAATCCACTATATATAGTAATGTTTATTTACATTTCAGAAAAGCACGTTTGTTGCTATACTGTATGGAAGTTCGTCCTGTCGGTTGTCTCCTCTCGGTCAAAATACTAACTTAGTAGTGTTTGTCAATCTTTGACAAGTTGTGCTGGAGGATATTGTGTAATGTCACCTACATGGTGGTTGCCAACAAGATGAACTTTTTTTCGGATCTTATAACTAACTTCAGTCTAACTTTAGATATTTTGTTGGGTGAGGTATACAAACAAATTTAATATTTTAAGTGTTTACCTGTATGACTAACCATCCTGCGAGATGGGGACTTTTATTACCACTGCTACCTTATTCACTCCTGTGTTGATGATATCCTCAAAATGCATCCGGAGTCTGCCAGTGCAGACTGCTTATCACATGCCTCTGTATGACTAACCATCCTGTGTGATGGGGATTTTTTTTAGCATCACCTAGTTAGCTTTTTTGACACTGTACTCCACTTCATATAGTCTAGGGTAGCTGCACTAATGCAGATGTACCTCATGTATTAATAAAAAAATGTTTACACAATAATATATTAAAAGATTAGATTTTTTTAATTCGGTTTAGCTGTGGCTAAAGTTAGTTACTGTAGATTTAGCAGTCAATGACGAATAGTCACGGTATAACATTTTCATTAGTTACTGGAGTTCGTTAGAGAACACACAATTCTCAAGTTTATAAATGGTCTCGTTTGTGATAACGTTTTGTTTTCTGATGCGCCATAGTAGTTTACAATTGACCAACCTGTGACGTCATTTTTAATCTATTGGTGCTGAGCGCTCTTGCTCTCTCACTGTCACACTCGCTCACTACACGAGCAAGAAAACCGCTAACTTGCTCACGAAGAACTGCCCCGGCACTAAGCGAAACGCCTTGAAGGAGAAATGTCATTTGTCTTCACATGCCCACTTGAGGACTGTCAGCCTTTAACGATCTCTGTATATAGGCAAGATGACAACGTCTCCTTCAAGTAGCCTGACTATGCACAAACAAAAAGATTCCATCTAAGAACATGCAATTTCGGTCTTTTTCTCAGATTTAACAAATCAAAACGGGTTTCAAGTAAACGAATCTGAATGGTAGCATGTGACCTTTAATGTTTACGAGGTCAGGTCAGAAGAGCTGGAGGTTGATCCTTAAAAGCATTAAAAGTACAGTCGGTAAAAGTTGTCCTTACTGCATTAATAGTATAATTTGACTTGGAGAAAGTCCTGCTTATACATGTGTAAAAGTGTACTTGGACTTGAATGCCCCTCCCTAACTTGTCCCCCTCTTACTTCACACTTCACAGGCCCCCCCCCCCTTCACTTCACAGGCCCCCCCTTCACTTCGGCCGCCCCTCCTTTCTCCTGCCCCCCCCCCCCAACGATGGCGAGTCTAATACCCGGCTAGATATGCTTGCTGGGATCATGTCACCCTGGCGCATTGAGAGCCGATTTATAGAGGGATTAGAGTATGGCTGGAGTAGGAAGGGCGAGGGGGGGGGGGTGTGGGCGGAGTGGTTGTGGTGGGAGTGTGAGAATAGTGGCATTGGATGTGGGAGGGTGGTGGCAAGAGGCTATACATGGTTGCAGTGGGATGGGGATTACATTGTTGAAGATGACACCACTTTATTGTAAGTGAGTGAGATTGTGAACGGTGGGATTTGTGGAGGGAGGGGGGGGGGGCATATGGTTGGAGTGGGCGGGTCTTGTCAGGTAATAAAGTAAAATAAAAATACCAAGAGCGAGGAGCATACCTGAGTCTCTTCTCCCAGTCATGCACGGGATATTTCCTGTGCGGGCGCTTGCGACACATGGAAGGGTAGGTAAGGTAGACTGCTGACCCAACTACTATTGCACCACAGCTTCTCGACCGTCGCACAGTATGACATCACCCCCCCCCCCTCCACCCCACCCCCCCCTCCACCCCACTCCCTTCTCTGTAAGAACTAAATAGTCAGTGCAGGCGATGAGTCACAATAACGTGGCTGAAGAATCGACTTGAGAATGGTCCAGGACGGACCGAAACGTCGTCGTCCCTTCACCTTCTAGTGTGTGGTCTGGTCAACAATAAATAGTCAATGTTGGAAACTTGTCATGCAGCAAGGTAAAAAGTTATGAAGGTCGTGGCAACAATCGGACTTCAGAAGGAACAGTTTAGACAAATCATGGTAAATGATGTACAGATATGGATTGCAAAGTGCAGAACGACATCCTTCAGTTGGAATGTGGTTAATTCTTCAATTACAGAATCGGGTGCTAATGAAGATTACAACGCTATTAAGGCACTGACTGGCTTGTTCTACTCTGCAGAAGCAAATCTAAGCTGGTGATTATCCTTGGTAGTCTTGGCCTCTGGGATCTTCAGTGATTGCATCTAGGAACATCAGTTTTCAACAATCTGAAACAACTAAAAGATGTTTTATAAATACTGTACTATGTATAATTGTAATAAATCTTTTAATGAACAAAAAATAAATAAATTGACGGTGTTTAATCAATTTAAAAACGTTGATTAAACCTTTTTTTCGAAAATGTTTTGCCTGTACGGACGAAGCCTAACATTTTGGTCAGGGGGTGACGTTATTTCCTCGGCTAACAGGTTTAAATGACTGTTGGGGAAGGGGAAGAAGTTTTACAGATTCCGTGAATTGTTGGGAGGTTCCCGCCCGCCCCTCGCTGATGGGTGCCGTGTTCTCGCTGTGTGTGCTCGAGGTCTCACTGGGGGAGACATCTCCCGTCACGCAGGGTGCAGTCGCGCCTCCACAGATCTCCAGTATCGGCTAATGATACGGGTAATGGCTCCAAAGGGCCACCACTTACGGGCTATTATCGGTGTGCGCGCGTCTACGGTATATACACAGTCATCTTTGACCCCTTCTTCCGCTGCAGCTGCCTGTTCTGCCGTATATTGACACGATCTACATGTCATATCTGCTTTCGAAATTGAGGTAGCTTCTACCTACAAGTGTAGTTCATTCCATGTTCCAGATGGTGAAGGAGACGTTTTCTCTTACTTATCTGTGTCTAGATTCACCCCATGTCCTCTCCTTCTTTCGCTACACACACGCTAACATATCCTCTGTTATACCCTATCAGTTCACACAAGTATTTTCTATCATGTCTTTTTTTTTTCCTTCGTTTTTCTAACATTGTACAGTTTATTTCAGTCATTTTTCATACCTTTTCTCATTTGGTTCCTGGACATACTGTACTTCGTTTCAAAACCTTAAATAATTTTAAAGTTTCATTGCATGATTTTTGATGTACGGACTAAACGTCGGGGCTGCATGCTCTAGGACTGGTCTTCGGTAGGTCGTGTAGTGTCTACATTTTGTTACCTTGCACTTGTTGATATTGAGTTCTAATAACCCCTTCTTAGACCAATTTTGTAACCTGTCTTGAGGTCTTCTTGGAGTATACTGTAATCTTCTGCCACTACTGCTCCCTTACTTTGTATTATCCGCAGACATTGACGTGTAGGACTTAACCCTCGTGGTTAAAGCATTGACATACTTGAGGGATAGGAGGTGTCAAGGACCGATCCTTGGGGGGGGGGGGGGAGGGGGGACTGTTTTTTGTCTCTCGGGTTCACCCATCCGTTTGTTACCCGAAGAGTTAAGTCGAGTGTAGTAGTACTTGTATTAATGTCTAAGTGGGTGCACGAGTTCCCACATCCTCCCCCCCCCCTCTCGCTAGCTGGGAGGGGGTTGAGAGAAAAGGGGGGGGACCTCTTCCTCCCACTAGAGAGGGGGTTGAGAGGGGGGAGGGAAAGAGATCAAAACAGGTAAACAAAAATTAACAAAACGAGACACACGTTTAAAAAAATAATCTTACTGTATGGTGGATAAGTTTTTCGTGGCCCACTTTGTATACTTCAAAAGCCTCGTCTTTGTTATAATTACTGTATTTATTTCACGGAAGTTCTATTCGAGCTGGATTCCCCCCCCCCCCCAGCCGTCTTTAATCGGAATGAACCGGAAATTAAACAAATGGTTTAACGTTCTGCATTAAATGACGAACAAATCTGGTTGCCTAAATTAATTATGTTGGAGAGTGAAGGTTCTGTAATTGCTTGTGTTCTCGTTCAGCTCTGGCTTGTTCACGTGTAGGCTTGTTCACGTGTAGGCTTGTTTACGTGCAGGACGAAAAAGAGCTGGCTGTCGAGGTTATTTCTCAAGTAGTTGTCCAGGTGTGTTGAACAAGCAGTAATATTAGGTAACCGTGATCCTTCAAGCTCTTCGTGCTGCCACGCAAGCGGCCGTGCTCTGGCATACACATACCAGCTCGCACGCGCCTCTCAGCGCATCCATACACCTGTGTGGGTGCACGTACGCACGTACAGCGACACTTCCTCTCTTTGCAATGTCTGCGTTCGATTCCCGATGGTCCAAGTGCTTGGGCACAGCTCAACTCAGGCGTCATATTCCAGCTCATTGTCCTCGCCCCCACTCTCCAGTGACTTGCCTAAAACCTTATCCTCATAATTATTTTACCTTTAAACGCAAACGTGACAAAGTATTACAAGAATGGAAGGAATTAAGTCTGAATAGAAGTCTGGAAGGCGGGGCCCAGGAGATGGACCGCTCCCTAAAAAACAGCACTTAAGCAAGCGCGCACTGTATACCACCGCTGCCGTGTCTTCAATACAACACAACTAACGAATAGCTCCAGTCGTTAGCGACACGGGGAAATTCATTTATCTCCATCTCGACAGAAAAAAGGGCATTCCTCTCACACCTGCTGACAGAACTCTGACTCTTTCCTCCGTAATACTTCTAGGCAAGATGAGAAAAAACATCGACCTTTGCTTTACTAAATGTGTGTGTGCTGGTGGGACGGTTACGAGGGAGGAGCTGCAGGTGGGAGTGGAAGCCCATGTAGGAGTTTGTGGGACTCTGTGGGCATTAAATGTGCAGACGTTGTGGGAGTATTGTGGGCGGGGATGTGTAGCATGGCATGAAGGCTAGTGTAGTGGTGTCTGGTGAAGGGGTGGATTAGTAGTAGTGGTGGGATGGATGCTGGAGTACCAGGTTCATGAGGACATCTGCCCACGTTGGGTGTCTTGTAGACCTCGCCCCCTCCACACTTGCCCAAGATGGCGAGAGATGAGAATAGGTAGGGGGAGGGAGGGAAGCCTGACAGCTGATCTGAACTCAATGTACTCAATCTTTAATATATAATGTTCTCAAGCTTCAATATATAAGACACAATTCTGCATGCCTAAAGATCATTAAATAAACTCAACAGTTATTTGCGTGTTGCTTTTGTCAAGCTTGCAAGTACCAAGAGTCGTGAAGTTTATATTAGTGGGGCAATGCCTTGTCCCAACAAGTCAGTCATTGTGCGCGTGCGCCCCCGCATAAGCGACGGAGCCCAACATGCCCTTCAACCTACAAAACACCTGAAGGCCTCAAATTAATGAAGGTTTATAATTACTGCGACCCCATCCATCATGCCGGGGCCACCATGTATATGGACAAACAGCTACCATTTACCGGTCGGGATAGCAGAGTTCTGTACGTTTTTTCAGTCTGCTTATGTTACACCTTGTGGCTCTGAAAGTACTTCAGGGAATATTGTGTTTAGAACAGTAAACGGTAAACTTTTTTATGATGGCTCTTTGTAATTCTGATTTTCCTGGTTCATTCCATCCTGTTGAACTTCCATGGCTTTGATGAGGTTCTAATACTGTTCATTGCGAGGTAAGGTAATTATGAGGAAGAGAAGGGAATTATCAGGGGGGAAAGTGCCAAGCCATTACGACTATATAGCACTTGGAAGGGGTCAGGATAAGGATTAGGAATGGGACGGGGGGGAAAAGAATGGTGCCCCAACCACTTGGACGGTCGGAAATTGAACGCCGACCTGCATGAAGCGAGACCGTCGCTCTACCGTCCAGTCCAAGCGGTTAGGTGTAATTATGAGGAGAAAACGTTTAGTCAGTGTAAGTGTATACAACACTTGGAGAGAGAGAGATGAGGGTGAACTTTGAGACTGTCGTCAGGTTCTGGCTCGTTGTCTTTAGGATTCCTTCTCTCGTCGTAAATGTGCTCATTCATGCTCTCTTATCTCATAAATCGAGTGTTTTGTTTTACACAAGTCGTCTGTATATATATCTGGTCCTTGCGTTTGTGTGTGTTTGTGCTTCTGCACTCTCGCCTGGCTCTTTCCTCAGTGGCTGCCTCCTGACTTTATGTAAATCTCTCATTCAGTTAGCTTCAGCTCTGATTTTCCATTGATTATTTCATGTTCCATAGCCATCTCTTAGAATGAGAAAGTGTGCACGAATATGTTGTTCTTCTTTATGCATTTCTCTTTCGTGCCTTATAATCCCTTCCCACGGCCGTCTAACCCCTTCCCACGCCCGTCTAACCCCTTCCCACGCCGTCTAACCAAAACATTTTACCCACTTTCCCCCCCCTCCCCCTGGAATCCTCTATCGTGCTTTCTCTTCATTTTGGTCCACTCTTCCTCTCATGCGTGTTGAGAGCCAGGCACAAGCCACAATGGATGTATGTGGGATATTAGTTTAGATTTAGTTAGTACCGGATGTATACTGGTTTGGAAACAGGGATATGTTGTTATGGAACAAATTAAGACATGGAATCGTTGGATGTTCCAGCCGTAGGTTAATGTATATTAATATTCGGTGGATATACGTAAAAGCTGCCTCCTCCTGACTTTCTGAAGTTGACTTTATTCTTGTGTCAGGACCAGGGTGAGAGGGCAATAGTTCTAAAGAGAGACCGTTGGTCAGCTGTAAAAACTTGCTGCTGTTAGTGATGAGAAGCTTGACACCAAACCTGCCACCAGCCCGCGCCTCGCTGGTGCCAGTGACCCCGACGAGAGGAAGTGGGGTGGAGAGGCGGTGGCCACTTCTGGAGCCGGCGCGGAGGGACGGAGAGTGCGGGAAAATAATGAGATGGATGAGGATCGATGTGATATAATTATGAAAAAAGATCAAGCAAGTACTGTATGTATGATAGCCTTAATGTGTGTGTGTGTACTCGCGTAGTTATATTTGCGTGGGCGAGCTGGGTCTCTTGGGTCCGCATCTCT
>WNGS01167372.1:18308039-18314645 GCA_020271785.1 Procambarus virginalis | reverse complement strand
GTTCTGGCTACTAGGTACGACATATATATATATATATATATATATATATATACTGTATAATATATATACTGTATAATATATATACTGTATAATATATGTGTGTGTTTATGTATGTATTGGAAGTAGATTGATCATTGATTCTAGCATGGATCTTTCCTATACTGTATTATATATATATATATATATATATATATATATATATATATATATATATATATATATATATATATATCTTCTTCATTAGGGAAGATGTTTATTGGGCCTGATGTGTTCCGCGAAATTACGTATTTCACTGACACAATCTTTGCACTTCTCGGCCTACTATCCAAGGCCCGATTTGCCTAATAAGCCAAGTTTTCCTGAATTTATATATTTTTCGATTATTTTTCTTATGAAATTATAAAACTATCCATTTCATTATGTATGAGTTAAGTTCTTTTCATTTGAGGTAAAGCTAACGTAGATATATAACCGAACCTAAGCAACCCTACCTAACCTAACCTATCTTAACCTAACCTAATCTAACACAATTAAGTCAATAATTTATGTTCTTAATATAATATAATAATAATTCAAATAAACTAATTGGAAACAATTTATAGAAAATAAAAAAAATCACTCGGCCTATTAGGCAAATCGGGCCTTGCATAGTAGGCCGAGAAGTGCGTTCTGGCTACTAGGTACATTTTATATATATATATATATATATATATATATATATATATATATATATATATATATATATATATATATATATATATATTTTTTTTTTTTTTTTCTGACACATGTGTTGTAATTAGGAACAAATTATAGCACTACTAAATATATTACTTCTTCATAAAAGTGAAACATATATATCTTCTCTTGCAGACGTGTGTACTTGGACGTAGGTATTCGCTTGGGCCACGAACTTCAATCTAAAGGCAACAGTCCCAACACGAAACTTCTCATCTGAAGCTCCGATCAACACTGCAAAGTTTAAACTTTTTTGTATTTTTGTTTTTTTAAACTAAAACACAGAAACAAATTCCAAGTGTAAGGCTTCTGTATACTTCGCGAGGCGCCGTTCCTCCAGCGTGGCCGGAAGCAATATGCGAGGCGTTGGAGCCTTGATGTTGGTGGCTGTGCTGACGGCGGCGACGCTGGTGGTGGAGACGAGGCCGCCACCCAGGAACAAGCGGGGCATCAGGCTCTGCTCCGCCAGGGACGTCAAGATCATGGCCACCTATGTTTGTAACCTTCATCGTCGCTCCGTCCGCTCCGTCCACGAACCAGACAACACCTTCAGGTCTCCAGGTGGGTGGTGATGTGAGGGCGAGAGGAAGAGGTGTAGGTGAGGGAAGGAGGAGGAGGTAGTGTAGGTGAGGGAAGGAGGAGGTAGTGTAGGTGAAACGAGAAGGAAGAGGCGATAGACGGAGGCAGTGAGAGTACAATTGGGATGAGGACTACCTTAACCTGATACTCAAGATAACACATTTAATTTCTGGGAGTTTACCGGGGCAATAAGTAGTAAAGGTGGGCTAAAATTAACACAGTGAAACAGGAGTTACAGCAACATTGAAACAGTTACAGCAACACAGTGAAACAGTTACAGCAACACAGTGAAACAGGAGTTACAGCAACACGGTGAAACAGGAGTTACAGCAACACAGTGAAACAGGAGTTACAACAACACAGTGAAACAGGAGTTACAACAACACAGTGAAACAGGAGTTACAGCAACACAGTGAAACAGGAGTTACAGCAACACAGTGAAACAGGAGTTACAACAACACAGTGAAACAGGAGTTACAGCAACACAGTGAAACAGGAGTTACAACAACACAGTGAAACCGGAGTTACAGCAACAGTGAAACAGGAGTTACAACAACACAGTGAAACTGGAGTTACAACAACACAGTGAAACAGGAGTTACAACAACACAGTGAAACCGGAGTTACAACAACACAGTGAAACAGGAGTTACAGCAACACAGTGAAATAGGAGTTACAGCAACACAGTGAAACAGGAGTTACAGCAACACAGTGAAACAGAAGTTACAGCAACACAGTGAAACAGGAGTTACAGCAACACAGTGAAACAGGAGTTACAACAACACAGTGAAACAGGAGTTACAGCAACACAGTGAAACCGGAGTTACAGCAACACAGTGAAACAGGAGTTACAACAACACAGTGAAATAGGAGTTACAGCAACACAGTGAAACCGGAGTTACAGCAACACAGTGAAACAGGAGTTACAGCAACACAGTGAAACAGGAGTTACAACAACACAGTGAAACCGGAGTTACAGCAACAGTGAAACAGGAGTTACAACAACACAGTGAAACAGGAGTTACAGCAACACAGTGAAACAGGAGTTACAACACAGTGAAACAGGAGTTACAACAACACAGTGAAACCGGAGTTACAGCAACAGTGAAACAGGAGTTACAACAACACAGTGAAACAGGAGTTACAACAACACAGTGAAACAGGAGTTACAACACAGTGAAACAGGAGTTACAGCAACACAGTGAAACAGGAGTTACAACAACACAGTGAAACAGGAGTTACAACAACACAGTGAAACAGGAGTTACAACAACACAGTGAAACCGGAGTTACAGCAACAGTGAAACAGGAGTTACAACAACACAGTGAAACAGGAGTTACAACAACACAGTGAAACAGGAGTTACAACAACACAGTGAAACAGGAGTTACAACACAGTGAAACAGGAGTTACAACAACACAGTGAAACAGGAGTTACAACAACACAGTGAAACAGGAGTTACAGCAACACAGTGAAACAGGAGTTACAACAACACAGTGAAACAGGAGTTACAACAACACAGTGAAACAGGAGTTACAACAACACAGTGAAACAGGAGTTACAACAACACAGTGAAACAGGAGTTACAACAACACAGTGAAACAGGAGTTACAACAAAATAGATGATACAAAAAAAAGCACAAAACCGAGGAAAGTGTTACAGCAACGTATGTTTTCAGACCTAAAAATCTGTATAGTTTCTTTTGTTGTTCAGACGTTACTAACTACTCCAGAACGTGTCGTTACTAACTACTCCAGAACGTGACACAAACCACTTCAGTAACGTTCGTTAGTAACTACCTCAGAACCTGTTGAAGTTTGTTCCCTGTAACCTTGTAAAGATTTAAATGCCTTTGGCATGTAAATGAGCCCTCAGTTGATTCAAATTCGGGACTACACTATGCTTCAGCGTCAATCCAGCTTCACTTAAAAAAATGGTTCACTTCAAAACAGGTATTAGCCTAGTGCATTTTTGGAGAGCTGCCGCGCGGACACCATATTCTCTGTACAATGTCCAAACATTATTTCAGCCTTGCCCACGTGTGTGCATTATATATACATTTAAAACATAATTTGTGACCCCATTCTTCACGCAAGACTTCCTCACTGCCGTGGTAGGCTTATAGGTTCAGTCCGTCTCATGATTTGACAAGTGATAAATTTAACGTATTTTTTTATTGTCTAATCTAACCCAAGTTTAGTTTAGTTTTAAGTAGCATAAAACCACTAATACTTGTTTACAACTTTTCGCATTTTTTTGGGTGGTCCAAGATATATGCAATCGGTCCAGCCTTCCCTTTCTTGCAATATTTATGTGGCTCTATCGTAAAACCTAAGAAAATATTTCTGTGGTTCTGTCGCAAAAACTATTAATTGGTTTCGTCTTCTTCCCGTCTCGAATTATTGCTTCAGTTTAAAAAGCTGTTACTCTCACCCTTTATAGTAGATGTCTGTATATTTGGCACTTAGGGCCCACTCTTGCGTCTCTTCCATCACCACCACACGTAGGTAATATTATTCATTGAAGTCCCGCGTAATGTGCGTGCGTGCGTGCGTGTGTGTGTGTGTGTACTCACCTATTTGTGCTTGCGGGGGTTGAGCTTTGGCTCTTTGGTCCCGCCTCTCAACTGTCAATCAACTGGAGTACAGATTCCCGAGCCTACTGGGCTCTATCATATCTACCCTTGAAACTGTGTATGGAGTCAGCCTCCACCACATCACTGCCTAATGCATTCCATCCGTTAACTACTCTGACACTGAAAAAGTTCCTTCTAACGTCTCTGTGGCTCATGTGGGTACTCAGTTTCCACCTGTGTCCCCTTGTTCGCGTCCCCCCAGTGTTGAATAGTTTGTCCTTGTCTACCCGGTCGATTCCTCTGAGGATTTTGTAGGTTGTGATCATATCTCCCCTTACTCTTCTGTCTTCCAGTGTCGTAAGGTGCATTTCCCGCAGCCTTTCCTCGTAACTCATGCCTCTTAGTTCTGGGACTAGTCTAGTGGCATACCTTTGGACTTTTTCCAGCTTCGTCTTGTGCTTGACAAGGTACGGGCTCCATGCTGGGGCTGCATACTCCAGGATTGGTCTTACATATGTGGTGTACAAGATTCTGAATGATTCCTTACACAGGTTCCTGAACGCTGTTCTGATGTTAGCCAGCCTCGCATATGCCGCAGATGTTATCCTTTTTATGTGGGCTTCAGGAGACAGGTTTGGTGTGATATCAACTCCTAGATCTTTCTCTCTGTCCGTTTCATTAAGTACTTCATCTCCTATTCTGTATCTTGTGTCTGGCCTCCTGTTTCCACTGCCTAGTTTCATTACTTTGCATTTACTCGGGTTGAACTTCAACAGCCATTTGTTGGACCATTCACTCAGTCTGTCTAGGTCGTCTTGTAGCCTCCTACTATCGTCCTCGGTTTCAATCCTCCTCATAATTTTTGCATCATCGGCAAACATTGAGAGAAACGATTCTATACCCTCTGGGAGATCATTTACATATATCAGAAACAGTATAGGTCCAAGGACTGACCCCTGCGGGACTCCACTCGTAACGTCTCGCCAATCTGAGACCTCACCCCTCACACTGACTCTTTGTCTCCTGTTGCTTAGGTACTCCTGTATCCAACGGAGTACCTTCCCTTTCACTCCAGCCTGCATCTCCAGCTTTTTCACTAGCCTCTTGTGTGGCACTGTATCAAAGGCTTTCTGACAATCCAAAATATGCAGTCTGCCCACCCTTCTCTTTCTTGCCTTATTTTTGTTGCCTGGTCGTAGAATTCAAGTAACCCTGTGAGGCAGGACAAAGTTACAACAACACAGTGGTGTGTGTGTGTGTGTGTGTGTGTGTGTGTGTGTGTGTGTGTGTGTGTGTGTGTGTGTGTGTGTGTGTGTGTGTGTGTGTGTGTGTAAGTGCTTTTATCAAATTCAAAATTTTACATTGGATCAGACTGGACGAGGTAAAGGAGAAAAACATCTAATATGCGAAAAAAACGTAATTCAATAACCTTCAGCAAAAACAAGGTATTTTTATGTCTCAGCACGTCGTAAACTCTGCGATTTGCTAAATGTGTAATTTGGTTTTATTTCGTTAGATTATACGTCTGTCTGTCTGTCCTGTCTCTGTCTGGTCTCTACTTCTGTCTCCTACTAAACATTAGCATACTGACACTCGTGGAGATAAAAGGAACTTGCCCATCTGTCCTTTTCTCATGTAACTTCATTGAACTGATCAATATTGACGAGAAAATCATAAAATAGAAGATCCCGCTCTTCGGCCAATTATATTTTCTTTGAATCGAGTCTCTTGTAACCGCTTGTCTCCTCTTTATCCGTGTCTCCTCTCCATTCCCGCCCCCGACAACTCCCAGCCCCGCCACTGTCCAATCCCTACCCCCGTTCAGTCCTAGACCCGCCCCCCTCTCCCCCGCCCGTCAAATCCCAGCCTTCCCACGGTTGCATGCAACTCCCAAAACCCCCATACAACTCCTAGCCCCACTCCTCGTTCACTCCCAGCACCACCACCTGTCTATGTTCATGTCCAGCGTCGCCGTCGGTACATTTCCAGTCCATTCGGTCCATCCCCCCTTCCCAGTCCACCCCAACCCTGCCTCCGCCACAGTACCAGCCCCACTCCCTCTTTATGTCTCCTAGCGACGGGAACCAAAGGTAATTAGAAAGGTGCTTAACTACGGCCACCCATCTAGGAACTTCGGGGAAGGGATTACGCCAATTATGATGTTTCGGTGCACACAGAAAATGTACACCGAATACTTTAGCCCTTCAGCGCTGTCTTCACATTAGACAAAGAATTGAGGGGGAGGAGGGAAAGCTGGGAGAGAGGGAGTTCCAAATGAGAGGCGCAGGGTTCAGGCTTCAGGTTAAGCATACAGGCCTTTCTTATGGTAGACACACGTGCTAGTTACATTGTTGTTCCGGCCAAGTGTGAACGAACCTGAAGAAAAGCCTTCCTAATGTATTCAGACTGTATTTTCCGATCAGGTTTTGCTAAGAACAGCGTACAGTTTCTACGTATATATATATCCTCAATACCACCACGTTTCTTGTACTCCTGTATGGCTTGCGAGCCTAAGGCAATAATTTGTCTTGTGTGTGTTATCAAGGAAATATATGCGTAGGTTCTATACACGCTTGCTCACTCTCGTGACTGCATTTTATAATTATTGCGTTTTTATCTTTATAAACTTTAATTAATTTCAGGCCCTATGCTGTCTCATCAGTCTCGCGCCAGTTGATTACATTTCAAATTTTGTTTTACATTTTATATTGTAAATT
>WNGS01167372.1:18293039-18305539 GCA_020271785.1 Procambarus virginalis | reverse complement strand
AGATATATATCAGTATTATAACTCAAGCTTTCACAAGAAATTAAAACATTAAGTAGTTAGGAACATCTCGAAATTTGATCAAAATGAAAGTTACTGGCAGGAGGCAATAGTATCAGTAATGGTATCTGAACTTGTTTAAGAGTACCACAGTACACAGTTACGGTCGACTGGTGGTACAACTACTGTACCATCATTTAAGACGGTTGGCAAACTACCTAGTTTGTGTAAACCTAATCAAACCCAAGCCTATGTATAAACCTAATCAAATCCCCTAACATGACTCAATTTATACATCGCTATGTTCAAAACTAATTGTTTAGAAACGTAAAGAAAGGATAAAAATCCAACTTGTATTTACACTAAAACCGAACACATAAACGGACACGTCGCAACGACTCGTGTGTCAGGATATGATGTCTTAATACCTCAAAATGACATCTGAAGCAAACGGAAGAGAAGCCACATACCATGGGATTACTACCAGAACCCGGGGTGTTGGAATCCACCAACACGTAACACAAACCCATTAAATGAACATCATATAAAACAAAGCACTAATAAGCTCTCTTTGTAATGAATTCCCGCACTGGCATAATATATATATATATATATATATATATATATATATATATATATATATATATATCGAATCTAGAAGCCAGAACACACTTCTTGTCCTAATATGCAAGGCCCGATTTGCCTAATAGGCCGAGTGATTTCCTTTATTTTCAATAAATTGTTTTCAATTAGTTAGTTTGAATTATTATTATTATATTAGGAACATAAATTATTGATTTAGTTGTGCTAGTTTAGGTTAGGTTAGGTAAGGTTGGTTAGGTTCGGTCATATTATCTACGTTAGTTTTAACTCAAATTTCAACAAGTTAACTTATTAATAATGAAATGAACAGATTTATCATTTCATAAGAAAAAATGAGAAAAATATAAAAATTCAGGAAAACTTGCCTTATTAGACAAATCGGGCCTTGCATAGTAGGCCGAATACGACGTTCTGGCTACTAGGTAATATATATATATATATATATATATATATATATATATATATATATATATATATATATATATATATATATATATATGCGTTTAAAAATTGTAAACACAAGTCTCGTCAATATATAAAGATTCACAAGTACCTAAAATTTTCATTTGCGTTCCATCTTCTGATAAGTTTACATTATAAAATTGTCAAAACACTTGCCAAAATTAAACGTAATAGAAAAATGGTGTGGATCCTTGGGTCGTTTGAAAGTGACACATGCAAATTATTTATTTTGACAGTTCCATTTATATTTTATATTATATATATACATATATATATGTCGTACCTAGTAGCCAGAACTCACTTTTTGGCCTACTATGCAAGGCCAGATTTGCCTAATAAGCCAAGTTTTCCTGAATTAATATATTTTCTCTAATTTTTTTCTTATGAAATGATAAAGCTACCCATTTCATTATGTATGAGGTCAATTTTTTTTATTGGAGTTAAAATTAACGTAGATATATGACCGAACCTAACCAACCCTACCTAACCTAACCTAACCTATCTTTATAGGTTAGGTAGCCAAAAAAGTTAGGTTAGGTTAGGTAGGTTAGGTAGTCGAAAAACAATTAATTCATGAAAACTTGGCCTATTAGGCAAATAGGGCCTTGCATAGTAGGCTGAGAAGTGCGTTCTGGCTACTAGGTACGACATATACATATATATATATATATATATATATATATATATATATATATATATATATACAGTATATATATATATATATATATGTATATATATATATATATATATATATATATATATATATAGCCACCAGGATTCGAACCTGTGCTGCCAGAGCTCACCCCACTGACTACACAGTATTAATACCACTCTACCAACGTATTCTTGTTGTATTCCTTTGATTTAGAGTAGTTGGGTGATTTGGCCTATCAACCTCTAAAGGGTTATTAAAACCACTACAATTGCTGACCGACCAACCAGCAGGGATGCTGTACCCCTGAACATAGTGCTGTATTAATATAAACTCAAGTGTATATATCAAGAAGCGGTGTTTACCTCTGTGTGTATACCACTCTCGTATTCTTTCACAAACTTGAAATGTTTCAGGAGAGTATCCCTCTCTTCTCCCTATCCATATAGAAATAAACATGCAGTCAGCAATGATCATTAAAAGTTGTGTTCTCTATTGTCCTGTATTTCACTTTAGCACTTAACATTACAAACCTAATGATGGTCACTTGTATTTCTTTACTACATTAGGCTATCGTAGTTGTTACGTCCACTTTTACAATTTCCATTTATTTAAAAAACATTTTTAAATAGAATAAATAATTATGGGAAGTGGAAACTGCTGTCACCCAGGATCTCTTTGTTAGACCTACTCCTACTTCCCTTTTGTTATTTCTCCTACTATCTTGTTTTTTTTATATATATACAAGAGTTGTTACATTCTTGTACATTCTATCCTCTTGGTTATATCTCCACATTTCTTCAAGTGTCCTTCATAACCTTGTAGAGCACATGAAATATAGGGCTCGTGAAGTTCGGCAGTGAAGGATGTTTTTCTTGTGCGGCTGGCGTCTGAGTGTTATTCTTGTGAATGTCAAACGGCTAACACAAATTACGGGAATTCTCAGACGCATAACACACTTCCAGTACAGCAATACCAGTTAATGGCACATTGGTATATTGATTTACTAGGTTGGCTACCTAGCAGTGCCCAGGTTTTGTATCTTTGTCCGGTTCCCCCTCTCTACCGTTCCCTTTACCCCTCTCCTTCCCTCCGTCTCTCTCCCTCCTGCCTGTTCTCTCTTCCTGTCATTCTCTCACCGTCCCTCACTCCCGCTGTCTCGCTCCTTCCCATTCTCTCTTTTAGCGGGCAAAAGATGCTCGAGTAGCCTTCAATTAACGTTATGGATGTTGCATAAACGTTTTCAACGTTGAATCAACGTCGATGACAGCCGTAAAATCTGCTTTACCTCGCTATAGACAATCACTCACGAGTTTCATACTTCATAGAAGTCGAGGGGATTCGGAATAAGAGCCGACTCTTCTAAACGAGGGGCATGGGGGTCGATCCTAGGCACCCTTTGACACTAACCGTGTGGCTGGTCCCAAACGTCTGGCCTCCTACGTCGGGGAGACAGACATTATATACATATATGTTAATATTGACTTCAGAATTAGGAACAAGTGATGTGAGGCGTTTCTAAGTAAAATTAACACTGAATACCAGTCAATGTTACCACACTGAATTTAGAATGCTTCCTCAGAGCCTAATGGACTCAGCACAGAACACGGGCGCCGTAAGTGTGGCCCAATAGAGAAGCTCTCATCTCAGTGATGAAAGAGCTGAGTACGATAGTGGCGGCAGAAGACACAACAGTAGTTGATGGTCTCCGGCGAAGGTTATGACAAGAGATGACAACAGTTGTACCTCTTGCCCTTTGCCTACAAGGCGTAGATACAGAGATACAGTAGGCTACAAGTGACACAGCGAGAGATACAGAAGGCTACAAGTGACACAGCGAGAGTTACAGAAGGCTACAAGTGACACAGCGAGTTACAGAAGGCTACAAGTGACACAGCGAGAGATAAAGAAGGCTACAAGTGGCACAGCGAGAGATACAGAAGGCTACAAGTGACACAGCGAGAGATACAGAAGGCTACAAGTGACATAGCGAGAGATACAGAAGTCTACAAGTGACACAGCGAGAGATACAGAAGGCTACAAGTGACACAGCGCGATACAGAAGGCTACAATTGACACACAGATACAATAGGATAGTGGTACAATGAGTTACATAAGCCTGCAAGAGAAATTGCACGATAGATGCAGTACGCTACACATGATACAGTGGGGAGGGGGGCGGTACAGTAGGTTACAAGGGACACCGAATAATATAGTAGGCTACATAGAGGGTGGGGGGTGGATGCATGGGCTGCAAGTGACAGAGATAATCAAAGAGGAAACTGGAGTTGTTGAATATTTACTAGTTATTTAGTTCGATCAACACGCTACTGAAGAGTTTGTAACGAATTTCTACAAAGAGATAACGTAAACTCAGTGAGAAATGAGAGAATTTTTGGTATACCTCTAAGGTTGCTTGGGTATCTTATCTTGAGATTATCTTGAGATGATTTCGGGGCTTTAGTGTCCCCGCGGCCCGATCCTTGACCAGGCCTCCACCCCCAGGAAGCAGCCCGTGACAACTGACTAAAACCCAGGTACCTACCTATTTTACTGCTAGGTAACAGGGGCATAGGGTGAAAGAAACTCTGCCCATTGTTTCTCGCCGGCGCCTGGGATCGAACCCAGGACCACAGGATCACAAGTCCAGTGTGCTGTCCGCTCGGCCGACAGGCTCCCAAAATCAAAGTCAAAGGGTAGAGCAAGGGTTTGTAATGGCTCCCTAGCTGTGTAATGTTTATTCATAAACTAACGAGGGAGGTCATGATGAATGGCAAGCAAGTTATGGGTCTGGAAAAAGATGAAACGGACTGGGAAAGCTGCTTCATGCGAACGATACTCTGCAGGGTTTGACAGATTATAACCCGAGGTTACAGCCAATGAACTTGTATATGTTAAGATGACTGCATACGAATTCTCGTTTGCTGTGATATCCTCTCAAAGAAAATAAAACGGTGCGTGAAATGCAGTTCTGTGTTGGTTACCGAAGGGAACACGGTTCAGATATTGAAGATAGCATGCAGTGAAAGAAAGCAAGAGCACGAGTGTCGAAGCCTTGAAGCCAGGTTACAGGGTTCGAGACCAAGAAAGCAGGGTCATTGGTGCCGATGCCAAGCTGGGTCACCAGCTGTCCTCACCAACAAAGACAAAATGTTCATTCCATGCAGCCGCCAAATACCTTGTTTATGATTAACAAACCACACACCAGAAGATGAGACAAGGTGGTCCACAACCCCCTCATGGTGGCTTAGTCATCATATCTTCAGCCATATTATTGTGACTCATAGTCGTCTTGTTTATGAATGAAAAACGCACTACACACGGCTTGTCTCATCAACTCGTCCTCAGGCTATGTTCCTTCCATCCAGGAGCCGACCCCAAAGAAGCATGCATCAATTTTATCATACTGTTCACTTAAAATCGGAATTTTCTCAAATACAAATTACTATATACTTTATATTATCACATAATTCATATCATATAAATATTGTGCATATTTTCATATTAGTGGTAGCATAGGTGAGAAATCGGGAAGGCATGCAGAGGGGTGTGCACCTAGGGAGGAAATGAAGGGCAACCCGTCTCTTCCCCTGTCCTCCAGGGCATCAACAATCAGTATATACGAATAATCAGTTTCGTCTGGCGAGCAGTGTTTGTATTATGCGAACAAATTATGCGTCTAATAAATAGTAATGGGAGATATCGTGCTTAGTTTTGCCGCACTGCTATTTGAGAGCTACCACACCTAGTTTTACCTCAACGCTATTTGGGAGGCCGTACCTAGTTCTGACAATTCTAGTTTAATTTCTTTAAACGCTTTTATTAAACAATTACAGCGCCGCAATCTCATAAGTGAATAGAAAACAAAAATTGTCAGGAAATCTCATATCATGTATATATATTACATGTCCGGAGTTGTTCGCTCTCTCATTAACATGAAACATGACAAATTTGCAAACGCAATATTTGTTCTATGACGTAGCACAACAGTTAATACTGTAAAAAATAATTAATGACGTAAAAGTATAGGTTAAGTACATAGTGCATTCGATATGGGCCTCTCTGGTGCGGTAAAATTTGAATACAAGGTAACACTCTGGGCATCTAGATCTGAATGCACAAGTCTGTGCAAAAAAATATGCAAATATGCAGGCGATGAGTCACAATAACGTGGCTAAAGTATGTTGACCAGACCACACACTAGAAGTGAAGGGACGACGACGTTTCGGTCCGTCCTGGACCATTTTCAAATCGACAATCGACTTGAGAATGGTCCAGGACGGACCGAAACGTCGTCGTCCCTTCACCTTCTAGTGTGTGGTCTGGTCAACAAGCAAATATGCTCAAAAACATTTAGTGATATCGTATCGCCTTACAAGGCTGCCAGATTATGTTTTGGAACGGCTCATTCTAATTAAGCTAAAATAATAAACGCAAATGGAACCTAACCAAACGCTGTACATTATTCAGGGGAAAATAATATCGGTAATCGATCACTAGGATCACTAATCGATCATCGTAAATCACTGTCAAGCCTCACAACCAAAGGAATCTTGGTATATTTCACTTATATTTCTGCATTATTTCCTGATGAACTTACCAAACTCCAATTGTCAGATTACTGGCCACGTAGCGAACACACTCCTGTGTTCGCATTACCGCCCCGTGGCTTGGGACTTTTGTTTTTTTTTGAAGCCGTGCCACATATTCAGTTGTTTTTAGATAAACATGAACTTTAGTATCTGTTCTTTATTTCACTGCCCGTGCGCTGGTCATATGTACATATGCAAGCAAATTTGAAATGGTTTTAAATGCATTCATATATATATATATATATATATATATATATATATATATATAATATATATATATATATATATATATATTGTGAGGATCCACAAGGTCTTCTCTGAGTACTCTTTATTTCTTCTCCGAGGCTATGGGTCCCTACACTTGCACCAGAGGTGGTACCCCTTCTATATTTTACTTTATATATATAATATATATATATATATATATATATATATATATATATATATATATATATATATATCTGAAAACTCACACCCCAAAAGTTGTATCTCACCTCATCAGTTGTATCTAGTCCTGGGGACCATTCAGGCTTGTTTGCATATATATATATATATATATATATATATATATATATATATATATATATATATATATATATATATATATATATTTGTAATGAAGTTACTGATACTCATTGCAGTCCCCATGGCGTAGTGGTAAGCACTCGCTCAGCACTTCGCGAGCACTTTGGCCTGGGGTTCCTATCTGGGGAGGACTGACCGGGCGCCGATCCTCAACTGTAGCCTATGATCACCCAGCAGTGAATGGGTACCAGTTTGTTAAACGATTTGGCGGGTGGTATTCAGGGAAAAAATTGGAATTAAGGACCTGTCGAAACGCTATGCGTAATAGTGGCTTTACGAGAATGTAAGAACTTTTGTATAAATAAATAAATACAAATAAAAGTCTAAGGATGTGTAGAGTTGAAATACTAAAAAATAAATAAAAATCAATGTTCCGTGTAAAGGTTGACATTCTTGCTGCATTAATTAGAAAGAAGAAAAATATATCTTCGCAATGAGACCAGCTGTAGTCAGAACCTTTGCCGAGTATCTCGTTAAGAAACACACTAAAGGTCTGATCACGTACCGGCTGAAAATCATCAGTTTGAATTCGCGAATGACGAAGAATTGTGAATTTCACTGCCCTCGTTATCTTGCACTGTGGCTGTAGTGAGCACGAAAGTCCAAGGAGAAGAGTTCGTCTTTACGGTACTCTGCTGTTATTAGGAGTCCTAGAGGAAAAAAATTAGAGTTTATTATTAGAGATGGGGAATCTAATTACTGAATAAATTGTTTTACTTTAGTGAAAATTGTAACATGAACCGTGAGCTGATGTTCATTTGTAGGGAAATGGGCCACCTACCAGTCGTCCATAAACGTTTAATTCATTAAAGTATTGTAACCAAAAAGGATGGCAGTAAATGGAAAAAGAGTATTAAAATCAGTAAAATTTGCCAAATTACGACCCAGCTCCATGGAACTCGCTTCACCAGAGTAAATAAATATACAGCTTCTTCAGAAGGTCAGGTTCTGGTGTCTTCAGTCTTCTGTTATAAGGAATACAGCTATTCTTCATAGCAGCCAATTCTCATAATATTGGTCAAATGTTTTGTCGCATTTTACACTAATAATTGGAGACTTACGATCCAGGATCTTACTGGTAAGATGCAAGATTAAACTTACTGTTGGTTTGAACTATCGGTTAACACTCCACTGTACTGTGTCAAAGGGCCCCAATTAAACATCAAAGGCTACACTAACAAGCCCTCCAGGGACAAGAGGTAAGGCCCGGCCCCCAGGGAACTACTACCGAATTTAATCAAGAGGTATGATACCCTCTTGTACCTTGAACACGGTATGGAGTAGAGGTATTAATATTTACTAATAAACTTAATCTCTCTGAACAAAACAAAAAAATGGCAGTACCTGCCCTGGAAACACAAACCGAAACTGTCTATTTTCAGCTTGTTACAACTTGCAATAAAGTTGTTACATCTTGGCTTAACGTGTTTATGACGTATTAGAACGTTGTTACAACCTGCTATATTGGTTGTTATAACTGGTTAGTTGTTAAAACTTGTTCGAACGTTGTACCAACGTCGTAGTTTCGGTGTGTTTGGCGGGGTTTATATTTACTTAGAAGGAAATCCTTTGGATAGAGAACTTTTCTTACAAACCTTTGGCAAAGACACGACCAAAATACTTCAGGTGAAGCAGCACCAAGAACACCCCATTAACCCTAACACGAGGGGGGGGCCTGATAGCAGAGTGAAGAGCGCTCTGGACTCGTAATCCAAGGGTCCGGGTTCGATCCCCGGCGATAACAAACAAATTGGGCAGTTTCTTTCACCCTGATGCCCTTATTACCTAGCAGTAAATAGGTACCTGAGAGTTAGACAGCTGTTACGGGCTGCTTCCTGGGTGTATAGAGAAAAAAAATAGAAGTTGGTAACAGTTGACTGATTGACAGTAGAGTCGGGCCGCAAGAAAAAAAAAAAGCTCAACTAGGTGAATACGAACGTAAGATCCCCTCCAAGGTACCTTAAATAATATTAAATTATAGTATCCCTGGAGTTGCAATAACAGGTTATTAAATGGGAGGCAGAGCTAGTTGGCCAGTACAGTAACGGGGAAGGACTTAACTTAATAACAAAATGGGGACTCCTCATGCAACAACCTTCCTCCATCACCTGCCAGACGCAATTGACTTCAAACCTCCCCTAACCGCGGGTACATGTCCACACGTCGTACATAACCGACTTATCAAATATTTTAAATCTACCACCACACTTTACTTAATATAAATGAACTGGCATAATCTACTGGCTGCTTAAAGCTTAATTACTGGTTTACTTTACAACGCTTCACACCAATCAGTAAGTTGCATTTTAGAAATGAGTCGTGCTCAGGCAACGCTGCACGTTTAATGGCCAGTACTCGTGAATTAGTAATTTGTTCCTTTGCAATTGCTGCTGTTTACCATCACCCAAGCTCAACCCTTATCAAAACAATCATAAAGACTAACCCTGGTCATAACAGAGACAAAATAACATAATCAGTATTGTTTTAACCCCAATTATACCCTAGGGCTTGTAAAAGACAACATGTTTATGTACACAGCCTATTCATTAATATTTAAACATAAGAGGGTAAAAATATTTTTGAAGGATAACAACAAAATAAGTATTTAGAGTTGGTGCGCCACGGGTAGAAAGGGTCACCATTGGATGTTAATTTGAGGCAATCAAGCCTGGATTACGGAGGTGCATCTTGTAGAGTGGACCTCCCAAAGTCTATTATGTACCAAGTTCAAGTTCAAGTATGTTTACTGAGACAAGAAAGAAATACATCTCAAAGGGATAGAGTAGCTTAGACTATTTCTACCCCCCCCCCCCCCCTCCTGCATTATGTACCATCCCCCCGAAGATGGGAATGGAGTACATAATTAGTAAACTAAACTAACCTCTACTTTCCTTGTAATGCGAATGGTCGGTTAACTCAACGAGAATTTTTGTTGCTTACTGACATGGCAGTGACTGTTTTGTGTCGTTGTCGTTGTGTCGTTGTAAATGCTGTCATTTACATTTTGATATGCGTGTTTTTGTTTCTCGTATCCTTTGTCCTTGGTCTTTCACCCGGCGATGGTGCTTCTGTTTGAATGATTCGTTTTGTTAGGCCGTTTGGCTTGATGTTTTTGATCTAATATGACTGTATCTATGGCTTTGTATTTGCATATCTGCGTCTATTTAGTATTCATCTAATCCCAGCACTCATGCTCTGAGCGCCTCTGCGTTCCAGTGGTTGCGTAAATTTTCTTATTCCATTGTTGACATTCCCAACATGACATCAAACGCAACCTGACAATAAAATTATCCAGCTTTGATTCCGTTGTGGGAAGAGACTGTCGCGCCAACAAGCGGTATAAAGAAACTTTTTGCATATATATTATACTTTTGTGCATTAATTTTGTCCCATAAACTGATATTATTAAGCTCAAACTTTCAATACCTGTCCTTGCTCACACAAGGACCAAATTTATGATCCTCGACCAGAAACGTTAGCCAGTTAACCCTTTAATAAATTGGCTAGGCTTGTTAAATGACTTTGTTATTACATGCAAAAGTGGGACGCAGGAAAAATTAACGATGTGTGTACATTCACCGATCAATGATCACAGTGCTGAACGGTGCATTCACCAAGAACATGGAGCTTATATGTGTGTTTAAGCATTTAGGTAATTGAGTAATTTTGCAATGAGAATGGATAGGATTCAGACATGTATACAGCTGAGGGAGAATAACAGCTTTTAGCTTGCAGTTTCATTAGGAACATTAGCACAAATCCAAATGAACGCTATAGTCTCAGTTTAATAAAGAGAGAAAGACTGTCCGAGACACAAAGACGGACAGATGAACAGACAGGTAGACAGGCGGACAGATGAAGAAGACGAACAGACGGACCGTGAATGGAATTAAGAGAGATGGGAGACCCCCCACCCCCCACAGAAGCAATATAAATATTGTTGTTGATTTAGGGGCGACGACGATCAAGGGATCGGATAAAGCAACATAAATGATGTCTCATATCTTGTTTTTCCACAGATGCATCGTCGCTCGTAGATGTTAGCAACCGCCCCTGGCGATCATCTCCCTGTGGCAACACAGGTCAGTGTACCTTGCCTCACTGTCTTCTGATATAGTTGCACTTACGTGTTCTCTCTCTCTCTCCCCTTTAGTATTTGTCTCGAAAATCTCCTTTTGATTTGTGTCTTGTTTCTCTCACCTTCTCTATATATTTCTTCATCTTGGCCATCTCTGATTGTTGCTTGTCTACATTTCATATTAATATATTTGCAGGTTGGGATTGTACCCCAGAGTTCGACTCCCATCCAATCCAGAGCTCAGTGGTAGACGGTGACGACACGACCAGCATCACCTTGGCTGATATTCAAAGTGAGAATTCGCTTTTTTTTCTTATGAAAACATCCAAATTCCAGTGATATAGGAATACTGATTTTGTTTTATTTTTTGAGTATCGTTCAATTTGTCATTTAGATGATAATAGTTGTCTACAAATTCTTGAAGATGGTGTTTTGACAGAAATTATATATATTTTTTTCTAAATTTCTCAATATTTACTTTACCTGTATTGATATCAATTAATTATGTGCAAGTACATAAAACACTGTTTTCCTTATATCAGGATGGCTGTCAGCAAACGGCTACCATCGCATGTTTCTTCCGGAGAACTCAAACAATCTCTGGCAAGCGAAAATTGGAATGATAAACGAAAACGCTGATATCAATCAAGACACAGAAAATGGATTCGGAAGGGTTAACTACGCTATCCCATTCCTGGGCGACCTGCGGACCAATATGGCTAAACGAGATAAGGAACTTGACTGGCCAGTTGTGGCACCAGGTCTCTCGGCGATGTCAGGAAGAACTGTTGCCTAAGGGAATGTTCTGTAGAGGATTTTTACGGCGCCTGTTCTTAAATCTTCAATCGCAGAAACACCATACAGATGCCAGCACGTCTCAATTACTGATTTTTCAACTTATCTCATGTCACTTCACATTATCTAAAAGCTATACACTGTGTTACTTAACTTATTATGCTGTTATTGCCATTACAATTATTTAAGATTTATTAGTTTAAGATATATTTATACATCACCTTCACCTACTTTGTGATCTATATTTGTCCCAAAATAAACAAAATCAAATATATAATAGAATGCTTATAGCCAATTTCCTGCATTTTGCCAATTTGTTTCATACCTTTGACTTAGGAGAATATTTACTTTCCTAAATATATATTTTATCATATATATTACTTATGATTAAGAAATATCTTGTTTATCCATAAGGGCATTTATCCAAGATGCTGTCGATCTGCTTAATGTTTGGATGACTTCGCTGTCATGGACTTTGCTCAGTTACCCGTCAACATTGACGGGTAACATGTTGGTTATGACGAGTCCTGAGGGTCCAGGAATATACACAGAAGTGTGACCAACTTATCGGTGTACGTACACTAGGAGTTTACTTTTGTCCTCGACAATGTTGAGGACTAATTTATACTTTGCTGGTTGGTCAGTAAGCAATCCTTATCAATCTCGCGGTTGATAAGGTCTATATGAATCACATCAACCAAGCCATGACTTTGATTTTTCATGCCCAAGACTTTCT
>WNGS01167372.1:18250877-18267859 GCA_020271785.1 Procambarus virginalis | reverse complement strand
AAATTCACTCCAAGCTGCTGCTAATCCACAGTTCAAAGGGGCCGGTCGGCCGAGCGGACAGCACGCTGACTTGTGATCCTGTGGTCGCCTGGTTGTCGATCCCAGCGCCGGCGAGAAACACTGGGCAGAGTTTTCTTTCACCCTATGCCTTGTTACCTAGCAGTAAAATAGGTACCTGGGTGTTAGTCAGCTGTCACGGCTGCTTCCTGGGGGTGGAGGCCTTGGTCGAGGACCGGGCCCGCTGGGGACACTAAAAACCCGAAATCATCTTAAGATAACCTCAAGATAACAAAACACTCTCTTTTAAACTACTCAATTACGTATCAATAAATCCTGAACACAATACACATTTCCCCCAGCAATCTGTAATACACAAACCCACAAGCGTATTAGAGACTGTGTTGGGTGTAGTTATTGTTGATGAATATTACTGTTGATTGATATCAGTTTTACATGATATCCAACAGAACGTCGATATCTGTCCAGTCCAAATCTATTTACAGTATATCAGAATATAATATCTGTATATTTATATATATATTATATATATATCCGGCTGTTGTCACTGTATCTTGAGCAGCTGAAGCATCCACCTGATTCTTACTGAATTGTTTCTTCTCTCTTCCATCTATATAGTTCCATCGCTTCCACCCATACTGCCTTATCGGCGTCCTTCTTACCTAACAATGATTGTTTTACCTAATAGTAACTATGGGGAAGTTAGCTAATCTTTATACCCCTTCTACTAGCCTTGTTGTACCAGATGCGATATAAGTTAAATATTCCGATGTTCGAAATCACGAGTCGACATCTGGCCTTAGAGGTGTGAGATGAATGGAGGTGGCTTCTACAACTTATTCTTTCAGTCATTCCACTCGAACAAGGTACGAGGATTTCCTTACATTTCTTTAGACTCATTTGTGTAGTCAACTTTCACCCCCTCCCACTTTCTCTCCATTTAAAAGAGTCTGCCCTTGTCTATCTTCCTCTCCCACCTCCCCAATTCCATCCTGAAATTCTAGATTACCGTGATCAATCTCTCCCGGTTCTCAGTCCCTTAGTTCGAGGCTTCTCTAATCACGGCGACGATATACCCTGAGAAAAAAAGCGATGAACAGTGAAACGTTTTCAATTTAGTGGCTGAAAAACATGGCTCCATACATGTGGATTTTAGTTTTGTGGTGGAGGCCATGCAGTTAGTGAACGAAACATTCGTAAACATATGACCGATGTTTTCTGAGAGCTACGACAAACCGGAATGATTCCGGCAAAATAATTATGATAACGAAGGAAATATTTTTTCACCCACGACTCCTGCAAGTTGCATGTGAAGGTCATGCTATAAAAAATATTTTGAAATCTCATTATCATGTGAGAATGATAGGTTTCCCCTCGGGGTAAATTTAACATGAGAGGGGTATCATGAGGGTATAGAGGATACCACATGAGAGGTATCACATGAGGGATCAGAGGTATCAGTACATGAGGGGTATCACATGAGGGAACAGAGGGATACCACATGAGGGATACCACATGAGGGGTATCACATGAGGGGTAGCACATGAGAGGTAAATGATCAACAGAGTTGTTTTTATATGCATTTTGTATTGTGTACTGATGTATTGGTCAAGTTTATAACTCTTTTAAGTAAATTTGAGAAATATTTGGAGTTTTATTGTATTTGCCTTAAGAGGGGGGAGGGGGTATGGTGAACGTAGGTTGTGTCTCATTCACTATCCCTCCTTCCTCCTCCCTCTCTCTACCTCCTCCTCCTCCTCCTCCTCCTCCTCCTCCTCCTCCTCCACTCACTTCACCACTGTACCTATAACCTGAGCTTGTAAAGCATCTTAATCACCTTCAGTGGTTAAGTGTTTAATATCACACTAGTTTCTATAGAAGCTATCTTACCCTTCAAAGTAGGAGAGACATAGGTGATATATAGATATATATATATATAATATATATATATATATATATATATATATATATATATATATGTGTGTGTGTGGATATGTGTAGATATATATGTGTTAATATGCGTATGTGTGTGTATTTGTTTACAGGGTATGTGGAAGCTGGTTAGAATTGCATTTCACCTTTGTAAACGCACATTAATGACTATGTACAAAGACACCTCGAACACTGTTTATGTAGGCCAGACGTAATCTGTGTATTTATGTCTGTAGGTTAGCTTAGCATTTTAAAAACACGACAATCACCTTCTGTGGTTGATTATTCAATAAATCACTGAACTATACAATTTAACAGATCTCTCACCCTATCCGGAGAACAGAAGAAAATGTATATATGTTGGTTAGCATTGTTAATGTCTGGCCACGTCTGTGGTAGAAAAAAAACTGCCTTATGCTCTCCTGCTTACCTAATAGCGCTTACTTACCTACCAATGCCTCTCTGTCAGTGATTACAGAGAAGTTAGGTTAGATCTTTATGGGGGCATAAAGAGCTAGACCTTACTACTAGCTGCTGTTCCATCATGCTGTGTCTCTCTCTCTCTCTCTCTCTCTCTCTCTCTCGCTCTCATCTCTCTCCTCTCTCTCTCTCTCTCTCGCTCTCTCTCTCTCTCTCTCTCTCATCACCACATGCCTCCCTCTATATCAACTCTACTTTCTCTTTCTCTATCACTCATCTATACCTGCTCTCATTCCCTATCCTCCTTTTGAGCTCCTCCACTTCAGTATGTTATTGCTGCTCCTGTCTATACCTCCCTGCCCCTAATTACCCCTCCCCACCCCAACCACCCCTGCCCACCCCCAGCAGCCCCCCCCCTCTCTCTCTCTCTCTCCTCTCTCTCTCTCTCTCCTCTCTCTCTCTCTCTCTCTCTCTCTCTCTCTCTCTCTCCTCCTCACCACCTATCAAAAAGCCCGCCATAAGGGCAGAAGAGGTCGTGTGTAGGTATATTTATGGAGGCATTAAGATAATTAGGGAATATTAAACCGCGTGGCCCACGCTCGGGGAAAGCCATCTGTTATCTTAAATAAGAGAGACTGAGGCTGGCCGAGATCACGCTATGGGTACAGCAGTTGCTTGTTGTCCTCGCTGTCTGTGCTTGCAAGTCCTCACACCATTACAGTACTCTCAACCATTTTGCACAGTGATTGCTGTCGGGTAGGTGCCCCCCTTCCACACACACAAAAACTATATAAACACAATTACGTAAGAAAACAAGCGCAACAAACTCACACATAGTCATACACACATTCCTTCGCATTTTGCATAAACAGCACAACAAACTGACACACCAGAGAATCCTATTAATCCAGTGGATGATCTGGCCGAGTATGCCCTTAAGTACCTCACGTAACCTAGTTTTTTTTTTTTTGCAGCCTCATTAAGGGAGATGGGCGATTGGGTCTATTTACGCGGGAGACTGAACGTTATTGGCTCGTCTCTTTATCATCGACGAACCCACATTATGTCTAGTTAATAACATATTCCCTAAAAGAGTTACATTACAAGTGCCTCAAAACATGCAACAAGGCGAGTAAGAGCAACAAAAAGAGTGAATTTGGTTCGTGAAACTTTTTTGTTTTGTTTTATTCTGTTCTATGATTCGATTTTATCATTCTGTTTTATTATTTTGTTTTATCTTTCTGTCATATTGATCTACCTTTCTGTTCGATTATTCTATCTTTCTGTTTATTTACTCTATCAATAACTTTTACAATATTTTGGCATTCTATTATTTTATTCTATTTTACAATTCTTTTCAATTTATCATTCTGTCTTACTATACAATTCATCATATTGTTCTAGTTAGAAAGGCGGGGTCCAAGACCTAATAGCTCGATTCTGCATACACAAATAGTAAATACACGCAAATACACTTACTGTAAGTGACTAGGCTGCGTGATGCGGTAACCTAGCCTGATGTCTGATGGCTGTCTGTACATCATATTTCCCCATCTCGTTTTCACACAATCAAGGCTAGGAGCTACACCCCATTGGTGTTTTTTTTTATTAATTAATACATGAGGTACATCTGCATTAGTGCAGCTACCCTAGACTATATGAAGTGGAGTACAGGGTGTCAAAAAACTATGTAATGCTATAAAATCCCCATCACATAGGATGGTTAGTCATACAGAGGCATGTGATGGGCAGTCTGCACTGGCAGACTCCAGAAGCATTTTGAGGATCTCATCAACACAAGATTGAATAAGGTAGCAGTGGTAATAAAAGTCCCCATCTCGCAGGATGGTTAGTCATACAGGGCCATATGTTTAGTAGCCTGCACTGGCAAATTTTGGGTACACTGTGAGGATATCTTCAAGAATACGAGAATGAATAAAGTACCTCATGCATTGACTATGTCAACTCTGCGGTGCTTTCACCTCAGATTTGACTGTCTCACTGCCAAGCTCCTCATTAGTATACATACACCTGATATAACCGATCTATGCAGCTCAATATTGGCCTCTTTGGACTCATCAATCTTCTATCTCCCCCGTCCCCTTGTCACGTAGTAATACTGGCTTAGTGGTCTCGCCTTAGAATTATCTTACCTTCCCGTACTCCCTATATCACAACCCTTCTTACAGTTGTATCTCTCATCCATCTTCCTCTAATTCAAGACTCTACCTTTCCTCCCTTCTCCATAAACACCCTCCCTTTCCCCTCTCACACAACTCTGTATTTAACCACCAGATTCAAACCATCTTTCACTCCAAAACTAACGACAAGATGGACATTGTACACAAAATAAAACTAATTTAAAAGTTGCAGGTAAAATAGAAAGGGTGGTAACAAGAAGAGATTGTCAAGGATAACTCAATAAACAATTTCAAAGGAAACACGATAGGAAAAATGAAGAATGAAAGTCATTGCATTAACGGCCATGAGGCTGTTAAGGCTAAGCGTGCCCAGCCTAGGAACTATTACTGGGACCACTACACACACACACACACACACACACACACACAAACACACACACACACACACACACACACACACACACCACACACACACACACACACACACACACACACACAAAGGCAGTGATGTGGTGGAGGCTGATTCCATACAGTTTCAAATGAAGATATGATAGAGCCCAGTTGGCTCAGGAATCTGATCTGTACATCAGTTGATTGAGGGTTGAGAGGCGGGACCAAAGAGCCAAAACTCAACCCCCGCAAGCACAACTAGGTGAGTACAACTAGGTGAGTACACACACGTACACGCACGCACACACCTTTCCAGCCTTCGATCAGAAAATGCAATGCCTTTCATTTCTCACGTTTTTCCTTGTATTTACTTTCGAAGTTGCTTGACCAACTTATTACAGTTTTACGACAAGATGACAGCAGCCAAACAGAAGAGAGAGAAAGAGGAGTGGAAAGACTGCATCTTCCCTGATTGTCAGAGAGCATTCGTCACTGTCCCAGACTTGTGTTCGAAGCAGAGAAAAAGACGATACGAATACTAAGCAGGATGGAGGGAGATATCAGAGTGGAGAGAGAGTATTAAACTGGATGAGATATTAGATTGGCTAAATGCAATGAATTGAATATCACAAGAAGCAGTACCGGTGTCTTCCTAATGCAGGAAATCAACGATCAATTGCTAGAAAATAAATTTACATATCAATGCTTGTTGATGATGAAAAACTAAATAGGAAGAAACCAATGAAGACGAGTTTTCAAATAAATACAAAATGAACTAGACATATCCAGAAGTGGTCCGCGAAATGGCTACTAGATTTTAACCCAGGCAAATGCAAACTTATGAGGATATGAACATGGGCGAGAAGACCACCCTCCCCAAATTCATTACAGAATTAAATGTAGTCAGCCTCTTGCATTAAAAAAGGAGAACCTTTTGCTGGTAGCCAACACCAAATCTAATACAAGAAGCACATATTCCTGGACCTCACCCCACTGCATTAAATAGGGAACAGGGGCACACACCACACACACACATACACACACACACACACACACACACACACACACACACACACCACACACACACACACACACACACACACACATACACACACACACACACACACACACACACACACACACACACACACATAGCATCACAGCTCCGACCTACACATCAGCCTTCAGTTTTAACACATGCATAAACCATAGGGGTAAAATCAGACTTTGTGTTGATGATGAGTTCTGAATCTAATCTAATCTACATGTATACGATTCAAGTCAGAATATTGAAGATAGACTACGCACTGGTGCTATGTCCCCCTCCTCTATGTCCCTGTGTTTTGTAATCTGTGTCCTGTAATCTGTATAATATCCTCTATGTTCTGTGATCTATGTCCTGTAATATGTGGTCTGTTCTCTCCCTATCCTGTTATTTGTGTCCAAGCGTGTCCGTACCCTCCTCTGTGTAACCGTTTTCTGTATTCCCTCCATTCCAGGGGGGGGGGCAGCTTTTACATGAAACACGATCATCACTGTTCATATTCTGTGTTCCTGTAAAATGCTCTTTGATTAGTCCCTTCGAGGGGAGGGAGGGGGGGGGGGAGTAGAGAGTCCGCGGACTGTGTTGCCTTTTCCCTAGTCCACTCTCTACTTCCGGTTTGATGTTGTTGTTGTTATTTTAGCTACTCGGAACGAAATGTCCACGTAGCACGGGCTATAGTGAGCCCCGTAATTGAGGTCGGTTATTCGCGATAACCTTGTTACTGTGAATATTTAAGTCAAAGTTTTAAATGGAGGTGGGGGGGGGTTCCTCCTTTTCTCCCGTTTCTTTATCGCTTCTGTCTTCGCGCACTAGTTTTAGTCTTGGTTTTAATAACATTATCTTGGTGGCGGATATAGATGCACACAGTGTTACCGGTTTCAACATTTGCATCCTTATATATCAGAAGCATCGTACGTCTCATTCGTCTCCAGGTGACTTGCTGATGTCACGTGACCTTTATCCTGGCGAATGAGACGTCACACCCCCATCATTTATGTCTCTTGATAATGCACATTTTGATGAATAACGAAAAATACTACCTCATCACATAATTGAACATATACCATGTCAAATAACAGATTAACTGGCATTTATGTATGGTTCTACCCCCTCTGAACATCATAACGTTACGATAGACTGAGGCATTGAATAAGAGACAGATAGAGACAGACGGGGACATAGACAGAGGCAGATAAAAAGAGGCAGACAGACAGAGGCAGATAAAAAGAGGCAGACAGACAGAGGCAGATAAAAAGAGGCAGACAGACAGAGACACTAAAATAATGAGTTTTGTTGACAAGAAAACACGAAAAAAATCTATATTTGTATAGAGAGCAGTTTAATTTCGAATTTATATTTGTGTGGTGGTTGCGTGGTGAAGGATCAGAAGTGTAATGAAGAAGTGAGGGCCAGGGGGGGGTGTGATAAGGATATGATCAATTCACAACCAACTGATCCTGGGTTCGATTCCAGGCAGGGCGAGACATTTGGGCACGTATCCTTACAGTAAATGCCCCAACCTACACATTAATCCCCACCATCACCATACTCCACCTTCTTCAAGCTTAACCTTCTTATATCTCAAATGTAAGAAAAAAAAACAGTTACCAAGTTCTCAGATTTCTGCCAAACTTAAAATTACTGATTGTTTAAAAAGCTTGACAAAAGCTAATTGTAGTTATTGGAAGAAATAAGGAAAAGATAATAAAATTCAAAACACTGGATGCGAAAACAATATTGGTGTTAAAAACATTCACTTAGGTTTTGGCTAGGAAGTTATGGAACAAATTACTTCTTCAAGCCAATTTGGAGGAGAGAGAGAGAGAGAGAGAGAGAGAGAGAGAGAGAGAGAGAGAGAGAGAGAGAGAGAGAGAGGAGAGAGAGAGAGAGAGGAGAGAGACAGAGAGACAGAGAGAGAGAGAGAGAGAGAGAGAGAGAGTGTGTGTGTGTGTGTGTGTGTGTGTGTGTGTGTGTGTGTGTGTGTGTGTGTTGTGTGTGTGTGTGTGTGTGTGTGTGTGTGTGTGTTTGTGCGTGTGTGCATGTGTGTTTGTGCGTGCGTGTGTGAGTGTGCGTGCGGGATGTGCACGCAATGTGCAGGCGTGGAAGCATGTCGTTAGTGTGAGCTTTATGGTAAAAGGCCACACACACACACACACACACACACACACACACACAACACACACCTGGCAATATAAACACCTGCTCGGTGTTTACCATACCTGCACGCACCTGTTACGTGTGCCGTCGTCCTAACACCCTTCTTCCTGGTCTCACCAGTCATACACATACATCCATAGAAACACATCACACGACCCAAGGTAGCATTTAGTTCGCAGAAAGAAATACAGTGTATATTTACTGTGCGATTTGTATAGTTGTGAATTTAGCGAATAGGAATCAGCCCGTCCTCTTAAGATTTCCCAACGTCAAAAAAAAACGGTTAAATTAAAGTATCCTCTCCTCAGCTCGTCCTCCTAAAGTTTCAAACCGTCAAAAAAAAAAAACGATAAATTAAAAGTCTTCTCTCCTAACCTACCAGACTAAGCTAGAGGACCCAAAACAGAAAACGGGACAGTACGTCACTTTTCGCTAGCCGCTTCCATTTACGAAAAGTTTTGGCCTCATGTAACGCAGACGAGCGAAATGCGCGACGTTCCTTGTAAGTGGACAGGTTGAGGAGGGGATAGCCTAGGTTGCATGGTTTAGAAATATCTAATAAGTGTCCTCGCTCAGGACAAAGTTTTCCCGCCTACCAGGACTGGGCCAATCCCAGGGGCTCCAGATGAAGGCGCGTGACCTGATTGGCCAAGTTTGGTATCGGCACACCAATCGGAGCACAACCTGCGGTCACGTGAATCCCGAGCAGCACTACAGCTCAGTGGCCCGGGAGGCGTCACTGTGATCTGAGAGCTAGATGAGAAGGAACGTACTGTACGGTGTTCCTTATTTGGCGTTCAAGTTTATTTAGTAGCTCCTTACGGTATGATCCCTCATCCCTTTGTGTGTATTTATACCTCAATAAACTTATTTCAATTTCAAAAGGAAGCTCATATCCACGCAGGGCACCTCTTATCCACGCAGGGCACCTCCTATCCACGCAGGTCATCTCTTATCCACGCAAGTCACCTCCTATCCACGCAGGTCACCTCCTACCCATGCAGGTCGCCTCCTATCCACGCAGGGCACCTCCTATGCACTCAGGGCACCTCTTACATCCTCCACTACCTGCGCCAACCCCCTCAACCCACGGTCTTAAAAATCTCACGGAGAAGCGTTCTAGTCATTAGGCAAATTTATAACGGAATAAAAAAACAATCGAACCCGTTCAAATGTCCTCGAGAGCAGATGACAGGAGATGCGACGAGTGTCCACGAGAGCAGGAGCACTAATGATGCCGCTGGAGGCTGCGTAATTGTCGGTGACAGCTGTTGATGACGAGAGAGAGAGAGAGACGGGGGAGGGAGGAGACGGCTGGGTGCACCGCCGCCTCGCCCCGTCGTAAGTGCTATAATGATTGACACTCTGAGCAATGAACGCGTGTCATCAACATTGCCGCGCTGTTTGGCTACACCCGTCGGTCTGCTGCCTCGCCGTGTTAGCAAGGACAAAGGCAGTCACGCATTCAGGCATGCAAGCAGCCGGGACGATTGGCCGGCAGCCTCCCCGACCAAAAATTTAATGTCGTTCCTACACTGATTCAATGTTGCTACCCAGTGGGCACAACATCCAAGCGCAACGGCTATTTAAAAGACATCAACGTTGATTCCTCGTCGAAACAACGCCAGTCTTGGATACTGTGCCCACTGGGTATTGGTTGACGTCGTGGGTCATGAATTATTGTAACCAGCCACTATATATCCTGTCAAGGCGTGACGGAGTGTGGGAGACGGGGAGCAACTGTCCAGACCTACGCTAACACACACACACACACACACACACACACACACACACACACACACACACACACACACACACACACACACACACACACAGGGAGCCGGTGGCTGAGTGGACAGCACGCTGGACACGTAATTCTGTGGTCCGGGGTTCGATTCCCGGCGCCGGCGAGAAACAATGGAAAACAGTGAAGATTCATTCCTCTCAATATTTGCTGATGATGCTAAAATTATAAGAAGGATTAAGACAGGAGGACAGCAAGAGGCTACAGGATGACCTGGACAGATTAAAGGAATGGTCCAACAAATGTCTACTAGAGTTTAACTCGAGCAAGTGCAAAGTGATGAAGATAGACGTAGGGAGCAGAAGGCCAAACAAAAGGTACCAGCTAGAAGAACTCCTTCAGGAGTCACGAATAGAAAAATATCTAGTGGTTGATATCACACCAGACTTGTTCCCTGAAGCTCAAATAAAAAAGGATAACATCAGCGGTGCATGCAAGGCTAGCAAACATAAGGAATCATTCAAAACATTGTATACCACATATGTCGCACCAATACGGGAATATGTGGCTCCAGCGTGGAGTGCACATCTAATCGAAAACAAAACGAAGCATGGAAAGGTATGCCACCAGGCTAATCCCCGAGTTGAGGTGTATGAGCTACGAGGAAAGATTACTGGAACTAAACCTCACGACATTGGAGGACAGAAGAGTTAGGGGGGGGGGGCCATAATAACTACCTATACAATTATCAGATGAATTGAGAGGGTAGATAAAGATAAACTGTTTAGCAAGGATGGTACGCGAACAAGGGGACACAGGTGGAAACGTAATACCCAAATGAGCCACAGGGACGTTAGAAATAACTTTTTTCAATGTCAGAGTAGTTAACAGACAAAATGCATTAGGCAGTGATGTGGTGGAGGCTGACTCCATACACAGTTTCAAATGTAGATATGATAGAGCACAGTAGGCTCAGGAATCTGTACACCAGTTCATTGACAGTTGAGAGGCGAGACTAAAAGAGCCAAAGATCAACTCCTGCAAGCACAACTAGGTGAGTACACTCAAAACTGTAGCATACACGTGATCACACATGACTTGAGCTACATATGCTCACACACACTAAGAATGGAACACAACATCATCCATCGAGTGCACTGCACCAGCTTGCAGCCCTCCGCTACTTTACGTATATAAAGAAAATCGAGGAAATACATAGGTTTGCTATCAGGGTAATGCCGATGTTCTATGAACTGGATCTGACAACACTGGAGGAATGCAAAAGGAGATGATACATAATAACGACATACAAAATACTCTGGGGCATATACGAGCTCCCTTCCTGGGGGGTAGGTCATTCACTTTAATTAGGAACAACATTAGTTCTAGGACCGAACCTCAGGAGACCCCACTTCTCACATCCTCCAGATAAAGAAGAGAGTGAATAGAGAAGAAATTATCGCTAAATATAAGATACCGGGGAGAAAACACGAGGAAAGAAGCCGTAGAAGCGACCTCCTTCCTTTGGCAAAATACGATTAAGACAGAGGAAGGAATGAAGGTACCACGTCGAAACAGCACGGTGGACACGTCGCAGTAAAAAAAAATGCTGAGACATAGACACCTTTTCCTAACTTTTAAAAATCTGTTAGATCTAATCTTTTAAAATCTGAAAAAAATTACGCAATCTTTCCTTACCGATCTGCAACGGTAAGCAACATCAAAATAATATACACCAGGTACACGGGGCTCAGGGTCCGTCCACACCTCGCCAATATCCGGCCGGGGGTGTAAGTCCTCTTCTGATCACAGAACTAATTTCCCTTATCCCCACAAGTCGCACGTATTGGCGGACACACGACGGGGGTGGAAGTACACCAACCTAGCTGTAATTACTCTCCGGATGAGCTTCATCTCTTGGGTCCTGCTTTCGTGAATCTTAATCAACTATTGTGCAAGTTCTCGGACATATTGGAGCCTGTTATATCTAATATTTAAATATGTATAACGTTTATTTTCAGCCCTTCAATCTCTGGTCCGCTTCCTAACTACTCTGACGCCGAATAACTTCTTATGCCGTGTAAACATAAGAGGTGAATTTCTGGTCAAAAAACTCGTGTTTCTGCGAGGCTACAATGAAATTTGTTATCCTATACTGACGCAGTAATGAGGAAAGTCTGGTTATTTAATAGTGCAAGAGTGAACTCTTCCCAATCCCTAGTCTGCTGCCCACACGAGCGTCACGTGAAGTACACAGGAACCCAAATGCTCATAGGCACTGCCAAATGAGGAATGCAAGTCACATCTTACACAAGTTGGTCCGCCAACGTATTTGAAACCTACCTAATCTTAACCAACTTAACCCAAACCAACGTAACCAAAATCAACCGTGCCTAACACAGCCTAACCTAAGCTAATTCAGCCTAGCATAATAATATATACGGTCTTAACAAAATTGAAAACGAGCTTTGACGATTATGACTCCAAATTAGTACTTGGAAGTCAGAAACATCGTGGCCGATTCATCAATTCACTTAGAAAACAAATGGATTATCATCGGCGTTATATATGGACTTAAGAGAGGTCTTCACAGGGTCTCGTATATACCACCCTGGAAATCAAGCAGCCGTCGCGGCTACGTTGATTCTGAGCTCACCGATGTTTGTTGTTTTAGATATAGATACTCAGAACGAAATGTCCATGTAACACGGGCTATGGTGAGCCCGTAATCGCTCACCGATCTGCGACGGGACCTAAATTCTGTCGTCCCTGGCTGAGGGCACTCCATGCCAGGGGTGAGACGTATGGTTGTATATTCGATATATGTCACAGTGCAGCCAACACAGTTCGCCAACGGATTTTAAAATCTCACTTACGTTACGCACTCTAACGCCAACGAAACCAGCCTAATCTAACCCAACTGAAATTAACCTAAGCTAACACAGCCTGACCTATTTAAGGGCAGATTTGTAAAAGTTAGGAAACGATGTCTGTGTCATAGCAATTTTTTTTTTACTGCTACTGACAGCAAGAGCTGCATTTTGTTTTCCGACGCAGTATGCCTGTGTAATAACTCAGACAATAACTCTGTGAACTATATGTTCCTGATACATATTTATGAATTGAACCTATTCATTAAGTTACATATTTCTATTTTTAATGTAATATTCTTCTCTTTAGGAAGAATACAAAAAATAAAAATAACATTTTGCATGAAATTCATGCCAAAAAAAGACAAAAACAATATATATATATATATAATATTATATATATATATATAATATATATATATATATATAATAATATATCTATATATATATACATCTATATATATATATTATATATAGATATATATATATAATATTATATATATATATATATATATTATATATTGTCGTACCTAGTAGCCAGAACGCACTTCTCAGCCTACTATGCAAGGCCCGATTTGCCTAATAAGCCAAGTTTTCATGAATTAATTGTTTTTCGACTACCTAACCTACCTAACCTAACCTAACCTAACTTTTTCGGCTACCTAACTTAACCTAACCTATAAAGATAGGTTAGGTTAGGTTAGGTAGGGTTGGTTAGGTTCGGTCATATATCTACGTTAAATTTTAACTCCAATAAAAGAAACTGACCTCATACATAATGAAATGGGTAGCTTTATCCTTTCATAGGAAAAAAATTAGAGAAAATATATTAATTCATGAAAACTTGGCTTATTAGGCAAATCGGGCGTTGCATAGTAGGCTGAGTAGTAGTGCGTTCTGGCTACTAGGTACGACATAATATATATATATATATATATATATATATATATATATATATATATATATAACTGAAACCTCACACCCCAGAAGTGACTCGAACCCATACTGCCAGTATGGGTCCCTGTACATACCAGTTGCGTTGCTCCTGGCAATATGGGTTCGAGTCACTTCTGGGGTGTGAGTTTCAGTTGCATATAGTCCTGGGACCATTCAGGCTTGTTCGCATATATATATATATATATATATATAATATATCTATATATATATATAATATATATATATATATATATATATTGTTACGATAATCTCCTTCAAGAGCGATTCGGCCTGCTCTTTCCTATCATCATGTACTTCAGTACATCTACAACATCTAGATACTACAAGCAAGTGTAGTACTTATTTAGAAAAATACGTTTTTGCCAGGCGCATACGTATCAGACACTCGCTCTCCACCTCCCTCCTCCACCTTCGTCGATCACCAAACCACCACTTCCAGCCAGCACGCGTCCCATTGGTGAATCGTCGTCTGCCCACTACTTCAGCGCCATCTACATAGCCGATGACTGAGTGTGCACTAGCCATTGGAGTTAAAATATCCTGTGCTCTTAAAGCTGTTACAGCTACCTGATATACGCTCTGTTTATTAGTGGATGTTATCAGCCAGTTCATTATTCTCAGCACCTTTAATTCATTTTGGTCTTTATTCATTGTAGAGTAACGTAACCATCATTTTATTTTATATTATTATTTTTGACTTTATAATATTTGTTTGCACTGTACATAGCAAAGGGATTATTTTTGTTCATATTTATTTTCAAGTTAATTAAAATTTCATTGTTCATACGATTTGTTTGCGCGTTTTCCCTTATACTTGACCACAGGAGGCAACAGCCACGCAGTCATCTTTTTTTTCTCTTTTTGTTTTGTAAATGTGATTGCATTGACACCAGCCATTGGAAGGACTGCCGAACACCTACACACTTCTTTTCCATCACAAGAATTAGGAAGAATACAAAAAATAAAAATAACATTTTGCATGAAATTCATGCCAAAAAGACAATAAAAACTATATAATTATATATATAATATATATATTATATATATATATATATATATATAATATCTGAAGCTAATGCCTCTCATTTGACTAAGACAGGGGTTTTCACACTGCGGGTCCCGACCCATTAGTGGGTCGCAAAATAAATAAATGGGTCATGACAAACAGAACAATAGCCAGGCGATTGGTCCTGAATTGCTGTATCTTAGTAGTTCATTTACACTGAGGAATATTTTGAGCAATTAAATTTGTCATTCATTTTGATTAAGGTTAAAGGATAATTTCCACTTTTAAGTAAAAAGGCAATCTTGATACTATTACCTTCTACTACTTACTTGTGCGACTAGGATTTTCCACATTAAATCAGTTAAAAACTAAAGACAGAAACCAGCTAAACTCTGAACCAGATATGAGTATAACATTGTCTTCCTGTGTTCCAAATTGGAATCAACCACTTACGAACAATCATGAAATGAAAACTTAAAACATCTCATATATATGCAAACAAGCCTGAATGGTCCCCAGGACTAGATACAACTGAAAAACTCACACCCAGAAGTTTGATGTGATCGGTGATCTCACATATATAATATATATTATATATATATATATTATATATATATATATATATATATATATATATATATATATATATATTATATATATATATATATATAATTTAGTTTTGAAGTGAGAGAGCAAATTCACAATTGTTGATACGTTATTTTGAGATAAAGGTCCCAACTTACGACCGGATGAAAAATATCAAATAGTCAAAGCACTGGCTAAATATCGCCAGTCGACCAACAAACTGGGTCACATTTGACCCGTACCACATTTATATCTAGTGCCACTAGCAGCCAAACACAGAAAACAAATTCCTCGCCGCAGCACCAAGGATCAGCTGATGCCATAAACACACCATACCGCCCTACAGTGCAGCAAGTTTCCCCTCTAAAGGGAGGGGAGGGGTGAGGGAGCCGGTCGGCCGAGCAGACAGCACGCTGGACTTGTGATCCTGTGGTCCTGGGTTCGATCCCAGGCGCCGGCGAGAAACAATGGGCAGAGTTTCTTTCACCCTATGCCCCTGTTACCTAGCAGAAATAGGTACCTGGGTGTTAGTCAGCTGTCACGGGCTGCTTCCTGGGGTGGAGGCCTGGTCGAGGACCGGGCCGCGGGGACACTAAAAGCCCCGAAATCATCTCAAGATAACCTCTAGTACAAGACAAGAAACACTTTAGAAACGTTGTTATTCTCAACATAAACGCGTCCCCCCAACATTTGTTCTCGTGCAGTCACCGGGAGGATAAACCCTTCGTGCAAACTGCACGTTTCCATCAACAAGAAGACGGGATACGTTCGTAATTTCGTTTCGTAAATCGACTGGTCTCCCTCGGAACACGATTAGCCAAACGCACCATGGTGTAAATGGGAAGTTCCTGAATTACTAAAAATCGTCATATTTTTTTTATTAATTTGAACTAGAATAATGTTGAACAATATTTTCATTTACCTTATTAGTAGTTGTGAAATTTCGACTGCCTTAGAGATGCAGCATTGGCTGTAGGGGGTTGTTGGGTGTGCTGCATTTTCATCACTTCCATGGGAATGTAGCTGATCTATTGTGGTCATTTACAGATTTGTTTCCCTATATATTACTGTATATAGTTAGGGAAGTAAGCACCCTCACAACTCACCGTTATGTTTAACAAGTTATCCTAGCCTTAAATCTGTTGACTCGTCCACGATTTGCCACAAATATATCCTCATACCATTAGCAGTGTAACCCTAATTTTTTTTTAATCTTAGAACTTATATACAAGCACAAACTAATGGGAATTCGAAGGAGATAATGGTTTTTCAATCCACAAAATTATTAGGCCTTTCTCCAGCCCCCGCAATACTAATAACACTGCGCTTTTGGGTTACTATGATTAATTTTATCGGTGTTGGAAGCTTCACATGTTCTAAAATGCAATTCATATTATCTTGAGAATGGTGATAATTGCGTTTCTGCCCGAAACGCTTTGCGTAATAGTGGCTTTAGGCATTGTATGTACCTGTACTAGCTCTATCTATAAATCCATCAACTTTGTATCTTACCTTGTATGTATGTACTTTATCTGAATAAAAAAATTATTTTTGTATTTTTGTTATTCTACGGATATATATGCAGTCTGAGGCAATCTTCCTCATTTCTCCGAGCGTTCTACTACGTCCACTAACATTTCCAGTGATATGGCTCTTCTTTATCTTGCCGCTGTGCACTAACACTAACACTCGTCCTATAATTCACTATAATCATGTA
>WNGS01167372.1:18237864-18249808 GCA_020271785.1 Procambarus virginalis | reverse complement strand
GTACTTACCTAATTTTACTTGCGGGGGTTGAGCTCTGCTCTTTGGTCCCGCCTCTCAACTGTCAATCAACTGGTGTACAGAGAGCCTACTGGGCTTTATCATATCTACATTTGAAACTGTGTATGGAGCCAGCCTCCACCACATCACTGCCTAATGCATTCCATCTGTTAACTACTCTGACACTGAAAAATTCTTCTAAGTCCTGTGGCTCATTGGGTACTCAGTTTCCAACTGTGTCCCCCTTGTTCGGTCCACCCTCTAAATTTACTTTATCTACCCTGTCGATTCTTCTTAGAATTTTGTAGGTAGTGATCATGTCTCCCCGAGCTCTCCTATCTTCCAGACGTAGGTTAGCTTTTAGCCTTTCCTCGTATCATACCTCCTGTTCTGGGACAGCTGAGTGGCATACCACTAGATCTTCCTAACTTCGTTCTTGTGTTTATCTAGATGTGCACTCCAGTGGCAGCATTGCATATTCGCTAGGTGTGGTGTTGCGCATATGTGGTATACACGGTTGAACGATTCCTTACAAGTAGCATGTCTGCTAGCCTGTGGCAATAGCACCGCTGATGTTATCCTTTTGATGTGGGCCTCTAAAGGGAGGGGAGGCCGTGAGTGTGCGGTCGGAACCGAAATGAGACAGCCGCTCTGGACTGTAATCCTGTGGTCCGGGTTCGATCCCAGGGGCCAGAAACAATGGGCAGAGTTTCTTTCACCCATGCCCCTGTTACCTAGCAGTAAATAGGTACCTGGGTGTTAGTCAGCTGTCACGGGCTGCTTCCTGGGTGTGGGTGTGTGTGTGTGGGTGTTGAAAAAAAGTTAGTCAGTAGTTAGTAACAGTTGATTGATTGACAGTTGAGGGCGGGCCGAAAGAGCAGAGCTCAACCCCCGCAGCACAACTAGGTGAATACAACTAGGTGAATACAAGGCTGTTTACATGTCCATGTGACTGAGGGCTGGAGCGTGTTAGCATATCTATACTACGAACAGGCATTGATTATTCGCACACTAAACCTCACGTGTTTAATTAAATTAATTAAAGAGTATATCAACAAACCCATAAGTCATACAGGTTTCATTTCCACCTCCGCCTGATCCATCAGTCAACCCATCTCCCTCAAGCCTTCACAAATCTAGCCGTACTGTGCATTACAAATTTTGTATTTCAATAATAAATATCAATGAATATTAATAAATATTAATAAACATTAATATGTTGACGTAGAAATCGGTAGGAGCCATGAAAAACGGATTCGAACCTATGCCCTGGGAACTCCCGGGCAAGGCTCTAGACCATTGGTGCCAACAGCAACCTTAGCCCATAGGTTCGAATCCCCCCCTCATGACTCCTACTGATTTCTCACTGATACATCAGATTTATGCGATTTTTTTTGTACATAAGTTAATGTATTATGTATTATAATTGTATGTTAAGGTTCTGTTGGAAACTATTATAACCCGTCCTTAAGCTATGCTCGTCCCTCCAGCGGCCGACCCCAAACACCCATTTTCTTTAATTATAAAGTCCTGTGTATTCAAAATCGATATTTTCTCACATTCAAATTGAAATTATTACATATTAAAAATTTAGTTTATAGTTACACCTAAATTAGATGTGGTTAGGTGTTTTGGTTCTGGTGAAAATTATTAGTATATGTAGTTCGGAGGTGAATAATTTACAGCTGGACGATGCGACAAGAGAACGTTAAGGAATCAATGTACGAGAAATGTTCGAATGTCATCAGTTGTGAATCGTGTTGTAAAGTGTTATTCATTCCTTCCCCCCCCCCGTCCCCATCCCAACTCGTCTATCCTGACCCCTTCCAAGTGCCTATATAGTCGTAATGGCTTGGCGCTTTCTCCTCATAGTTCCCTTCCCTTCATGAACAGGTGGTTGGCGGCTGGATTAACGAGCATCAGACCTTTGTTGACGAGGGCCGGCTGCAAGACTCCAGCCCGTCCTCATCAACAAAGGACAAATACTCGTCAATCCAGGGCGCCAATAATGGAATGGAAGGAAACTGTCAGGGGGAAAGCCAATACGACTATATAGCACTGGGAAGGGGTCAGGATAAGGATTTGGGATGGGGACGGGGGGGGGGGAAGGAATGGTGCCCAACCACTTGGACGGTCGGGGATTGAACGCGGACCTGCATGACCGTTGCTCTGTACCGTCCAGCCCAAGTGGTTGGGCAAATGAATGCAAAACACACTACACGCGACTCACAGCTGACGACTTTTGAGTTTTGTTTCAAGTTCTTTACTATCTCATAATATCAGAAATAGATACGAAGCTAATACAGCTCTTATCATTCTTTGCGGACGACGCCATATTCAGCGTGAAATTCTTTTTTGAAAAAACACTGAATAATATTGATAACTGTCAAAAATGTCTTTCACTGGTTAATGGACAACATGATTACTAATAGCATCAAAATTCCATCTATCTAGATATAACAAAAAATATTTAAAAAATAAAAAAAAACTTGATACAGGAGCCTGAAACGAACAGCCTGGGTGAAACCAAGCAGGGAGCCAGGTGAGAGACCGGGCCGGGGGGTACCTTGACCACCCGGAATCAACGCAAGGTAACCGCATTGAAACGAGGCGCATTCAAGTCTCACGAACGGTAACCACATACACAGGATCCAGAAATAATAATGAAGTCCAACAGCCTACCGCTACTCCGAGGTGTAGTCTCTAATCTGTACCACCAAAAACAGCTTACTGCAGCAAACGATGTGGTAAAATGTGTGTGTAGAAACGCCATTGAAATTGAAATAAGTTTATTGAGGTAAATACACACAAAGGGATGAGGTAGCTCAAGCTATTCTCACCCCATTCAGTACATCGTGTTAATACATACATAGACACACATCACAAACAATAAACGTATTACCGAACATTCTGAGAAACAAACATATACATTCCTAAGAGACGCCATAGACACAGTGTATATCGAAGCAAAAATCATCGCCTTTTCAACCTTCAATATGTACATGTATATGTAACATAACAATTGCCCGAAACGCTATGCGTGCTAGTGGCTTTACAAGAACGTAAAATAAACTTATTTCTATGTTCTTTGTTAACCCCCAATGTACTTCTTATAAATAAATAAATAAATAATATAAATAAATAAATAATAAATAAATAAATAAATAGTGTAACTAGCTTCACAAGATTGTCACTTGCTTAGCCTCTCTAATCCTTTCCACCACCGTCCACGGTATGGGTATGGGGTGCATAAAAGAAATGAAGCTAAATGAATTCCAGAAAGAAAATATATGAAATTTTGCCGAAAGAAGGCTGACATTTTCCAGACAGGCTGGAGGTGTACTCGGACCAGTTGGGTTGTGAAGTTATGTCGGCCTGCGGGCTGGTGCCAACAACAGCCTTGCGGATCAATTCACCTTGATAGCCAAGCTGTGAGAGCAGAAGAATTCTAGAAACCAGTTACAGGTAAAGCACCGACTAGCCCCCACACAGAAACAAAAACTACCCTAAGTACCTTGATATTGCCGGCCAGTCCTGTTGACGTCAATTTCTTCAACAGTTGATCAAATTCTGACTCTCTGCAAGCACTGTTTTCCTTGCTGATTAACGTACCAAATCACTATGTCGTTAGTACTAGTCCAGAGCAATGGTCAGCAAACAGTTAATTTCAGTTTACCCTACGATATATAACACGTTTTTTTTGATTTCTTCGGTTATTTTTTACTACAAACTTGGCAATATATTTATACAATGGTAACTAGCATATATATATATATTCTTGCGTCCTCCATGGACATGGTCAGAGATCTGTAAGACAGCATATAACGTAGTCGGTTATTAAGCACTCACCACAGAAGGTGATTGAAGTATTTTTACAATGCAAATCAGCATACATTCTCGGCTGTTCTATCTAGAAAGGAGTTAAGAGATTCTCCAACACATAATTCACACAGCCCCCCCCCCCCCACCAGTCTAACAGACCTCCCACACGCACACGATCACCACTAAACTCGTCTCAAGAGTTATGAGAAATCTCTAAGGCTCCTCTGAACTAGGTCAAAACTATCTAAATCCCATTTTCTATTACTTGCATTATTTACCTTCCCAAACTCCGATCATTTAATACCAAACTCTCTCGTACACTAGTCACACAACTAGAGGACTTTACTCAAGCTCTTCTCTCTCTTTACTTTCTTCTTCCCTTTCATATGTAAGTTTTTCTTAATATTCTTCTGCTAAGTCATAGTAAAAAATCAAGCGAGCAAAGCTTTGTGCTTACTACATAGAGGAACTTTTGTGCCTGATGGCGCTTCGCTCGACTGTTTCACTTGCGCATGCGCATGTTTATATTTTTTTTTTCTTTTTACACAGGTGAGTGCAGCAACAGACAGCTTCTGGGAACGAAGTGTTCTTGTATAAGCGTACAGTGTTCTTTAACATGTACAACTGTGTTTTGAACACGAATGCAATGTTCTTGTAAATTTGTAAATGTGAAGTATTCTCACATATTCACTCAAGTGTCCTTGTGCCTGCAATAGTGTTCTTGCCCTTGCCTGTAGTGTTCAGTGTCAAGCACCTTAGACTGCTTGGTACAGCGACGACGGCCTTGCACTCTCCGTGGCGAAGTGGTAACACTGGCGTTTCGCCAGCGCTTTGGCCTGGGTTCGCATCTTGGCGGTGGAGGATTGACTGGGCGCCAATCCTAACGGTAGCCACTGTTCACCCAGCAGTAAATGGGTCCCTATTTATTAAACGATTTGGTGGGTCGTATTCCGGGAATATTAGGATTATGGACTTGCCCGAAACGGTATATTGTATATATATATATATATATATATATATATATATATATATATAATATATAATATATATATATATATATATATATATATATATATCACTTAGAACTCTTTGACCCGGCCAGGATTCGAACCCATGCCGTCCAGGATCACCCCTAAACGTACACAGTACCGTGACCACCGCACCAATGATCGTCTTTAGACGATCATTGGTGCGGTGGTCACGGTACTGTGTACGTTTAGGGGTGATCCTGGACGGCATGGGTTCGAATCCTGGCCGGGTCAAAGAGTTCTAAGTGATATATGGCTTGCGCGTTCATGCAGCTTTCTCACATATATATAATATATATAATATATATATATATATATATATATATATATATATACTACATACATATATATAAAAAAAACGCTTCTTTTCTTACAGGGAGAGCAAGCGTGTCGTCTGAAAATTCCAGTTTGTCGTCCGCATTTGCAGGACGACCTAGCCTATCTGTTGTCTATTCTCGCAGCATGAATAGCTAGCCTAGTATCTGCCTTCAGGGGACAAACTAGCCAGCCTAGCATTTACCTTTCTCGCCTGCGGCCAAACTAGCCGTTCCTACTTAGCTGGACAACTAAACACTAAGGTTTATGGCCCCCCCCCCCCCGTCAGCTCTCTACTGTCATCATCCACACGAAGGTCTCGTCCTTACCACCACCGGTTAATTGAACCTTTCCGTCACGCTAATTACCTACCAATCGACCGTTAGAGCCCTTTGTTTCCAGAGGTCGTTGAAAATCTTTGTCTAATTTGCTGACCAGGATACGTTAATGTGACGCAGTGCTGGGTGCGACTGGAAGTTTGGGTCGAGGCTGGTCGTCTGAGGGAATATGAGACTCACAAGCCAACATATTCACAAGCTGAATATGACTCGTAGGCTGACAGATAGACAGACAGACGCACGGACAAACTTACAACAATCACTTGCTTTGTTCCAAGGCAGCAAACCTGTGTATGCTTACTATCTGTCAGCCTCTTTCACTATAGTATTTCCTCTGTTTACATTTTTAAATATGAAAAGCATGAATTTACATTCATGTTTTAGCGAGGAACTCCGGCACGATAAGACCTATCTACTGCGTCAAGCTGAGAAAGGCAGATACATGAAACTGTCGATAGCAATACATATATATGTTGCAATATTGATTCAAAATCACATCTCTCTCTCTCTCTCTCTCTCCTCTCTCTCTCTCTCTCTCTCTCTCTCTCTCTCTCTCTCTCTCTCTCTCTCCACCGATCAACAGCTCATGGAATAAATTACAAGTACCAATTTCAGACAATCATATTAAAAAAAACATAAACATGTGAATACAAATGAGGTCAAGAAGTGACCTTAAAGGATCTTAGTGACTGTGGCACTGTGAAGACAGACCACGAGCTTCGTGTCACTCTGACCCTGCCCCGAGGACAATTAAGATAACCAGAGTAGTTAAGACAGATTATAGGCAACTGGCTAACGAGGCTAACAGCCAGAATGAGGGCAGGTGTGATTAACGAATCATTGGTGGGATACTGAAGGTGTCTCGAGGAGGGGGGGAAGGGATAACGAGGGGAACCGAATAAAGAAGGATAACGAGGGACCCAAGTACACAAGGATAACGAGAGGGACCCAAGTACACAAGGATAACGAGAGGGACCCAAGTACACAAGGATAACGAGTGGCTGGAGTGAACAAGGATAACAAGAAGGAACAATATTGCACATAACTACCTCTTTCAAAGCTGGAGAACGTGCAGAGACCTTTTACTGCTTTATTCCATTCATCTAAATTATCGAGACAGCTTAAAATGCCTCAATTTATAGTCTTTAGAGCGCAGGCGAGAACAAAAATTGCACAATAACTTACCCTTGGAAAATATTTGAGGGACTCGTTCCGAATCAACACGCGGAAACAGTTCTTTGCGAGACCTCAAAGCCTGGCGGATCTCGCAATATATGCCACGTTAAAAAGTAGAGGTGCAATAACGACTCTTATTGTCTTCTACACTTCACCTTCTAGAGTGAAGGTGCACTCTAGACTCTTTAGAGTCTAGAGTGCACCTTCGGTAACTAGTCACCGGCGTCACTGGGCAATCTTTCATCCCTACACCTGTCCCAGTGGCACTGTCACGTTGTCTAGTTATTATCAACACGTTAGTGCATTTTCCTGCAGCAAACGTGACTTGTCAACGCAAACACTAGGCGAATATTGCTGGAATGAGCCTTTTAGTCAGAATTTACTCCTTCGTTAAAATTAAAGTTGAACTGCAATCATGAGCACAGGCCTGGGTTTCTGGGACGGGTGGTAGAGGTTGGTAGAGAAGACAGTTCACAACGAGGGGGTCTAGCATATTGCAGGTTATTGCATATTATTGAATAACTTGCAGACTCTACTCCATTAAGGGGGGGTATTCTTAGGGTCCGGTATTGAAGACAGTCCCTTGTTAGCACAGTCTAAGATGCCGAGTGCTTGAAGGGTTTTATAATCCATGGTGCAAATATCCAGTCAAAGGTCCCTGCAATGTAATGCAATAGCACAGCTGATCTTGCATTCATCCAGCAACTGTTGGCACAAAAGGTTCATTAAGAAATCAACAATCCAATGGCACTTCCAGAAGCCTTATTAATGGTCACTCAGTAATGATGGTCAGAGAATGGTGGCATTTGTTGTGGGATTGTTGACTACTTATTAACAGCCGTGGCACTGGCTTCTAGCGGCCAATCACTAAACAGCTCTTCCTTTTGTCGACCGGAGCTGCCTCTGCCTTCTTCTATAAAGAAGGGCATATTTCTGATCGCGAGGCAGAGTAGACATACACGAGTGGAAGGCGATAGTTGGTTCACATTAGTGCCGCAACAGTTTCGGGTTAGCTTAATCCCGTCCCGTCACCTTTCCTATCTACAGTGATTTAATGTGATGGATTTTTCTTCCTTAATAACTACAGCTGACAACTTAGGCACCCATCTTGAAACAAACTGTGCACGTTGTTGGTGTTGGAATGGCATCTCTCTCTCTCTCTCCCCAACCACTTGTGCTGGACGGTAGAGCGACGGTCTCGCTTCTTACAGGTCGGCGTTCAATCCCCGACCGTTCAAGTGGTTGGGAACCATTCCTTCCGTCCCTGTCCCATGCCAAATCTTATCCTGACCCCTTCCAAGTGCTATATAGTCGTAATGGCTTGGTGCTTTTTCTGATAATTCCCTCCCCTCCCCCTCCTCTCTCTCTCTCTCTCCAATATCAAGACTCTCTTCCTCCAATATTTCTCCATATTACCTTATCGTAATTACTCTGTTGTTTTCTTACGTATCATCAATATTGTTGTAATATCCTCGTTGTGTCTGGTCGTCAATGCATATCTGCTCCACTCTCACCTTCCTCCTTCCTTCCTTCCTTCCTTCCTTCCTTCCCTCCTTCCTTCCTTCCTTCCTTCCTTCCTTCCTTCCTTCCTTCCTTCCCTCCTTGCCTTCTCCCTTCTTCCTTCCTTTCCTTCCCCTCCCTTCCTTCCCAGGAAACTTCCTTCCTTCTTCCTTCCTTCCTCCTCCCTCCTTCCTCCTTCCTTCCTTCCTTCCTTCCTCTTCCTTCCTTCCTTCCTTCCTCCCTTCCTCCTCCCTCCCTTCCTTCCTTCCTTCCTCTTCCTTCTCCCTTCCTTCTTCCTTCCTTCCTTCCTTCCTTCCTTCCTCCTACCTTCCTTCCTTCTTCCTTCCTTCCTTCCTTCCTTCCTCCGTCCTTCCTTCTTCCTTCCTTCATTCCTTCCTTCCTTCCTCCCTTCCTTCCTTCCTTCCTTCCTTCCTTCCTCCTTCCTTCCTTCCTCCTATGATTTGCCTCACCCTCAACCTATATTCCCCTTTCCTTACCTCTCATATTTTTCCCCTTTACCTTCTTCCTTGCACCTTTTCACATATAATTTCCCCTCTCTTCCTTCACATACTTTCTAGGTACCCCTTGTCTTCTCCGGGTGCCTTCATTTCTCCAGATGCACCTGACCTTATCCTGGTGCCCCTGGCCTTCTCTGAGAACCTCAGACCTCCTCCGCGTACCCCCTGACCTTCTTTGGGTACCAAATGACTCCCTTGTGAGCCCCTTCTCCTCCAATGCACCAATACCCAGTCTTCTCCCCCCCCCCCCCTCCCTCCACGGGGTCTGTCTGTCTGGCCAGTCGAAATAGACACATGTGGCTCAACGTGGGTGCTGGTCCCTCTAGTCCAGCCGCAGCCACACACCTGACTGGCTCACATGAGGCCGTCGTCTGTCTGGTCCAGGCGCAGTCCGACATCTGACTGGGTGACTCACCTCGCACGGGACGCGCACGCCGCCGCGCGCGCGTGGTGTGTGTGTGGGTGTGCGTAAATCACTCCCCGGCGTGCGTTACCTATGGGCTCACAACGTCCTCGCGTATTCTCCTTTTTTTTCTGAAGGGATATTCATGCGCGGGCCCTAAGCGTCTGGTTGGCCCACTAAGTGTTGCTTGTTTCTGTTTTACTTGGGCGGAGTATGAGTATTATGACTCGTATGGTCGCTTCAGTAAGATTTTGTCCCATGTGTTTAATAACTTCTGCTCTGTTGAATCTAAGTTGAAATCTTATTGGTTTGTAACTGTGCACTGTGTTAGATAATGTTCCAGTGATCTGTCAGGGCGTATTGTCCTGATTCTGTAATCTACTCATGTGGAATGGCGCGCCACACGCGTTTGATTACGAACGGTCGCCATACGCGTTTGATTACGAACGGTCGCCATACGCGTTTGATTACGAACGGTCGCCACACACGCGTTTGAATACGAACGGTCGCCACACACGTTTGATTACGAACGGTCGCCACACGCGTTTGATTACGAACGGTCGCCACACACGCGTTTGAATCCGAACGGTCGCCACACGCGTTTGATTACGAACGGTCGCCACACACGCGTTTGAATACGAACGGTCGCCACACGCGTTTGATTACGAACGGTCGCCACACGCGTTTCATTACGAACGGGTCGCCACACGCGTTTGATTACGAACGGGTCGCCACACGCGTTTGATTACGAACGGGTCGCCACACGCGTTTGATTACGAACGGGTCGCCACACGCGTTTAATTACGAACGTTCGCCACACGCGCGTCTGGTTGCAGTGGTATTAGCCAGGCGGTCAGTGAACCGTCAGCTGTGGTGGGAGGCGTGTTAGGCTTCAGCTAGGACACCAGAGACTAAATAAAAACAAAGCCATCAAATTAATATCGAGTGGTATCCATGTAGCAAAAACCAAAAAAATGTGATTTCTTAGTTGGAGAAATATTTTGGGACGAAAATTTTGTGTTCGAAACTATTGAAACGATGATAGCATTAATTCCGTCAGAGCTTGTGATTGCTTCCTTGTGAAGGGGGTAAGTGAACGAGGCTCGAACCCTGCAGACAAGGCTGGCACACAGGAATAATATTGTTATAAATGGACATGGAATCTGAATATTTGTAGTAATTAAGACCAGTTTGAGGAGACTCTGGGAAGAAGAGACAGGCGGAGGAGAAGAACGGGAGGTGTGTGTGTGTGTGTGTGTGTGTGTGTGTGTGTGTGTGTGTGTGTGTGTGTGTGTGTGTGTGTGTGTGTGTGTGTGGTGTGTGTGTGTGGCTCCGGGCCCTCCCATAACACCTCCACCACCCACAACAAACACGTTATCGTGATGTATCAATGAGAAAATCCACAGGAACCGTGATGAGGGTTCGAACCTAAGCGCTGGGTGTTCCCAGCTGCGTAGTCGACTAGGGCGTGCATAGGTTCGAACCTTCAACACGGCTCCTGTGGGTTACCTCACTACCACCACCATCACCCTAGCTAACACCACCAGCAGCAGCCCCAACACCACCACCACCACTACTAGCACCACCACCACCACTACTAGCACACCACCACCACCACCACCACCACGTGCCGCCTAGCGTTGTGTGTGTGGGGGGGGGGGTGTTGTAGTCGCGGTTGGCCCAGGTGAACCAGTCAGTGTCTTGCCACCAGACAATCTCACCTGTGTGCATGACTTACCTGCCTCCATACTTTACACGTGTTTACCATTTACCTGCGTCCGTGGTTTACGTGGATCGATAACTAATTAATGTGAACCTTGAACATACTAATGCCTCCTTAATGCCATTAGACTGACAGTGAGCCGTCCAGCACGAGAGAGAGAGAGAACAAGCCAAGAACTCTCCCCACAACGAGGCCGTAACCCGTACACAGTAAAAGCCAGTCTGTTGTTGTTGTTGTTATAGATTCAGCTACTCGAAACAAGTTCCAAGTAGCACGGGCTATGGTGAGCTTGTAACTTACCCGGCACAGGAGCGTGGCAAGTAACACGGGCTACGGTGAGCCTGTAGTGAACTTACCCGCACAGAGCGGGGCAAGTAGCACGGGCTATGGTGAGCCCGTAGTGAACCTACCCAGCACAGGAGCGGTGCGTTATTTAGCGAGTCTGAGAACGAGTTCGTTATAAACACCTGCACTGAAGACCACACAGCCAACAGCATTACGTGAGGTGAGTCGAAGGACCTAATTGCCCTAGTCAATGCCTAACTTCACTCGTGTTCTACAGGACCAGGATTTATCAAACTTTTACCCAACCGCTTATGAAACCTGCACATCTTTCATGAATCATGGCGGCTTTGTTTACGTTTTTAAACAGTTCATGAACTTCATAACCCAAGATTAATATTGTTATAAATAACGTCGTAGTGCCTCGGTGCTCGTAGAATGCTTAATACATGTAAACAAAGCCGCCATGATTAAGAAAAGATGTACAGGTTTCGTACGTGGTCGCGTAAACACGAGACAGTAGACAGGCGTGTGCTTGACACAGTTCACAGCCTACACAACCTGCTGAAGGTGAGATCATGAGGAATAGGTACCTCCTTTTTAACATTTTAATGTTCACTCATAAAACTCGCGGTGTTCACACGTCTAAATAAAGATACGCACACGCCACCACCCACGCACACGCGTACGTGAAGTCACGCACACGCGTATGTGAAGTCACGCACACGTGACCACCCACGCACACGCGTATACAGCTGTATCGATTTCATCCATAGACCTAGCGGATGAGGGTGGATCAATGTTCACCCCTCACTCCTAGTGAGGGGTCTCTCTCTCTCTCT
>WNGS01167372.1:18216530-18236346 GCA_020271785.1 Procambarus virginalis | reverse complement strand
ACGAGGAGAGAGAGAGAGAGAGAGAGAGAGGAGAGAGAAAAAATAAAAAAAAACTGAAAAAGAAAATAAAACAAAAGAGAGAGAGAGAGAGAAAGAGAGAACACAGAACACGAAACAATGGGTATAAGGGAAGAATAGATCTCTGAAGATCAACTAACACAACACCTATACCCCCTATTAGACTATTTTACAGGAACTTCTACTCCACAGCTCATAAAATGGAGGAAAGGGTCCTGAAAGATATTGTTAATAGAAACGTTATCCCTACAGACAAAAATCAGAAGATACAATTGACGATTTACTATAAAACCAAGAAAACTGCCAACCTACTCATGAGAAACTCTCCAGACACAAAGCAGAACGCTTTGAAAGAGACCAATGTCGTCTATGCCTTCAAATGCCCACTTGGGGACTGTAAGCCCCAAAGAACTCAATATATAGGCAAGACAACAACATCTCTTTCCAGGCGATTAACGATGCATAAGCAACAGGGCTCTATCAAGGAACATATATAATCTCTTCCCACAACCAAACCATCACCAGAGAAATCTTAACAAACAACACAGAAATCATTGATAGATACAGCGACAACAGGCGGCTTGACATCTGCGAGGCACTACACATCAAGAAGTCAACACCAGCAATCAACAGCCAATTAACGCACTACTATATTCTACCCACTTCAAGACTCCGCTCCAATATAGAAACATCAAGAAATACGAGCCAATAGGCCTTCTGCAGTTACAGATCTATTCTTCCCTTATACCCATTGTTTCGTGTTCTGTGTTTGTTCTCACCTCACCCCAAACCATTGTAACATGTCACCTCACCCAAATGCAGGTATTTAAACTCTGTTCAGTTATAGTTGTTCTGTGTGTGTGTAACTATAGTCTTTGAAAATGTAATAAGTTTTACGAAACGCGCTCAAGTGTCGCGTCAGACTAAGAAATAAAGAATGAATTTTGGAGAATTGATTTTTAATTTACCGTCATCAGTAAAAACAAACATAAGGAAAATTGAGAAAATTCGTGTTAGAATTATTAATCTTACTTTTTCGGTCATATTTAATAACATATGTCTACAGGAAAGACTGCTACCAAAATATACTAATAAATATATATATATATATATATATATATATATATATATATATATATATATATATATATATATATATATTGTATATACAGTACACAGGCAAATATAGACTATAGACACAGGTATCGCTCTTCACGTGTAAGTCAACACAAACGAAGAAGCGCTGCAGAGGTTGTGTACGTACAAGGACTATCTAGGGCGAGACTGATGAACGTACACAGGACACGCACACAGGACACCTCCAAACACGTGAGGTTAGGGACACGGAAGGCCAAGACACCTGCCGGTAATGGCGGTGATTGTCTAAAGACTAATGAAAGGACAGGTGCGTGAAGGCAGGGGTATCCGGGACACGTTGAATTTGAATTTGAATTTGAACGTGTTTAGGGGACAGATAATGTCAGCGACGCGAAAGGAAGCCAGGTGTGTACTCACCTAGTTGCTTGTGGCGGTTGAGTTTCGCCTCTTTGGTCCCGCTTCTCGACTGTCAATCAACTGGTGTATAGATTCTTGAGCTTATTGGGCTCTATCTTATCTACATATGAAACTGTGTATGGAGTCTGCCTCCATTACATCACTGCCTAGTGAATTCATTTTGTTAACTACCCTGAACCCTGTGTGTATGTACTTACCTATTTGTACTTGCGGGGGTTGAGCTTTGTCTCTTTGGTCACGCCTCTCAACTGTCAATCAACTGGTGTACAGATTCCTGAGCCTACTGGGCTCTGTCATATCTATATTTGAAACTGTGTATGGAGTCAGCCTCCACCACATCACTGCCTAGTGCATTCCATTTATTGATTACTCTGACACTGAAAAAAATTCTTTCTAATGTCTTTGTGGCTCATCTGGGTACTAAGTTTCCATCTGTGTCCCCTAGTTCGTGTTCCACCCGTGCTGAAGAGTTTGTCTTTATCCACCCTGTCAATTCCCCTGAGAATTTTGTAGGTGGTTATCATGTCTCCCATTACTCTTCTGTTTTCCAGGGACGTGAGGTTCAGCTCCTTTAGCCTTTCCTCGTAGTGCATACCTCTCAGTTCCGGAACGAGTCTGGTGGCATACCGCTGAATCTTCTCTAACTTTGTCTTGTGGTTTAACTAGATATGGACTCCAGGTTGGAGCTGCATATTCCAGGATTGGTTTGGCATAAGTGGTATACAGGGTCCTGAACGATTCCTTACACAAGTTTTTAAAGGCAGTTCTTATGTTGGCCAACCTAGCATATGCCGCTGATGATATCCTTTTGATGTGGGCCTCTGGGGACACGTTATGTGTGCGTTGGAGACCTGATAGTTGAGTGGACAGCGCTCTGGACTCGTAATCCTAGGGTCCGGGTTCGGTCCCCTGTGATGGCAGCAACAAAATGGGCAGAGTTTCTTTCACCCTGATTCCCCTGTTACCTAGCAGTAAATAGGTACCTGGGAGTTAGACAGCTGTTACGGGCTGCTTCCTGGGGTGTGGGTGTGTGTGTGTGGGTGTGTGAAAAAAAAGTTAGTCAGTAGTTAGTAACAGTTGATTGATTGACAGTTGAGAGGCGGGCCGAAAGAGCAGAGCTCAACCCCCGCAAGCACAACTAGGTGAATACAACTAGGTGAATACAAGGCTGTTTACATGTCCATGTGACTGAGGGCTGGAGCGTGTTAGCATATCTATACGAACAGGCATTGATTATTCGCACACTAAACCTCACGTGTTTAATTAAATTAATTAAAGAGTATATCAACAAACCCATAAGTCATACAGGTTTCATTTCCACCTCCGCCTGATCCATCAGTCAACCCATCTCCCTCAAGCCTTCACAAATCTTAGCCGTACTGTGCATTACAAATTTGTATTTCAATAATAAATATCAATGAATATTAATAAATATTAATAAACATTAATATGTTGACGTAGAAATCGGTAGGAGCCATGAAAACGGATTCGAACCTATGCCCTGGGAACTCCCGGGCAAGGCTCTAGACCATTGGTGCCAACAGCAACCTTAGCCCATAGGTTCGAATCCCCCCCTCATGACTCCTACTGATTTTCTCACTGATACATCAGATTTATGCGATTTTTTTTGTACATAAGTTAATGTATTATGTATTATAATTGTATGTTAAGGTTCTGTTGGAAACTATTATAACCCGTCCTTAAGCTATGCTCGTCCCTCCAGCGGCCGACCCCAAACACCCATTTTCTTTAATTATAAAGTCCTGTGTATTCAAAATCGATATTTTCTCACATTCAAATTGAAATTATTACATATTAAAAATTTAGTTTATAGTTACACCTAAATTAGATGTGGTTAGGTGTTTTGGTTCTGGTGAAAATTATTAGTATATGTAGTTCGGAGGTGAATAATTTACAGCTGGACGATGCGACAAGAGAACGTTAAGGAATCAATGTACGAGAAATGTTCGAATGTCATCAGTTGTGAATCGTGTGAAAAGTGTTATTCATTCCTCCCCCCCCCCGTCCCATCCCAAATCGTTATCCCGACCCCTTCCAAGTGCTATATAGTCGTAATGGCTTGGCGCTTTCTCCTCATAGTTCCCTTCCCTTCATGAACAGGTGGTTTGGCGGCTGCATTAACGCGCATCAGACCTTTGTTGACGAGGGCCGGCTGCAAGACTCCAGCCCGTCCTCATCAACAAAGGACAAATACGCGTCAATCCAGTGCGCCAAATAATGGAATGGAAGGAAACTGTCAGGGGGGGAAAGCCAATACGACTATATAGCACTGGGAAGGGGTCAGGATAAGGATTTGGGATGGGACGGGGGGGGGGGGAGGAATGGTGCCCAACCACTTGGACGGTCGGGGATTGAACGCGGACCTGCATGACCGTTGCTCTGTACCGTCCAGCCCAAGTGGTTGGGTCAAATGAATGCAAAACACACTACACGCGACTCACAGCTGACGACTTTTGAGTTTTGTTTCAAGTTCTTTACTATCTCATAATCATATCAGAAATAGATACGAAGCTAATACAGCTTCTTATCATTCTTTGCGGACGACGCCATATTCAGCGTGAAAATTCTTTTTTGAAAAAAACAATGAATAATCATTGATAACTGTCAAAAATGTCTTTCACTGGTTAATGGACAACATGATTACTAATAGCATCAAAATTCCATCTATCTAGATATAACAAAAAAATATAGAAAAAATTAAAAACTTGATACAGGAGCCTGAAACGAACAGCCTGGTGAAACCAACCAGGAAGCCAGGTCAGAGACCGGGTCGGGGGACCTTGACCACCCGGAATCAACGCAAAGTAACCGCATTGAAACGAGGCGCATTCAAGTCTCACGAACGGTAACACATACACAGGATCCAGAAATAATAATGAAGTCCAACAGCCTACCGCTACTCCGAGGTGTAGTCTCTAATCTGTACCACAAAACAGCTTACTGCAGCAAACGATGTGGTAAAATGTGTGTGTAGAAACGCCATTGAAATTGAAATAAGTTTATTGAGGTAAATACACACAAAGGGATGAGGTAGCTCAAGCTATTCTCACCCCGTTCAGTACATCGTGTTAATACATACATAGACACACATCACAAACAATAAACGTATTTCCGAACATTCTGAGAAACAAACATATACATTTCCTAAGAGACGCCATAGACACAGTGTATATCGAAGCAAAAGTCATCGCCTTTTCAACCTTCAATATGTACATGTGTATGAAACATAACAATTGCCCGAAACGCTATGCGTGCTAGTGGCTTTACAAGAACGTAAAATCAACTTAATTTCTATGTTCTCTGTTAACCCCCCAATGTACCTTCTTATATATAAATAAATAAATAGTGTAACTAGCTTCACAAGATTGTCACTTGCTTAGCTAAACGAACTATGGGGGTTCGGTTTCTGAACCCAATATGTGCCTCTGTAATCATTTCCATCACCGTCCACGGTATGGGTATGGGGTGCATAATAAAGAAATGAAGCTAAATGAATTCCAGAAAAAAAATATATGAAATTTTGCCGAAAGAAAGGCTGACATTTTCCAGACAGGCTGGAGGTGTACTCGGACCAGTTGGGTTGTGAAGTTTATGTCGGCCTGCGGGCTGGTGCCAACAACAGTCTTACGGATCAAATTATCATCTAGATAGCCAAGCTGTGAGAGCAGAAGAATTCTAGAAACCTGTTACAGGTAAATCACCGACTAGCCCCACACAGAAACAAAAACTACCCTAATGTACCTTGATATTGCCGGCCAATCCTGTTGACGTCAATTTCTTCAACAGCTGATCAAATTCTGCACTCTGCAAGCACTGTTTTCCTTGCTGATTAACGTACCCAAATCACTATGTCGTTAGTACTAGTCCAGAGCAATGGTCAGCAAACAGTTAATTCAGTTTACCCTACGATATATAACACGTTTTCTTTTGATTTCTTCGTTATTTTCTACTACAAACTTGGCAATATATTTATACAATGGTAACTAGCATATATATATATTCTTGCGTCCTCCGTTGACATGGTCAGAGATCTGTAAGACAGCATATAGCGTAGTCGGTTATTAAGCACTCACCACAGAAGGTGATTGAAGTATTTTACAATGCAAACCAGCATACATTCTCGGCTGTTCTATCTAGAAAGGAGTTAAGAGATTCTCCAACACATAATTCACACAGCCCCCCCCCCCCACCAGTCTAACAGACCCTCCCACACGCACACGATCACCACTAAACTCGTCTCAAGAGTTATGAGAAATCTCTAAGGCTCCTCTGAACTAGGTCAAAACTATCTAAATCCCATTTTCTATTTACTTGCATTATTTACCTTCCCAAACTCCGATCATTTAATACCAAACTCTCTCGTACACTAGTCACACAACTAGGACTTTACTCAAGCTTCTTCTCTCTCTTTACTTTCTTCTTCCCTTTCATATGTAAGTTTTTCTTAATATTCTTCTGCTAAGTCATAGTAAAAATCAAGCGAGCAAAGCTTTGTGCTTACTACATAGAGGAACTTTTGTGCCTGATGGCGCTTCGCTCGACTGTTTCACTTGCGCATGCGCATGTTTATATTGTTTTTTTCTTTTTACACGGGTGAGTGCAGCAACAGACAGCTTCTGGGAACGAAGTGTTCTTGTATAAGCGTACAGTGTTCTTTAACATGTACAACTGTGTTTTTGAACACGAATGCAATGTTCTTGTAAATTTGTAAATGTGAAGTATTCTCACATATTCACTCAAGTGTCCTTGTGCCTGCATGTAGTGTTCTTGCCCTTGCCTGTAGTGTTCTTGTGCCTGCATGTAGTGTTCTTGCCCTTGCCTGTAGTGTTCTTGTGCCTGCCTGTAGTGTTCTTGCCCTTGCCTGTAGTGTTCAGTGTCAAGCACCTTAGACTGCTTGGTACAGCGACGACGGCCTTGCACTCTCCCGTGGCGAAGTGGTAACACTGGCGTTTCGCCAGCGCTTTGGCCTGGGTTCGCATCTGGCAGTGGAGGATTGACTGGGCGCCAATCCTTAACGGTAGCCACTGTTCACCCAGCAGTAAATGGGTCCCTATTTATTAAACGATTTGGTGGGTCGTATTCGGGGAATATTAGGATTATGGACTGCCCGAAACGGTATATTATATATATATATATATATATTATATATATATATATATATATATATATATATATATATATATATATATATACATACATATATACCAAAAAAAAAACGCTTCTTTTCTTACAGGGAGAGCAAGCGTGTCGTCTGAAAATTCCAGTTTGTCGTCCGCATTTGCAGGACGACCTAGCCTATCTGTTGTCTATTCTCGCTTCTCGCAGCATGAAATAGCTAGCCTAGTATCTGCCTTCAGGGGACAAACTAGCCAGCATAGCATTTACCTTTCTCGCCTGCGGCCAAACTAGCCGTTCCTACTTAGCTGGACAACTAAACACTAAGGGTTTATGGCCCCCCCGTCAGCTCTCTACTGTCATCATCCACACGAAGGTCTCGTCCTTACCACCACCGGTTAATTGAACCTTTCGTCACGCTAATTACCTACCAATCGACCGTTAGAGCTTTGTTTCCAGAGGTCGTTGAAAATCTTTGTCTAATTTGCTGACCAGGATACGTTAATGTGACGCAGTGCTGGGTGCGACTGGAAGTTTGGGTCGAGGCTGGTCGTCTGAGGGGAATATGAGACTCACAAGCCAACATATTCACAAGCTGAATATGACTCGTAGGCTGACAGATAGACAGACAGACGCACGGACAAACTTACAACAATCACTTGCTTTGTGTCCAAGGCAGCAAACCTGTGTATGCTTACTATCTGTCAGCCTCTTTCACTATAGTATTTCCTCTGTTTACATTTTTAAATATGAAGCATGAATTTACATTCATGTGTTTAGCGAGGAACTCCGGCCGATAAGACCTATCTACTGCGTCGAGCTGAGAAAGGCAGATACATGAAACTGTCGATAGCAATACATATATATGTTGCAATATTGATTCAAATCACATATCTCTCTCTCTCTCTCTCTCTCTCTCTCTCTCTCTCTCTNTTAAGCATATAATAGTATTGTTTATAATTTTGAGATGATGTTACATTGATGGATATTTATGAATCAATGTTATGAATGTTTCGATAGGCGAGTTTCAGACTGCATATAGATCAATTTGTTAGTGAGAAATACATTCAATATCTATAGGCATATTTTTTCCCCAAGTAATTGTGTATATATATTTTCATCAGCATGCTGCGAATGGAAGAGGAGCTCCATAACTTGCAGCTCCACTCGCAGCGGTCCACTCCTCTGGAACCCCCACCACGACTCTACCAGGAGGAGGGTGGCGAGGACATCAGCCCCGACTCCCCACGGGTGTCCAGGTTCGGTACCGGGACGGTCAGAGGGTCAACTGGTTCGAGGCATCATCGGCTGCCTCAGACCGTTCTGGACCATCATCGGGAAAGCGGCGCTCAGTGAGAAGCAAGCACAGAGTGAGTTCACACACACACACATATATGTGTATATATATATATATATATATATATATATATATAATATATATATATATATATATATATATATATATATATATAATATGACAGACCACAACGGAAGAATTGAAACAGGAATTTCCTTAAGTACTTTCGTATTTAATAATACATCTTTAGAAGGATGGATGTGGCAAACATCCATCCTTCTGAAGATGTATTATTAAATACGAAAGTACTTAATGAAATTTGTTTCAATTCTTCCTTCGTGGTCTGACACTGTCATATTATTATAATATATATATATATATATATATATATATATATATATATATATATATATATATATATATATATATATATAGTAGTAGTAGTATATATATATATATATATATATATATACACAGTATATATATATGTTAATGTTTGTTCAAAATCGCTAATCTCTGAAAGTTCTTCACCGATTGCTTTGAAATTTTCGTTCCATTTCGTTCCATTCACATCTGAGTGGGTTTTTATATACATACTATGTAGATGTCAAGTCTGTGTCAGGAAAAACATGTTTTTTTTTAAACTGTGTTTTTCATGTGAGTGAAATCTTTGAAACCTCTTTACCAATTGCTTTGAAATTTTGACACAACATTGCATTCAAATAGGCATGTCTTTTTATATACATATTATATACATGCCTCACCTGTGACAGGAAATAACATGCTTTTTTTGAAAAATGACGCCATCTGTTGGACGTAAGAGCAACACACGCTGTAATCTTCGAAAGTTCTTTACCAATCGCTTTGAAATTTTGACACAACGTTCCATTTGAATACGCACATGCTTTTATATACCTACTATATAGATGCAGCACATGTGACAGGTAAAAACATGTTCTTTTTTAAACAGTGCCATCTGTTGCTCGGCAGAGCAACACATGCTCTACTAAATGTTACGATTTCATTTTAATGTTTCCGATTGCATTGATAAATTGAATTTTATTAAATTTTGATTTATTTTCATTTTGATTTAATTATTTTGTGGGACATTGCGTTGGAATTAAGCTGTGTTTTTACCATACTGTTCATTTCATGAGTATAAATATAGATGCCACACCTGCGACAGGTAAAACTATGCTTTGTTTGAAAAACAGTACCATCTGTTGCACGTAATAGCAACACTCGCTATACTAAATATGTTACGATTCAATTTTAATGTTTCTGATTGCATTTATAAATTTAAATTTTATCGATTTCGATTTATTTTCATTTGATTTCATTATTTTGTGTAACATTGCCTTGGAATTGAGCTGTGTTGTTTACCATACCTATCATTTCATGAGTATAGTTTATTTTTTAATTTTTTCATTGTTTTTCATTTGGTTTTTAACTGTTCCTCTTATTTTTCAGTGATGGGAACATCAGATTATTTGATGTTCCCAATTTTCTGACGGGAATACCAGATCATTTGGGAATGCATCGGACAAGGGAGTGGGGAATGGTGGAGAGGACAAGGGGACGCGGGAGTTGGCGATGGTGGGGACGAGGGTAGGGGGAATGGAGAATGGTGGGGAGGACAAGAGGACAGGGGAGTGGGGGATGGTGGGGGAGGAAGAGAGGACAGGGGAGGGGGGCAATGATAGGAAGGACGAGGGGATGGGGGAGTGGGAGAATGGTGGGGAGGACAAGGGGATGGTGGAGTGGGGGAATGGTGGGGAGGACGAAGGGACGGAGGAGTAGGGGATGGGGTTTTTGTATGAGGGGATGAGTATTTTTGGTTTTGGTAGGGACGCGAGTCTTATTTTCCTCGGCGTCACCCCTTTTATATGAATGGTGGGGAGGACGAGAGGGTGGGGGAGAGGAGAATGGTTGGGAGGACGAGGGAACAGAGGAGTGGGGAATGGTTGGGTGGACGAGGGGATGGGGGAGGGGGAAATGGTGAGCAGGAATGGGGGACAGGGTAAAGGTTGCTATGGCTTAGCAACGCACATGCGTTGCTGAGCCACAGCAACGCGTGGCCGGGTACAGCTAGTACAATATATATATGTACAGCAGGAGATTACTTACAAATTCTAGAAACTCTCCCTAAGTGCTGCATCCATAGGGAACACAGTACACACAGTAGAGTACATCCACAATCATCTACCTTCATGCTTATCTATCTAAACTGTAATATTAAATGTTGTTTTGGAATAATAATGATTGCTGAGTATATGTTTGACTTAAACCTACTAAATCAATCTACAGCTGATAACTGGGAGATTCCCTTTGAAGAAGTCTCCAATCTACAATGGCTAGGCTCCGGTGCACAGGGAGCTGTGTTCCGAGGCCAGCTACGGGGAACCTGGGTAGCTATCAAGAAAGTGCGCGAGCAGAAGGAGACCGACATAACTCACCTGAGAAAATTGAATCACCCCAACATTGTACAGTTCATGTGAGTGGTGCACCAGTCCAGTAGGAAAGTCTGTTAGTCAACCTCTTGTCATATTTGCAATCTTTGTTTTTAAATGGTATCATATTTTAATGTTTTTGGCTAATTCTGGTGTGACTGTATGACTGGTCAGAAAATTAACACATTTGGTATGATGAGATATGTGGGATTTTATCATAGCATTATTCCATTGCAATTTTCTCATATACAGTACTTGTATATATATTATTATATACAGTACAAATATATATTATCCTTAATTTGATAACTAGCTGTTAATGTTTAGGTGGTTACTACACAGTCAATATATTTTGAATTGTGCCTAATTTGAAAATATAATTAGTTCATTTAAGTAGTTTTTTACTTTTTTCTGATAATGATTTATATCCTCAGGGGTGTTTGCACTGCCGCTCCCTGCTATTGTATTGTGATGGAGTATTGTCCTTATGGACCCCTCTACAACCTTCTTAAGGATGGGCGTGACATCCCTCCGGATAGAGTTGCAAACTGGGCTAAGGAGATTGCATCAGGAATGAATTACTTACACCAGCATAAGATTATTCACAGAGACCTCAAAAGTCCAAAGTAAGATTTCATTACTATACTGTATATCTACAGCTTGCTTTTCATGCCATAAATAGAATCTGCATACGACTTACTCCTTTTTTTCTTGTGTAGTGACTAAATGTACATGCTCTTCAATTTGGGTAATATGTAATTTTTGGATCTATGTAGAGATATATATAGTGTGTGGGTGTCACAAAAATTTCACAACAATTTCCTTATGTAGAAGCTCTGTCAGTTATGGTATTTATAACCACTTTTTTTATATATTTCTAACCAAGAATCTTTTTACTCTAAATATTCTTTAGGTTTACTAATTACAAATCTGACTTTTCAGTGTTCTCATTGGTAGTAACCAAGAAGTTAAAATAAGTGATTTTGGAACATGTCGGGAGTGGAACGATGTTAGCACAAGAATGAGCTTTGCAGGAACCTTGGCTTGGATGGCACCAGAAGTTATACGCAATGAGCCTTGCAATGAGAAAGTTGACATTTGGTAAGTTTTCTCAATAGATACCTTATAGAATTATATAATATGCATTGTACCATATTGTACAGTTATTAAGGAAGTTATAATACACCAATATTTATGTACAGTATTAATTTGGTACGCTTGTAGATTAGTTGTTCATAGTCCTAAAGAAATTATAAATAATTGATATGGTATAGACACTCTTATCGTATTTTGGTACAGACACTAGTGTATTTTGTTGACTTTAAAGCATTCATTTTCTTTGTAACTTAAACATAATAAGTGTGTTTTGTTTCTTTTAGGTCTTTTGGTGTAGTATTATGGGAGCTGCTGACGTGCGAGATTCCTTATCGTGACGTTGATAATTCGGCCATCATCTATGGTGTGGGTTCCAACTCTTTGCATCTACCCATCCCCTCCACTTGTCCTGATGGCTTCAGATTAATTGTTCAAATGTGTTGGAACAGTAAACCAAGAAACAGACCATCTTTTAAGTATATTTTGATGCATCTTGATATTGCAGCAGTAGAGATTCGCAGCACTCCCCAGAAACATATTTTAAAACCCAGGTGAGCGTATAGTATCTTCAAAATTCTTAATGTCTTAAATTTAAATATCAAATTCCAGTACTGTGAAATATAATTAAAATTGGGTACTAACTTGTTTGTCAATGTTTAATGAAGCAATTCTTATTTGTTTGATATTTCTTTTGGCAAATATTTTAAGCATTTTTGAGTCTTCAACACTCAAAGGTATTTAGAATGTCTGTAAAAAATTCTACATGAAGCCATGTCCAATAAAGGTAGAAAAGTTCCTAGACGAAACAATGACATGAAACAAATTCTTGCCTGAAACACTGTGTGTATTAGTGGCTTTCGGCATAGTATATACGTACTAGCTTTATCTATAAATCCAACATTCTGTTTGTAACTTATTTTTTGTATGTACAGTATATACTTTTACCTGAATAAACATCATTATTATTATTATTTTTATTAAATAGGTATACAGTACATATCATAGATTAAAATGGAAAATTACACTAATGCATGGTTTGCAATGTATGTAAGCACATGTAATATTGTAGAAATTGTTTATTTCAAAATAATAAAAATAATAATACTGTAACAATTTTGATTTTTTAAAGAAATATAGTTCTGTATTTTATAGTATTATGTAGTTTTTTACAAGTCTTTCATTACATGATACACTTCCGGCACTGTAAGGCTTAAAGTAAATGCATATTCTTATGGTATGTTATTGTAGCCTAAATTACAGTTTGGACTTTACAAATAATCTAATATTTGTAGAGAGTTTTAAATTTTAATAGTAAATAGTTAATACAGTACTATACTTTAAACTAGTAGATATCATTACTCTTTTGTATTCATAATGGTGTAGATTATGTAGTTGTGCATCTATCTTTGTGATACAAGACTGCATGAGAGGATACACAAACATTGTAGCATGTCACCATTTTCTTAACAATAAGTAACACGGCCAAGAATAGCCCAGGTACAAACGAGTTAATGTCACAGGTGGTGCAAGGATGAAAAGTAATGTAAAACTGATTATTATCTGAAGGCTTTATTCAAAAGCTTAAGTGCCAATTGAACAGAAAAAGTGATAGGCATTAGTATGTCTGCTGTCTATAACTTATTGTATTTCTGAATTTATGTGTCTTGCCCTATAGTATACAATATATGGTATGGTATTTTCAATAGTGTTTTCACATTTTTTGGTAATCTTCTTTATTTCTCTTTTCAGATGTCATGGAAAGCAGAGATCCGACAGCAAATGGCATCTATGAACTCAAGAGGGTCACATATTCCACACATAGAAGAAGACTTGGTAAAACGGCGTCATGATGAACTCAAACATGCACAGGTTGGATTACAAAATTTTCTAATAATTAATTACTCAATACTCTAATGAATTCAAATGATAAAGGTTGTAATGTTTTCAAGTAAATATCACTGATTTTAATGTTTCTCTGGTTATTGCAGGACATACGTGAACATTGGGAACGAAAACTGGTAATCGCTAACGATTTGTATCTAGAACTATCAGCAGCAATGCTACAACTAGAGCAACGTGAAAAAGAACTGCTGAAGTAAGTTTAATGTGTGAACTCCTGCATGCTAATACCCACAATCATCAAATCCACTCTAATTGCTCAAACAACTACTGTACTTCAACTCTGGATCATATATGGACTAATATAGCCCCTCTCCCGTCTTGCATAATTACTGATAGAACAACTGATCACTTTCCTGCCTTCCTCGTAACAAACATAAATATCCTTAAATACAAAAAAATTTACCTTCACACTATACAGCAACATACAACCTCATAGATGAACTTTGCAATATAAACTGGGAATCAGAATTAAATAATGTACATGGCATCTTACATCATCTGATATCTTTCTTACTATAATTTTGTCTCTACAATACATGTCATCCTCTCCTCAGCAAACCAGCAACTGACAAGAGATTTAACAATCCATGGCTCACAAATAACAAATGATATACTTAATATAATTAACAAAAATGAATATAAAAACCACATAAGCTTGGCCTAGTCACAAAAGAATTACCTAAAAGCTACTCACACAACACTCAAGCAACAAACAAATTAAATTCATCAAGATGGTAACATCTTGCCCTCAAATTTAGAAATAGAAACATAATTCGATAGCTTCTTGTCTTCAACTGAAGTTATTCTTGCTAGAAATATTTCAGAATCTTGGACAAATGTTGTTACACATCTCACTTGCAGCTTTCCTAACGCTACCTTTTGTCAATCAGCCCTCAGACATTATCTCCATAATTTACGCAAAACCACGGGCAACAACACTGATATACCAACAATATTTGAAAATGTTCAAGAAAGCTCCTCATTTACTTGCACCTGCCATAGCTATTCTCTTCAACAGAGCTCTTGAATCACAAACCTTTCCTGATTTGCCAAAAATGCAAGTAGTACAGTAATTCCAATTCGCAAAGAGGGTACTACAGATGACATAAATAATTAGAGACTAATATCAAATCATCATACATTATTATACAACATTTCAGCTACCTCAGCTTCAGAGCCCAAAAGAGTACCAATATTGCCAGTGTTAGTTTATTTGACTTGATCAATGCATCCCTAGACAAAAATTAATTTCCAATTTACTTCTTAATTGACCAAAGGAAAGAATTTAATATTATAAATCACACTAACTTCCTACTTAAATTTCAGCATTACAGAATTCAAGGGAACACACTGAATGATATCCAGTCATATCTCAAATAATATACAGTAACCAAATAGACCTTAAAGTACAAAATACAGTATAAACTGAAAGTAAAAGTGAGGGAAAATTCCTTAACTTGTACACTCACAAGAGTTAATGTAGCACTCATATAGAGCACATTACCTAAAAAGGATTTAAGAGTTTATATACTTTACTTTTAAAATCAGATACTATGTCCCCTCCACTCTGCTCTTCTCACATGTTATTACTTGCTAGTTTATCTCTATCTAACTAACAATGTGCATGGAGCTCAACTACCGCAACCCCTCTTATCACCCAACTTAAATCTGTACTAACACATCTCATTTTACCTCCCTTTTATATACATTTTACTGTACAGTATACTGTAAACAAAAAATTAACTGAGTATTCTACGAAGAGATAAATTTATCTTACTTAAATTCTGAAAGCTAACTTTCGTAAATAATATTCCCTATCATACCTGCAGTGTCACGTAAAAACAAATCCAAGAAAGGAAGAGATGACTTAATTATATACACAGTAAATGTAGATAGATACCTACTAACCCTCTACTGCACAGTAAATTTTCTCAGCAAGGTTGTAAATGCAGCTATTGAACACAATAAGTAATGGATTGCTGTCAATTACAGTATATATATGAATCTCCTGTGGTGACAAAAAAGAAACTTTCAGTAAGCATTGTAGCAGTAATCTGAAATCTTGTTCCATTTGTATTTCCAGTACTGTAACTGGATCAACTCTGGCGTTCTTCTGCAAGCATAGGGTAATTAGGGTACCATATATAAGGACAAACACAAAAATTAAATGTAATAATGCTGGTAATCATAGTAGTGGGTGTGTGCTGAAAATCTGAGATTTAATTTTTATTATCACAAAAATGGAGAATGAGATATGAGCAGGTGAATTGGCGAGATGTATGTAGATCATTATACATACAGTATGTGTAATACAGTACTGTACATATATCATATTATATATATGCATATTAAACAATAATTTATTTACTGTATGTATGAATATGATGATAATATTATCCAATCGGCTTAAACATTACTGGGTCAGGCTGGTAACTGGATGTGTCATCATGAGGTCAACTATCATTATTGGAGAAAGAGCTGCAAACAAACTAAAAATGTTTGAGAGTAATTTTCAAAAAACTGAAAATGTTTGAGAGTAATTTTCATATGTGCTAGACTCTGAAGACAATGATGCCAAATATGAACAGCTCTACATTATTTTAAGGTCTACAATTAATTTAATTTAAAGTTTTTGTGTGGACATTAGCCTACAACATACAGGCTTGGTTTCTTAAATGTCCCCCTGGGTTGCTTGTCCTTCCATAAAACCCTTCGAATTTTGTACCTTTGGTGTTGCACGCCTCGTATTCCTTTGTTCTTGTACTGGCATCCTGAGAGAATATTTATACCTTTGGAAAATCCCTTGACACAGACGATGCTACATAGTCTTCCCAGCTAGATACCTTCTTTTAATAATCACAGCACTTACAGTATACGGTATGGTAGCAAAATTTGTAAATGATATAATGCTTGTTTGAGGGCATCAGCTGCATTATGGAAATATTTGAAAATATTTTAAGAGATTATAGAATGGAGGAAAATATATTAAATTATAGTAGGATGTGTATAATATGAATGTACCAAGTTGAATGGTAAATTTTCTTGTGGATTCTGCATGAGCTAAAATTTTGTACAGTACAGTATTATAGAAAAATGTAACTCACATTTTTATATAAAACAATTATACCAATTACTAATACTATTCTATAAAGAACCCAACTCACACATCTGAGATGAAATGAGAGTGAAGACATTTAGGTCAGTCTTGAACCCTTATTAAGTTATGATAAGGGATCAGAATGGACCAAAACATCGTCACTTTTGTTTAATTTCATATATGATGTGGGTTATGTTATTTGTTTTCAGCCCCATTATTGTGACATTTTTCTGCAATAAATGTTTAGATAATTTAAATATTATGAAATAAGAGAAAATAGTAAAGTACAGTAAAGCAAGTAAATTTTATTAGGAAAGTACATACATAGTTGATTTACAAACATAATGTTGGTTTTATAGACAGAGCTAGTACATACAATACTTAAAGCCACTAGTCAGTGGCACTAATCAAACAGTTACTATCTCTGTGCATGTGTATTATTCACTAAGATTGCATTATAATAATTTTTGAACAGTTAAAGAAAAAAGATTGGCAGTAAATATAAAGTTGTAGGTCGTCTTCCAGGCGGGAGCATGCAAATCAGATACACAAAGGTAAACGAAGGATTGTGCGACCATTGATCAAAGCCCAAGAGAGACTGCAGGCTCGTAAAGGCAGCCAGCTTACCTCTTCCAACCAAACTAGTCCTGAGGCCCCATCCAGTATACTTTCTCCTTCCAAGTTATCTTCGGTAAGTACTACAAAAGTACTTTGGTAAAGTAAAATTTATATTCGGTAAGTACTGTTTGTACAACACATTAATTTGGCTAGATATTAGCTTTCAGTTAATATCCAGGTTTTGTTAATTGTACATAAAAATGCTAATATGCATAGTACTGAGTGCTGAACATATATTCTGTTAAATAGCAAGCAGGGAATATATTTAATGAAATTACAGCTGAAAAAATAGGAACTTTATCAGTAATTCTTTAAATACAGTAAATGTTGTGGACAAATTGAAACATTAATGAAGTACAGCCATTACCAATTTTTTTTATAAAGAACAATTTCTGGCTTCAGATCAGTTCAGTTCATAATGTATTACAAAATTAAATTATATTTCCATTTTACTGGTCACTGTATTTTATCTGTTTTATCAGTTTCATATTGATATGCTTTGTCTATTTTGTAGTGTGTGCTAGATGCATTTTCTATCTAACTATTATATTCTTAAAACTCTTATCCATTTAGTATCCTTAAAAATGCTTTCACTTAATACAGAATATTTCACATCTTCTGAAGAGATTTAATTGCAACTACATAAACCTTGATTTTAATGATAAGTTCCCATATGCACCCCCATAACAAACCATTATGCATTACAATATTTTATCCTTCCTGGTATTCTCATGCTTGGGGAAACTGCTTACACAGTACAGTAGTACTAAAGATTCATATTATTGCATATTGATTTACCTACTTTATCATAGTTGCTATTATTTATATCCTATTTGACATTTGTAATGGGCAGTAAGTCATTTATTGTTCATGTCATCATAATTCATCACAACGAATTATGTTCATTAAATACATAAATGCTATTTAAATGCACATTTTCACATGTTTAAGACTTTCCAGCTTTAGTTTACATGCAACAAATTAGGAAGGAAGCAGGGAAATATGAAAGATGATGTAAAACATAGAGAAATAGGAAATGTTGCTTAATAGGAGAATATTACAGTTTGCAAATTAATGTCAAGCTAAGGAACTTAATAAAATTTGTCCCAACAGAACCGATCGAAGAAACCTCTGTATACAGAAATAGGGACAAATAATCTACCCTTGTCCACAACACGCCCTGTCTCCCTCCACGTTTCCCAAAATCACACCCGAATATCTTCTCCATCTCACACTGGAGGAAATGCAATAGAGTCAGGTCACCAAGAGTCAGATTTTGTGCGTGGTGGGTCAGGCTCAAGTCGACGGCGATCCCGTCATCAGCGTAACAAAAGTCACGGGGGTGTTGTAGCATATGTCAGCTCTGCCACTAGTCCCAAACATTGTGTAGTGCCAGATAGAAGGGTAGGTATCATACTTTTACAAATGCTGTACTCTATGTATTATTTATGTGCATATTATAAAATGGAAATATTAGTATTAATTTGCTATGGCATAATGATTAAAGTACTGTGCAGTATGTTTTATTACTGTGCTATCTTAGTTTCAAATATTTCATGTCATACTGTACAATATATCTTACTGCATAATGAGTTGGTCATACAGTATATGATTACTAATTCAAATTTTATTTACCTAGGGATATAGTTTAAGCCCAAGTCAAGAAAGAGTTCCTATACTTGTTGACTCTGGAACACAGACCGACCACATGGATATGAGTGAAACAGACACATCTCCTGTAAAGACTCCAGGGCCTAACAAACCATCCACCCTTCCTCTTCAGCAAGAAGAGATAGATACAGGTGGGGGTAGTAAGCCGCCCTGTGGACATACTGTTTTAGAAACAAGTCCTAATGGCAACACAATCCCAGAGCAAAGTCCGTGTTGTGAGCATTGTCCAAGACAACAATACCGACGGTTCACATCAACAGACTCAAACGATTCAAATAAAAAATTTTCCAATAGCTGATCCTGTGGTAGCTAGACTGAGTGAGGGTAGGCAAGAATATACTATTGAGGAAACGCTTCAAATTCTTAATAACAATGAGGACGATGTAGACATTTTACACCAACTTGGTGACAAATGGGATGCAATTGAAAGAGTTTTGGCTGATAAGAAAGCTCTACCAAATGGCTACAGACAAGTCAGACATGGCCCTCTCATGAGATTTTGAGCAGCCTATCCCAGAAAATGACTTTTCTGAGTCTACACCAATGGATGTTAATCAGCCAAAGCTAGAAGGAATGTCACAGAGTCAATCCTCAAATACGACAAATGAAGCAGACGAGGATGAGAGGCATTCCAGTATTGATCAAGACATTCTCAATAGGAATTCTGATATGGTAGCATCCAGTGAAATCGATTCCAGTCATGATTCAGTCGGTCATGAAGTTTCAGCATCAGAAGAAGATGAAGATGACTGTGATGATGGGTCACTGGATGGTAACTATCAAGTCATCAAGCGGAGATGGTAAGTAGATGTACAACATTACTATTGCTCACCAATTTAGTAATAGAACAAGCTAGTACGGTAAAGGATAATAGATTGCTGAAATATATATACTGTAATGTGAACAAAAAATAGAGATGGATAAAATTGTAAAATTAAAGAGTGAAAAGGTAGGTTTAGCTATAAAGAAAAGTCTTAGGAGTCTTTTAACAAGTGTACATTTAACAAGTGTACATTT
>WNGS01167372.1:18186929-18216512 GCA_020271785.1 Procambarus virginalis | reverse complement strand
TTTTTTGAGAAAGGATGACTGTAACAGAAACAAGGTTTACTTGATAATTTGTGATGTAAGTGAATATTCTAAAATGTGTGGCATAGATGCCTAATGCCTACTTGACTGTTAAACATCTTTATAGATAAGGCAACAGTAAATGTGGCTTCATGTATTTGTGAATAAAAGTTTATTTTGAGGGGGAACGCCATTAATACTGATTTATCTCCTATGACGTCATTATTTCAGTGTTCTGTATTTTATTCTGTTTACAGCTTCATGCGTCGACCTATACCAAGGAGCAAAAACCATCGATCTGTTTGCATGACAAGGTCTACACAGAGTACGCAGAGTAGTGAGGGAGGTGTGTCAGAAGATGAGCCTGGGCCTTCTGTGAGAGGGATGTACTATAGTCGAAGAGCAGTTGTTCATGAAGGAGTTAGCCGTTACCCATCAAGGCTAATGGTAAGGAAGTCTAATTTTTTTTTAAGATTAATTTAATGTAGTGGGCAAGAGAATTTTGTAGGATGGGTAAAAGCAAATTTGTTTTAGTAATTTAACTCTTCAATAAAATATTTTTATCACAAAAATGCATTTCCTATCAAAAGAAACCTTTCTTGTTCCCAGATATTACATACAGTGTAAACCAGTAATTAAAGAAAGATACTACAATTAGTTGTCAATTTATTTACCCGAGTGGTATCATGTTCATAGCAAGTGGCACTATCCATTTGTATGCTGCTGCATTTCATACGCCAGCTGTAGGTAGAAAGAGAGAGTGCCTGCATGCCTGCACCGTTTGATATGCTGCTGGTCATGTATAAATTTAGGTATCATTAAAGTTGATAACCAAACAATGGCTGATGTCCACCCTTTAGCCATGATCAGCCACAGCAACACGAACGACCACAGGTTTGAGTATTCGCCTAATTGTGCTTACAGGGATTGCCCTTCGGCTCCTATTTTGCAATCTTTAAATGTGTACGGTTTCCCAAGCCTATTGGGCTATTACCTTATCTACATTTAAAGTACTGTATGGTACTTTATAGCGCATTCCATTTGTTCACTACTCTGACACTGACAAAATCTCTCTAGGGTCTGTACATTTTGGGTACAGTACTGTGTTTCTGTGTCCCCTTGTTTGTCTAACACTCATTTCATATAATGTGCCACGTTGCCATGTCAATCTTCCTGAGAATTGTATTTGCTAAAATCTCGGCATTAACAGTTGTGTCTTACAGTGATGAGATTAAGTCAATAATTATTTTAAGATTATTATTATTAAATGATGATAATAATAAATTTGTATTAATAAAAGAATTAGAGGATGTCATTACATAGAAGGTCCTTTTTATATATATATATGCGAAAAAACCCACAAAGAAATGGGAAAGAGAGATTTCTTTGTGGTTTTTCCGCATACAAATGATCAGTGCTTAGTGATCGTCAATTGCATATATATATATATATACATATAGTACAATTTTATGTACTGTACTACTGTACTAACCACGTGCAGCGTTTCAGGCATACCTTAACACTTTCGCTGGCCCGGCAGGGCACCCAAATTGCACTGGAAGGTAGGCCAAGCATTCCTGGTGAGCACACAACCCAATGTTAAACTCATTCACCCACAATGTTTATATTTAATAATAAGACATTGCAACTATTTTTGCATGACGACATTTGCGTCATCAGGAACTCTGGGTGTTTTGGTTTTATGATGCATTATGCTGCATCAGGGAGGGAAAGTGTTAAGAGTTGTGTGTGTCTGTTTAGTTAGTACTGTATTAATGGTAAAAAAATATACTATGACATGAAATTTAACATACAGGGTGCCCATTAGAAAACCAAAGGATCTAATTTTAGTCAAGATTATTCACAAATATTCAAAATGTTTAATGCGATTATCATGAATCTTTTAAAGGTGCGGTATTCATGATGCTATAGCTTTGTGAATGACATCTAGGCTTATATTCTTCTATGTACAGTATTGATAAACACAACCTTGAGATCTTCATTTGTGGTAATATCATGGCACACTAACTGTACTTCTTGAAGTAGTAGTCCCCAAATATGGCTTTCTAAAGGCCACTCTTTTTAGGATAATGAGGCTTGTAGTAATTACCTAAGTGTAATTACTTAAGTGTAGTTACAAGATGAGAGCTACGCTCGTGGTGTCCCATCTTCCCAGTACTCTTTGTTGTATAACGCTTTGAAACTACTGATGGTTTTGGCCTCTACCACCTGTTCACTTAGCTTGTTCCAACCCTCTACCACCCTGTTTGCAAAAGATAACTTTCTATTATTTTTTCAGCACCTTTGTTTCCTTAGCTTGAATCTGTGTCCTCTTGTTCGCGATGTTGCTGGTTTCAGGAATTCCTCTTTGTCAATTTGGTTGATTCCTGTTAGTATTTTGTAAGTGGTGATCATATCACCTCTTTTTCTTCTACGTGCTCTTAGTTATGCAACTGTAAGCCTTGCTGTGTGGTTTTAGGTTGCATCCTGGAGAGGGTCAGTAGTTCAATTTTGAGGGGGAGGGCCTCGATATAATCCTAACATGTATATGTACACTGGCTGCCTGTCCCCTGACACAATGAATTATTAATTAATTATAATTTATATATTTAAACATTTAGGGACACATCTCATTTTCTTTTTTTCTTTGTGAGGGAGAATCATCATGTTGTCCCCTCAGCAAGGTTGGGTATCCTTGCTGAGGATACCCAAAGAAACTGAATTTCATTGTGCCATGACAAGACACAGCAGCATAAGCCATAATTGACAGTCTATCTCAACAGCTCATCAGTGGGCATATAATTTTTGACAATTACCTCATGGTTGATATGTTCATTTTGCCTGTTCACTGGAGGAAGAATGCTGTAAGTGATTTCATCAGAGAATCAACACACTTCCACATATCTTTACCTTCAAAGTGATTAATCAGCTGTTGCAATTTAAACATGCCCAATTGCTTATGCTCTTTTGTGAGTTTATTGTATTTAATTCATCGGTAACATTTCAAAGAATCTTGAATACAGAGCCGTTTGATATTCCTAGTGCATGTGCAATTTGCCACTAGCTGCTATGCACATGATGTTTTCTTTCAGTAGTACTGGAGAAATAACATCCAGTGTCTACACTTGTTGTCGAGTAGGATACTAAATTTATCGTGCAGGGTCTATTCCTTTCTTGTGTTAATTCGCAACTGGTGAGCCTTGTGTCTTCAATTTGCATCATAAAACTGGTTTTCTGTTATGGCCTCCAATTTTTAATGAATAATACTTCTGCATTTTGCAAGACCTAAGGTAGGATTTTCTTTCTTGAACAGTGTTAGTATTATGTTGTTGAAAATTGTTGAGGTGAAGAACCAACAGGTATTAATGATTCCATTATGAAATAAAAATACATAATTAATTGTTAAAGGCATGCTAATTCCAATTTAAAAAATTAAGTAAAAAGCATATGCAGTAAATAGACTACTGTATTTTAAATTTTGTAGCTTTAGGATAAATATTACATTTACAGTATTTATTATTGTATTAACAATTACAGCAAAACAATTGGCTTAATTAGCATGCAAGATTTATGTGACTTGGTGTAGAAGATGCATAATTTTAGTTAGGTTCTACAGCATTTTATAGGTCATTCCAATATTTAGGGCCCCGTTATTTGCATGCCATTTCTGCTTTGGTTGAGTCAGGCTCTTAAATACCTATTTGATGTTCCATTTCTTGTATGGCCTCTATGGTTGTTAATTGCACTGTATGTCTTCAAAACCATAGAGTATACTTGAGAATGTATGTAGTGCTTATATGTTTATATAAAAGAGCATCATGCTTTATGGGGTTGGAGAATGTTATTCTACTGATTGCCAAGTCTGAGGTAATTTTGAATTGGATTCCGGTCACACTGGTGTAGATTGTCAATCTGCTCTAACTGTGCATGATCTTGCCTTAGGGATTGCTCAACCTGACTTATATTTCAGAATGGTGCCGGATCATCTCATGTCAGCGACACCTCAGACTCTGATGATGATGGAGATGCTATAAGTGTCAAGGCAGTAGCTCCTGTCATACTTCAAGACAAAACTAGTGTTGGGTCAAGAAACAGTCTTAATATTGAGGCAGTAGAAGGGCAAGATTCTGCTGGTGAATGGTGAATTTATAATAATTCAGAGTACAGTATATAACCATGGCAATTTTTAGTGAAGTGAATATTGTGATGTGTTCATGGAATTATACCTCTACTTAGCTGTATTTAAGATCATCAGTACTTGACCTAATTATTAATATACCAAAATACTAAGAACCACTTTGGAATTTATAATTAAATGATCATTATACATGTAACAAAAACTTTTGGATACTAAAATATTTGATGTGTACAGTACACATAAATATTTAAGCGACCATCAAGAATCCCTATATAAGGTTACAAATTAATTTTGTTTGGAAATAATTTAATTTTGCATGCAAGAACCTCTATAATATTTACCAAAACATTTCCAGATGTGACACTTCTGAATGTTTTCAGATAATATGAAGTGTTAAATTCAACATATGTAATATATCTTACTGTTCAGGAAACAAGGGAATACAGTATCTGAAAATGCACATTCCTCCTGGTTCCTTAAACAACCTGATGAGCACAGTTGCACAACTTTATCATCAATAAGATTTCTTTTTATAATAAAATACAGTTCTATGAAGATATTTACTAAAGGAACTTACAACAGGTTTTGACAAATTCTTGAATATAAGACCTTGCAATTGTGGCCATTCACGAATGTTATTGTTCTCCAGATAATATCTTATGACCTCTGTGTTAAATTTTATTAAGTTAATGCATTCCATATGACAATTTACTGTTAAAAGTGCTCAATAGATTTTCCTCATGTTGCCCTCAATTGTTATTTGTATAATATAGGTTTTAAGACTTACATTTTTCTTTCATGATGAAACTAAACATTCCATTTTGTTGATAGCTGGCATTTGTACATTACTGTAATTTAAAGCTTCTTATATAATGTGTATATGACTTAATGGTACAGTTATTTGTTATGTTTATAACTAGCTATTTGGTTGTGTTTTGTCCTCAGCTTGTATTCTCTAGTCTGGAGTGCATAATCTCAAATTCTGAAACGTTACTTGAACTGGTAAGAGTGTACATTCTGGCTTGTAGGCTATTGATAACTAGCACTACTAGTATGTAATGAAGGCAAATGTAATCAGTAGTAATTACTGATATTGTATTATTCTTAACATACCTCCAATTTTAACATTGTAAATACCATTCCAAGTACATTATGTTCTTATCATCCATAGTACCTATTGAATGAGAGTGATCTTCACTCCAGTGATTGCAATCCATCAAATAATGTTTCAGGATTCGGGCATAAACCTCAAAATGTTCATAATCAAGAAAAAATAAAACACATGAAGAAGATACAAAAGGGTTGCAAGTATATGTGTAGAGTGACGGGCAATTTTCAGCGTGTGGCAATGAAGAATAGTTCATTTTGATGGAAATAAAATACTCTGTACAATTATAAACATTTTTGTCATTGAAAATTGATTGAATCCTGTATAGGTAATGCTGGTCATACCAATTGATATCGTTTTGTGTTGATCTTTAACGGCAGAAGAAATGCAACCAAAGAAGGTATGACTTTCAGTGAATATTACTGTGGCTAGCAGGATTCATGGGTGTGAATCTTTGGATATATCATCCTCTCAGTGTATCGTGCAAATAATCATCAGAATGATGTCACAAACTGAAAACATTATTCATAGTCCAAGTAAGTAACTGAAATGGCTGGTCTGTAATTAATAAAACTGAGATTTGTATAAAATAACATTACAGTACTGAAAACTTACAATATATTTGAATATTTTCTTTATAATTAAAATAAATGTACAAAAACCAATATGTATAAAACATTTGCAAGTTGATATCTGATACTGTACTGTACTGCATTGAAGTTAAAAAATTGAATTATGATGTGTCACTTTAATATACTGTACTGATTTTTGTCAGTGAGCATTATTTGGTTGCACGAGATCTGCCAAGTACCTGCGTAAGATACATAGGTTTCGAAATGTCTTGCTGTGGGTGAGGAGTCCAGGTTAAGCAGCTCTGGCAGAGATGGTAACTACATGAAGTGTATATCTGACTGAATCATTTTACATAGAACTTTAATGAAATAATAAAAATAGTTCTCTCTTTTAAGTGGATTGTTTTTTAGAAGCAATGGACACACATTTTTGCAGACTCTGCAAAAACTGTGGCAAATCTAAAAACTTTCTCTAATGGACAATACAGAATAGTCAGAAAGACAGTTTTATGTTACCTTCTCTGATATTGAGCCTTGATAGGTCTTGTGTAGATATATGTGTGGGCTGTATATGGTCAGTGGATTAGATGAATGCATCTCTTAAGAAATTTCATTGTGTGAATGCCAACAAATGTAATTATAAATTAATGCGAGTACTGTACTGTAGTGTGTGGGTGTAGTTACCCGGCATACTCCGCTATAAGTACGTTAACACATGGATTGTTTTTATTACAACCTGAGAAGTATTATTACATGAAAATCATATTTTAAATGTAACAAGATTAAGTTATATAGTGTATGAGCTGATAAAATTTGGGTGTAGAGAATTTATTCATATAAATTGTTTCCGTAAAATTACTGGGTGGTGATGACCCTTAAATTATGAATGATCCAGCTGGAGTAAATATTAAACTATACCAGTGTTAAATTATTTTATTGTACATATTATGTAAATTTTAGTGTGAGTAGGTTTTGGATATACCCGTGTATATATTGTATTCCAGATATTTTTTTGTCATGTTCATAGCCAGTTATGTATAGCACTGTGTTAATTAAGCTTCACTACATTATCTCCTTTTGCAGTTCATTGGGCCCATGAATCATCTATATATTCATCCTGAAGTCAGTTCTGGGAAACTTGGCCAATTTTACCGATCAGTCATTTCCCTGTAGATGGCAGGTTTATTACAAGGTGTTGACAGATTTCTGTACAGTTGCAAATCATGCAAAATTATAAATCTGCACTAAAATTTTACACTGCTGTTCTTTTTCATTTAATGAATAAGAACTCATATATAAATATTCTTTTTATTAGAAATATAATGGTGCCAAATTCAGTTCGAGTTGGCAGCAGTGAATTTCCAATATTTGTATAAATGTAAAATGATCTCTTTCATGGTTCAATAAGTTTTTGCATATCTATTTTCTATAATGGTACAATGAAAGTGACTTAACAAGATAGTTTCTTTGCTCCAGCATTTCCTTCAATCTGTTCCTACTTATCACCTTCCCCAGCTTTTACAAGTTATTATTTCACACTTTCACAAACATCACCCTCCATATTTATTATCTTTTCACCCTCCTCAGCTCCTTATTTATTATCTTTTCACCCTCCTCAGCTCCTTATTTATTATCTTTTCACCCACAGTTCCTTTTTCTTAACTTCTTACTGATTACACACCTAGAGTCATCTTTTCCTCTGCTCCCAATTGCCCTTGCTCAGCTATTCCTCCTCTCAGTATACTTTTACACACATCTCAAGATGATTCTCACTATGCTGTAATGTTTTCATTTTTAGTCTCTCTGCCTTCCTTGTCTTCATTTTTGTTCATGTATCCCTATCCCAGAATTACCATGTGATTGTTCTGGAAAAATACTCTACCTTCAAAATAAAATAAATGTGAAATACAAAGTACTGTTGTTTGCATATCCTGCTTCTTGTTACTTTTAGTTATTAAAATAACTAAACAATAGTCTAGAATTTTTTTTAAGTTGCAATATAAAGCTACGCTAATCACCTGGAAAGATTGCTGCAAGGTGAATTGCTTCAATAGTATCATAATGCATTCTCGCAGCATGACAGAAGCATTTGGGTAACGTTTATTTTCACTTGACTCCTGTGCTCATCTAGTACTGTAGTTACACAAATATAGCATGAGGACAGGTCAAGAGACCTATGCATTGTTTGTTCACTTTAAGGAGCCCGGTGACTGAGGAGTATTTTTCAAATATGAAATACAATACAGTGAAAATTTTTAAACAAATCTCCTGTTATTTAGCATCAGCGTTATGAAAATTTCATCCCAATATGTTAAGAAATGGATTTTTTACGATTTTTTAAAAATGCATGTGTGACGGGTGCAACCTGTACTGATAATAACATTAACACCTATTTACTGGCAATCAGGGATAAAGAGATGGAAGCACCTGGCCGACGCACAAAGAAGACAAGTAAGGAGGGTCTACAAAGTGGATATGCAGCTGGTGCCACCTGGAGGGCCAGATTTCACACATAATAATGAGTTAGTCTATTATTATATACAGTATCATATAAATACATTGCCCAGTGGCAATATTTGTTGTGTCCCTTTTTACGAAAAGCTGACAACCCCCCCTTTTTTTTATCTTTCTCCTTTGTTTCTATGCGGATTTTGTTGCAACTTCTATATCTCTGAGAGTGCATATCCGACACTAAGCATGTGAAGTTGGAATGAAATTGGTCAACATTTTAATCAGCAACAGGTGGCAGTTGTGACTTTTATTTTTTTGGTCGATTTATTTACAGATTTCAAACTATTTTCTTTGTCTATTTAGGTTGTATTGATGAATGAAGACCAGATGAGGGCTTTATCACTTACATATGGGCAATAAAGTTACTGCAATACATGTGTTTTGTTATAAGAACATGAGAACATAAGAATGAAGGTAACTGCAGAAGGTCTATTGGCCCATACGAGGCAGCTCCAATTTATATCCACCCAATCTCATTCATATAAATATATATGTCTAACTTACTGTTAGACAGTTAATTTAAGGGGCCCAGTGTCTGTTTTACAGCTATCCCTAACATATCCCTATTTTTTTTTAATTTATTTCAACACATATTGACCTACAACTTTCACATATTCGAATATGAATGCCAAGCAATGTTTATTAAAACATACAAGAAAATTCATCAATTAGAACTACCATATTCATTGTAAATAACTTCAACTTCAATTATCTCTAAAACAAGAATTTTAACTTTGAGATCTGATAAAAGAAATATTGTAGAATCTGCATTTATAAAAAGTAGTGAATTAGATAACATTAATGTAAGTCCAGGAGTGTATAAATTTAGATAGCTTTATAAGTGCGCTGCATGTATTAGTGGCTTTACAAGAATGTAAATTACCATGCTATGTATTCTCACAAACCCAATGTACCTTCTTGTATATAAAAAACTAAATAAATAAATAAACTGGTAAGATTTGAAACAGGTCTAAACTTATGTAAAGAATACAGTAGTTACACAGTATATGCATTTGATTTATTCTAATAATTAGGGGAATAGCCTATTCACATTCAATTGTGTCACTTCCATTATTTGATATTATGTTTATGTTTCTTAATCACATCGGGTGTAGGGGTTATATAATCCTAAATCACTAAATCAGAGCTGTGTAGTTATCACAACAATTTAACACAAAGTACCATCTGGGAGGAGAAATCCTGCTAGAGTCAAATAGAGAGAAAGATCTGGGGGTTGATATCACACCGAACCTGTCCCCAGAGGCCCATATCAAAAGAATATCATCAGTGGCATATACTAGGTTGACCAAAATAAGAACTGCCTTTAGAAACTTGTGTAAGGAATCGTTCAGAACCCTGTATACCACTTATGTCAGACCAATCCTGGAATATGCAGCTCCTGCCTGGAGTCCACATCCAGTTAGACACAAGACAAAGTTAGAGAAGATTCAGCGGTATGCCACCAGACTTGTCCCAGAACTGAGAGGCATGAGCTACAAGGAAAGGCTGAAGGAGCTGAACCTCACGTCCCTGGAAAACAGAAGAGAAAGGGGAGACATGATAACCACCTACAAAATTCTCAAGGGAATTGACAGGGTGGACAAAGACAAACTCTTCAGCACGGGTGGAACACGAACAAGGGGACACAGGCGAAAACTGAGTATCCAAATGAGCCACAGAGACATTAGAAATATTTTTTTCAGTGTCAGAGTAGGTAGTAAATGGAATGCACTAGGAAGTGATGTGGTGGAGGCTGACTCCATACACAGTTTCCAATGTAGATATGATAGAGCCCAGTAAACTTGGAAATTTGTACACTAGTTGATTGACAGTTGAGAGGCGGGACCAAAGAGACAAAGCTCAACCCCCGCAAGCACAAATAGGCGAGTTCAGCATGTAGAGGTGGTTGCCGTGATAGGCAACGCTCTCACTAAATGCTGTGAATTCGGAGGAATTCATTTGGTTATGATAAATGCAGTCTATGGTTTGTTGTTTCTGTAATAGACCAATGCTTTCAAATTTAAATTAATAATAACTTTTTTTTATTCTTAAAAACGTCTAAAACATATGTCACTCATTTATTGATTTTTCTTTACACTTTCATCTTTAATAAGAAAAATATACCAGCATAGTAGACCTCATTAGTAGAGAGGTGAGACTACTCATTAGTAGACCGCATAGGAGAAATTGATTTAATTGTTGCCGCCGGAGGCGTCTAGTTTATTATGCACCCGATACCCATCCTGTGAGCGGTAGCGCAAACAGCATTACAGAGGACACAAAAGGTCTTTATCAGACCTCATTTTAGATTCAACTTCAAGTATGTTTATTGAGACAAGAAAGAAATACATCTCAAAGGGATAGAGTAGCTTAGGCTATTTCTACCCCCCTCATCTTAGATTATTACATAAAGAATTTCATCTATCCTTCACACCTTATAACTACAATGTTAGCTAGTTCAAATCCTGGCCGGGGAGGATTGACCGGGCGCCAGTCCTTAACTGTAGCCTCTGTTCACCCAGCAGTGAATGGGTATACCTGGTTGTTAAACGATTCGGCGGGGTCGTATTCCGGGGAAATTAGGGTTAAGGACCTGCCCGAAACGCTACGCGTACTAGTGGCTTTACAAGTTTTTTAGTTTAGTTCATTTATTATGCACCCCATACCCATCCCGTGGGCGGTAGTGGAAAGGGTTACAGAGGCACATAATGGGTTCAGGGACTGAACCCCACAATTCATTTAGCTAAGCAAGTTACAATCTTGATGAGCTAGTTACAAAATTCAATATAAGTCGTCACATCAACAATGGGTTCGAGATCGACCTCAAGTACAGGTTCTAAATTAAGCAACTGACATATGTGGAGAGCTAGTGTCACAATTTATATGTTTGTCCTGCACACCGCCCCCCCATCCAGCTTTACAAGAATGTAAAAACTCTTGTATTTAAAATAAATAAATAAATAAATATGTTTATTCAGGAAAGGTACATACATAGAGAGATTTTACATAAGTTGATCGATTTATAGATAGAGCTAGTACATACAATGCCTAAAGCCACTATTACGCAATGCGTTTCGGGCAAGAAAACATTAATATCTAAAACTTAATGCTAATTGAACAAAAAGAATAAAAAGTTTTGAGAACAGATACAAATAAAGGTACAAAAAAAGGGGGGGAACATGACTGAAAAGCAGCACAAATACAATATGTAGACAAACAGCGTTGAATAAGAAAAAAAAAAAAAAAAAAAAAAAAATAAGACATGGGTTGACAATAGAGGGGTAAGGTAGGTTACAGGGAGTTTAACAGGTAGTGTTTAGTTTTAATCTTAAACTGGTTGAGAGAGGTACAGTCTTTAACATGGTTGGGAAGGTCATTCCACATTCTGGGTCCCTTGATTTGTAGAGCATTTCTAGTTTGGTTAAGTCGTACTCTTGGAATATCAAAACTGTATTTATTTCTGGTGTGGTGCTCATGGGTTCTGTTACAGCTTTCAATGAAGCTTTTGAGGTCAGGATTGGCATTACAGTTCAGCGTTTTGTATATGTATAATACACATGAGAGAATGTGCAGTGACTTAATATCTAACATATTGAGAGATTTGAGTAGGGGTACCGAGTGATGTCTGGGGCCAGAGTTGGATATTGTCCTAATAGCAGCTTTGTGTTGAGTAATTAGAGGACGTAAATGATTTTGGGTAGTAGAACCCCAAGCACAAATACCATAGTTGAGATATGGATAGATGAGGGAGTAATAGAGAGTCACCAGGGCAGGGCGGGGTACATAATATCTGATCTTGGAAAGAATGCCAACAGTTTTTGAAACTTTTTTTGATATATTTAGAATGTGTCCCTGGAAATTAAGCTTGTGATCAATGAGAACGCCAAGGAATTTGCCATCTAATTTGTTACAAATTTGGGTATTGTTAATCTTGAGATTTATTTGGTTAGAGGATTTATTGCCAAACAGAATATAGAAAGTTTTGTCAATGTTAAGGGTGAGTTTGTTGGCAGTTAGCCAAAGATGGACTTTATTAAGCTCGGTATTTACTGTGGCATTTAGAGCAAGGGGGTCAGGACTGGAGTAAATGAAGGTTGTGTCGTCAGCAAATAGAATTGGTCTAAGGTGTTGGGAGGCATTTGGAATGTCATTAATGTAGATGAGAAAGAGGAGAGGGCCAAGTATACTGCCCTGAGGAACACCAATGTTGATGGGTAGGGTAGGAGAAATTGAATTGTTCACAGAAACATACTGGAGTCTATCAGTAAGGTTTAAGTAGGTTTAAGTATTTAAGTAGGAGAGAGGGGACCCGCCCTCTGTGCCTCAGAGCGGAGTCCCTCATGCAGGACACTGGGAGTATGGCTCCCTCATCTATGATTTACACAATCATCAACTCTCCGTTGAGGTTCTCTGTTGATAATATGATCAGTTCCCCCGCCAGAGGGCTGAGGCGACGTTGCGCCAAGTTCGCGGTAAATGTGTTACGTCTCCGGCCTCCAGCAACACACACACTTCCTCCCTCTCTCTATCTCGCCACAAATTGAGTAAAGGAAAGCAAACGTGGTACGGGATGACACATTTTTTTCGTTGTATTCCTTTACTGAAAGACAAAGTATGAATTGATTCAGTTGAAAGCGCTGTCAGACAAGCCTTTTCCTACCATCCCCGAAACATTGACCACTTTCTCTTTAAACCAGCAGACGTCTCCCTTTGTATAAATGAAAACCACTCTAGTTATGACCGCCATTACAACCACACAGTGAAAAAAAAACAAATAATTTCCACCAAAACCAAAACACCCAGCATGATGCATCGTAGGTCTAACTACACAAATATAATGATTTATATTTTAGAACACTAGTTTTATTACATACATTTTATGTGTGTAATATTACACATTTACAGTATTTTACACATTACGAACTGTCGAATGCTTTCTCCTCGTGTGTACTCACCTAGTTGTGCTTGCGGGGGTTGAGCTCTGGCTCTTTGGTCCCGCCTCTCAACCGTCAATCAACAGGTGTACAGTTTCCTGAGCCTAATGGGCTCTATCATATCTACACTTGAAACTGTGTATGGAGTCAGCCTCCACCACATCGCTTCCTAATGCATTCCATTTGTCAACCACTCTGACACTAAAAAAGTTCTTTCTAATATCTCTGTGGCTCATTTGGGCACTCAGTTTCCACCTGTGTCCCCCTAGTGCGTGTGCCCCTTGTGTTAAACAGCCTGTCTTTATCAACCCTGTCGATTCCCCCGAGAATCTTGAATGTGGTGATCATGTCCCCCCTAACTCTTCTGTCTTCCAACGAAGTGAGGTTTAATTCCTGCAGTCGCTCCTCGTAGCTCATACCTCTCAGCTCGGGTACTAGTCTGGTGGCAAACCTTTGAACCTTTTCCAGTTTAGTCTTATGCTTGACTAGATAGGGACTCCATGCTGAAGCCGCATACTCCAGGATTGGTCTGACATATGTGGTATATAATGTTCTGAAAGATTCCTTACACAAGTTTCTAAAGGCCGTTCTTATGTTAGCCAACCTGGCATATGCTGCTGATGTTATCCTCTTGATATGAGCTTCAGGGACAGGTCTGGTGCGATATCAACCCCCAGGTCTTTCTCTCTCTCTGACTCTTGAAGTATTTCATCTCCCAAATGATACCTTGTATCTGGTCTCCTGCTTCCTACCCCTATCTTCATTGTGTGTGTGTGTGTGTGTGTGTGTGTGTGTGTGTGTGTGTGGTGTGTGTGTGTGTGTGTGTGTGGTGTGTGTGTGTGTGAACTTAATTATGAACAAATATGTCCACACACTAATCCCTCTTGCATGACCAGCTGGACCACATAGTAATAAGGTTACTCCTGCATACTTTTTGTTGCAAGTTCCAGTCAATACCCCATAACCACACCCCCATAACCACACCCCCATAACCACACCCCCATAACCTGACAAAGTGGGGTGCATAAAGTCATGATAATCAACACGAGAGCCATTAGGGAGTTGTTTACAATACATTTAAAGAAATCAAGACGAGATGTTTTGTATTCAAGTCTGTCAGAATATCTGTGATATATANAATTAAAAGAAAAAGAAAGAAAATAAATAAAAACGAACAAAAAAGAAAACAAGAAAAGAAAGAAGAATGATTGTATTTCCAATTGTCTTGAGCTTCACTTCATTAGTTACACTTATTGTCTTTACCACATAATAACGTTATGTTGTATTTTATCACATTCCCACTTTCCACTTTGTTTTTACACAAACAGTTCACCATAGTCGGGTACACGAAGCCTATTAGGCCTCCCCAGGATGCAACCCACAACAGTTGCCTGACTCCCAGGTACCCATCTACTGCCAGGTAAAATGAGGTATCATGTAAAAGGAAACGTTACTCAGACGTCTGTGTATGTCCTGCCGGGGGAACCGAACCCGGGACCTCTTGTCTGTAACCCGACTGCCCTGACCACTGTGTTATAGGATCAGTGACCAAGGAACGATGTGATTGGTTGGACCAGGACATTCGTTTTGAATAGTCAGCATATATACACTCATAGGCAGAGTGTATATTTTTGTGAATGATCAAAATACAGTTGTGTTATAAATATGAATATTGAACAGTCAAGCATCGTTACTCTACTCTCCGAGATGTTTTAGCGCGGAAGCTTGTAAATACATTGGCCCTAACCTTACTCAAGCCAACATAGACACTCATCCACCGCCTAAGAAAGATTGAAATGATTGACCTTAGTGGGGACAGCCAGAGGCATAGGGCCCACGCAGGGCATCCCTGAAAAAGTTAATCTACTTATCCTAGCACCACAAATTCCTAAACATTATCAAAATAAGGGTCTGGGGGTATTCATAAAGCTATGTAAATAGCATGGGACGAGTTGTGTTGTATCCGGTGATCTCTCTAAATAGCATGATCGTTGGGCGTCTCTCTAAATTGTGTAACCACTGAGTGTCTCTCCAAATAGCGTGAGCGCTGGCCATCTCTTCTAAAAGCAATGCTGGGCGGTTCTCTCTAAATAGTGTGAGCACTGGGAGAGGCTATTTACTGGAATAGAGTGCATAATTAATGAACTAAATCAAAATGTCAAACCGTCTAAACCAGATATTTTTAAACTATTCGGCAGGTTAGGATTCCTAGAAAAAAAGTGTTTGTCTGGAGTTCCATGATTGAGTGTATGTGTGTGTGTGTGTGTGTGTGTGTGTGTGTGTGTGTGTGTGTGTGTGTGTGTGTGTGTGTGTGTGTGTGTGTGTGTGTGTGTGTGTGTGTGGTTGGGTGGGTGGGTGGTTGTAAATCACGAAAATTAACACACGATGAAAAATGTGACAGTGTCAGACCACGGAGGAAAAATTGAAAGAGGAATTTCCTTAAAAACTTTCGTATTTAATAATACATCTTCAGAAGGGTCTCATATTTCTGAAGAAGTTTCTGAAGTTACAGTGGGCAATTAATTTTTGGTAAAATATTAAAATGCCTTATTGTAAAATTTTCCTAATTGCTGTCACATTCCCTCATTTATTGTAAAATTCCCTTAATTATTGTCAAATTCTCCTATTTATTGTAAAATGATCGTATTTGTAGACAATTTGTCCTGTTTGTTGTAGGTTCTCCCTATTAGTCAAATTCACCTGTTTAATGTAAAATCCAGTACTCGACAGAAGCGTACCTGATTAATTAAGACCGAGACGGTGGAGCACCATGGCGGAGGGACACTACTGAGGGGACCCAGTTATTAATGACCTTGAGAATTATCATGTCTCCCAGTAAGTCCACCACAGCTGTCGACACACTGTCGTCCGCCTTCATTGTACCATGAACTCTCACAGTGGGTTACGCAGCACAAATTACACTTGTTTTTAGTATGGGCGAGACCCCCCCAAAATGTTCCTTGTTGCTTATCAAACACTCAAGTTTAGAGATTTGATTTAAACAAGATCCACAACCTTCTCATAGAACAACAGATCGATTGGATTTGTATTGTGGGTAAATATTTTCACGTGAGTTGCGGGAAGGCCAGACAGACGCTATAAGCATGGTCTTAGTCAATAAAGTCTCACGTGGTTTAAATAATAAATATGATAACAGTCCTGAACAGTGTGAAGCAGGGCATACTGTTAAGATAGGAGGCAGGAGTACATGTGAAGCAGGACAGGTGCTTCATGACATACATAAAGGTTTGTATATCATGTTATATTAAGGGCTCATTATCGCCCGTGCTATATGGACATTTCGTTCTCAGTAGCTAACTAAAACAACAAACAGCATATAATCATATCAAAATTATAGATACCACTCACCACAACACCACTCTCCTTGCGGTGGTAGTGGTGTTGTGATGGCGGTTCTTGATTAGGTGACTGGAGCACGTGAGGTGCGCGCGCTGGTCCGCACATTCCAGCGTCCCCCTTCACCACTGTTGTGTTGGGAGGTATTGTGGTGGCCGCGGACTTGTGCCATATAAACTGTGTATTTTACCCGGTGTCATACGTTTTCCTTTACACCCTTATGGGATATTTTATGGAACTCTTATTTATTAATATTTATTCGTAAACTGTTTGTATTTTGCTAAATGGGAAGGTAAAATACAGTAGATGACTGAAAATCAACTTGAAAAACGCCTTTCGAGAGAAAAGTGCTGCATATAAACTTAAAATTTATACATTCAAACTACCACCCCAGTGATGTTAAATGGTAGATACATAACTCATGAATGCTAAGCTGCTATAACTATCGACTGGTAATTCTCGCCTGGCCCAGTGCAGGACCGGTCAAGTTGAAGGACGCTCCCAAAGTTCATTGACCTGCGCGGGAATTATGAACGTCACTGGGGACTAGAGACTGGCAAGTCTACACAACGGTATCTGAGCAATAACCAAATATGCAAGTTACTGTTACCAGAGGCTGTGATCGAGCTGTTATCGGACACTGTTAGGGTGTCACATGGCCATGTTGTTGGTGTCTGCGTCATGCATCGATCGGAAGGCAGTGCGTCGTTAGGTGATTGATGTTTTAAATAAATAAGACAAGAGCTCCACATCTGCAGGCGCTTTGCAGCCTAGTGACTACTGAGCAGATATTGTGAATGGGAGCGCCAAAGGCGTGTTTCGTGGCAGTTTCCCAATCAGATCCATTTCTGACGTTTTCTACACAAAATTATGCTATCCCTGATATCTTCTTGGTTACGGCCATCTCTGACATTTAACAATTACATCGCCATCCTTTATATGTTTTCCGGTTACGGCCATAAATGATGTTTTCCAAAAACTGGCAAGGACTTAATTTTTAAATCCGGGAAATGTACACCATTCGGAATGTAAATTTCTGATGTGCCACCTGTTAAAGGGTAATTAGGCAGACCTGCACGGCCAGCTATCCACCTGTTGGTACTTATTAGAATATAAAATAACAGTGGATACTAGATATTGAGAAACTTCGAAACCACAGCCATGTTATCTGGACGAGATTTATGTAGCGTGCTGTATTTATTTACTCTTAATTTGTTGAGAATAAATAATTTGTTGAGGGTTTTATTAAATGGATAAATATTTATTATCTCGATTTCACATACAAATCTATATGAAATCGTTTGAGTATTCCGAACGATAAACAAGTTGGGAAGGTAACGTAAATAATATTAAACCTGTAGCCTTTAGTGAAGCCTAACAAGTGTTTGTGTATGCGGGAAAGAAGCAGGTTAACATGAGAAAATCGTAGCCTAATGGTGTTTAACCGGAAGTTTGTCAGAAAACCAAACAAGCTCAAGACACGCTAACGGGTAAGTGACCTTCTCTGACCCCGTAAAATGCAATAATACGCAGCTCGGTGTTCTCAGTAACAGCGGTGATGTCCCGTGAGTGTCACGGACATGCTGAAGGTTAAGGCTGCTTTCGATCGCGATGATCGGTCTCAGCGACAAGTTTGTGTCAAAGAGCATCGTATCTTCATGTTGGGCTTGTTGGGTCATCTCGTGTTCCATGTCTAACACCAAACAGGCTTAACAAACCAAAGATATTCGAGTAACCGTTAACACCCAGGTGAAAGAATAGTTTGTTAGGTGGAACATTTCACAAGGACAATTTATACGTGTTAAACATGTATTGTACAGATTTAGAGGTCGTTGCCTGTGATACCGTACAATATCTTGGTTGGTATACAATTACAAACAGTACCCTTTCGTGCAGAGCCCATATTAATTGTATTGTCGTCCGTAATCAGGCCAGATTTCAAGACATTTTGATGATAAAATAGTGTTTTAATACTGATAATGTGTAAGCGCTGGGATCCTCAGTCTCAGCTCACTCCTGACACAACCCGGAAGTAATTTGAAAGAAAAAATATAGCATGTAAAGTTAGAATGTATGTGTGTGTGTGTGTGTGTGTGTGTGTGTGTGTGTGTGTGTGGTGTGTGTGTGTGTGTGTGTGTGTGCGTGTGTGTGTGTGTGTGTGTGTGTGTGTGTGTGTGTGTGTGTGTGTGTGTGTGTGTGTGTATGTGTGTGTACTCACTTAGTTGTACTCACCTAGTTGTGCTTGCGGGGGTTGAGCTCTGGCTCTTTGGTCCCGCCTCTCAACCGTCAATCAACAGGTGTACAGGTTCCTGAGCCTATTGGGCTCTATCATATCTACACTTGAAACTGTGTATGGAGTCAGCCTCCACCACATTACTTCCTAATGCATTCCATTTTCAACCACTTTGACACTAAAAAAGTTCTTTCTAATATCTCTGTGGCTCATTTGGGCACTCAGTTTCCACCTGTGTCCCCTAGTGAGTGTGCCCCTTGTGTTAAATAGCCTGTCTTTATCAACCCTGTCGATTCCCTTGATAATCTTGAATGTGGTGATCATGTCTCCCCTAACTCTTCTGTCTTCCAATGAAGTGAGGTTTAATTCCCGTAGTCTCTCCTCGTAGCTCATACCTCTCAGCTCGGGTACTAGTCTGGTGGCAAACCTTTGAACCTTTTCCAGTTTAGTCTTATGCTTGACTAGATATGGACTCCACGCTGGAGCCGCATACTCCAGGATTGGTCTGACATATGTGGTATATAATGTTCTGAAAGATTTGTGTGTGTGTGTGTGTGTGAAAATGTATGGCCATGAAGGAAAATTAAATTATTTATGTTGCTAATAAAACCTAACTAACCATCCTAGGCATATATATATATATATATATATATATATATATATATATACATATATATATATATATATATATATATATATATATATATATATATATATATATATATATATATTAGTATATTTTGGTAGCAGTCTTTCTTGTAAACATATGTTATTAAATATGACCGAAAAAGTAAAATTAATAATTTTAACACGAATTTTCTCAATATTTCTTATGTTTCTTTTTACTGTCGATGGTAATTAAAATGAATTTTGGAGAATTGATTTTTCAATTACCATCGACAGTAAAAAGAAACATAAGAAATATTGAGAAAATTCGTGTTAGAATTATTAATCTTACTTTTTCGGTCATATTTAATAACATATATATATATATATATATATATATATATATATATATATATATATATATATATATATATATATATATATATATAATTTTTTACAATAAATATTAAAAAAAGTCACATCATTTTTACAGTACCCTAAACTATATGAAGGGTTAAGTTGTTGTGTCATACACACACACACACACACACACACACACACACACACACACACACACACACACACACACACACACACACACACACACACACACACACACAAACACACACACACACACACACATACACACACACAAGTGAATTGGATGGATTGTTGTGGTGAGATGTATGCGTGTGTGTGTGTGTGTGTGTGTACGTACCATTCCAGGAACTGCGTAGCGTACGTGACCCACTATACAGACCTGCCAAGTTCCTGGAATCGGGTCGCTCGCTACTAATCCTAAGGCTTCGGAGATTTGCTCAAGCTTCTCGAGGAAAGATATGGAAATAATAGGTGTTTTTTTGTGTGAATAATTATAAAAGCAGAGCCAGGTGATAAAACACATTAGACGCAGGGGTAAGAACAATTAGCACAAAGACGTAATGTGTAGTCCTAAACTATTGAATAAACCAAGCATTATCTCAACAAGAAAACGAACACCGGAAAATCAAAACACTATCCAGGAACCGAGGACTGTTGTCAAGCAGGCTGAGTTTGGTCAAGTTCAGGGCCGTCTTAATAATTTGTGCACCTGGGATGTTTGGGTGCGCGCGCGGGACAGAGGGGGGTGGGCAGCCTTCACTCCGGCGAGCTGCCACGCTAGGCTGCAGGAACTCATGTTAAAGACATATGATGGCACGGTGCTTGGTGTGGACGTCTGTGGTAACCCTTTCAATTGTTTAAGACTGGTGAAGTGTTTCTTTAGAAAATATAACTAGACCTATGAACTGCAAGATAAAGAGTTGGGTTGTAATTTACCTTGGATAAATAATGGATTTTGTGTTACGAAGACGAAATAAAGGGTAAGTAAATATCATTTAAGTAAGGTAAATATACGCACGTACGCACGCAATTAATCAATCACACACATGCACTAATAATCATAGTAATAATAATAATGATACATCTGTTAATATGATAATACACCATGACGATGATATCCTTTTCTCATGAGCGTTCCTAAAGACTTTGGGTCAAAATCCACAGCACAAGTATTCCTCTGGTGGTGCTCGATCTCATCCATGCAGCATTATTAGCCTACACAACTCAAAATGTGTTCGGCTGTGTACTAGCTTTAATACGAATGAACACGGGAGTGGATCAAGTAGCAGTAAAGCTATAAGTACATCATACTGGCAGGTCTAAAGGGTTTAATGATTGGAAATTCAGCAATATAATATTAGGGAGTATGACCCAGTTCCTGCTCGCAGAATTTACACATGCTCAGCGCTCAGGACAGTCAGGAGATTGGGAGATTTATCACTTGCAAGATCTAATCAGATCGTATTTTTTGTTTGTTTATACCAGTGCTTTCCTGTCTTTGAGTGTACGTGATTTCTCTCTTGTCAGGCTTGAAGGTTTGGAGCAATAAAATGTTAACAACAGGTACCTAGGTCTAGCTCAATTTCGCATTTATTGCATGCAAATTTGGCTGCTATGTCTGTCATTTTTGTGCGAGATGAAATCCTTTCAAAATACATAATAATTTTGTTTTTCTGTGCTTTAAGCAGGTTATTTACGATAGTTTTATGAGGTTATTGCTCTATCTTGCAGAAATGTTCAGGCTGGTTACCTTTCATTGATTTCAGGGGTCAAGGTCTCCGTAGCCCGGTCTTTGACCAGGCGCTTGAAGCGTAGTCTTTGAATCCCAATATTACCCACCCTCCCCAGTGTTTTTTTTTGTGTGCATTGGTAGCTAGCAGCAGTGCAGCTAGTTCTTTTTGTATAGGGTTCAACCAGTAATTTAAATTAACCTGACACTGATAGTCTGTGTGTGCAAGTTTTGCTTCTATAAAACCACAGGCTGCTGCAGTGCGTACTGTTGGCGCTTGAGCCATCAGTATAAACATATTGATCGTTGAGACCTTTAGTCTAATATAGAAGATATTAGACTATACTTGAAACAATATATATTGTTTCAAGTATAGTTGCTTTTAGAACAGTAAGATTCTAATTGGCCTTCTTAGTGATGAGTGTGTATGATACCTGAATGATGAGGCGCAGACATTTGGCTTATAAGTGTAACATTTAGCTTATAAGCGTAACATTTAGCTTATAAGCGTAACATTTAGCCTTTAAGCGTAACATTTAGCCTTTAATCGTAACATTCAGCTTAAAAGCGTAACATTTAGCTTAAAAGTGTAACATTTAGCTTAAAGTGTAACATTTAGCTTAAAAGCGTAACATTTAGCTTAAAAGTGTAACATTTAGCTTAAAAGGTAACATTTAGCTTAAAAGCGTAACATTTAGCTTAAAAGCGTAACATTTAGCTTATAAGCGTAGTATTTAACTTTAAGCGTAACAAGTAGCTTTAAGCGTAACATGTAGCTTATAAGCATAATATTAGCTTATAGCATAATATTTAGCTTATAAGCGTAATATTTAGCTTATATATTTAGCTTAAAACAGATACTGGTACAATTTATGTCCCAAAATTAGGTGATGAGAACAAAATGGAATTAAATATTAATTAATCATACCATTGTGTTATAGAAATATTGCACATCCTCGGTGTTGTACCACATTCAACACTTTCANAAGAGAATGAATGTGGTGTTGCGTTCCCCAAGCACTTGGGCATGGAGCTCTGATACATATGTTAAAGTATTCAAGAAAAACCTGACGTGGTGGGGGCTGGTCGGGACAGTGTTGCCAGATGCTGCTCACAATCTCACCGTTTGGCGGGAACATTATCAACAGATCAGTGTAAAATTTCCTTATACTTGCGCCAATGCTCACACAATATCTTTTCATGTTTTAAACGTTGTGGATACAACCCAACAAGGTCAGGAGATACTGGGGAAGTGGTAAGTGAAGTGCTGTTGGCACGCACTGGGTCTGTGTGAGAGATATTTCCTGCAGGTATTGCAGGGCTGGCTTTGTTCGCTGTTTTTACCCGCCTCACCTCGTCACGTTGTGGGGGCCCACGCCGCAACAGGAATACCATCAAATTACAAAACCATTGTTAGCAACTGAACTTGTAACAACAATGCATTTGTTACTGATCTTGCGTAAATTGACGTTCTAATCGTCTTTGTAAGTTTAACTTGGTTTTCTTAGGCGTCCCGTAGCCATTCTGCGAGCGATGGTCGGAAAGGAAAACGCACATGCGCTCAGTAACTCAGCCTCAGTTTTCTTTCGGCTGAGAAAGTAACATCACAGATGAACTTACAGTGTTTGTTAGCATGAACATCAACAGTCTGTTTACAGTTACAGCAAGCTTAGCCTAATTAGCTTATTAGAAGCACAATACACGTGCGAGTCGTGTACCCAACACCCTTTCAGTGGGATACAAGTTGCAGTGGTACACGATGGGTTCAGGAGCTGAATAACGATTTGTTTGGTTACAGTATCGATGAACTAATTGCGTAAATTGTTAATATATATAAAGTTACACAATGGGTTCAGGCACTAAACCTCGTGCTCATTAGCTCAGTAAATTAATGATCAAGTTGCATGTAATGTAGCGAGTGTTAAGTGGCAATGTGGTAAGTACATAAGACACACAGGCAGGTCAGTCCTACAAGTTCAAGTACGTTTATTGAGACATTAAGATATATCTCAAAAGGATAGAGGGTACATCTAAGCCTAAGCTATTTCTAAGCTTAGGCTTAGAAATAGCCTAAGCTAAGAAATAGCTTAGGCTATTTCTACCCCTCCTGTCAGTACTACAGTGTGCACACTAAAAAAAAAACACCTGGCTATCATTCAGGAGTTTTCTCATTCATTTATATAGTGAAAGGTTTGCTGACAAAGTTTATATTAGGTGAAGTGAACATCAACAGGTGATGGTGCTAACTCCCAGGTATACTTACAACCAAATCTAGCAGTAGTAATTTATAAGCGAAATTGACGAATTGTGTAAGTTCTGACTTTATAGGATTGTGAGGTTTGTCAGCCACGTGGTGCTGGCCTTCTGCCTTCCTCCTGCATGCCTCGGTCTCCCTCCCCCTCCCGCTGGGGCCACATCCCCCCCCCACCCTCCCCCCACCTCAATCTTGAACATGTTGCATCATGTAGCCCACACCCACGCTAATGCACAAGTACTTTCGTGGTCTACGAACACAACGAAGACAAGCACAAGTTCTCACTTCAGAGTACAATATTCTTTCAAATTTTAGGAATTTTAAATTTAAGATTGAGGGACTCTTAAGACTTAAATTTAAATTTAAGATGTTGCGTAGGAGTTAGCACAGACGGCTCACAGCCGATTGGTAATGGGTTCGCTTACCTGGGAGTTAGTCAACTGTTGTAACTCGCATCTCGGCTTGACCATCCAACAGGGGATGGGGGGTAGAAATAGCCTAAGCTACTCTATCCCTTTGAGATGTATTTCTTTCTTGTCTCAATAAACATACTTGAACTTGATCCACCCAACAATAGGGGTCAAACAAAGGGGATGAAGATGTGGCCCAATAAGACTACAGGGGTTATTCATGAGAAAAATTACTCGTCTGACTTACGTGATTTGACCGCACTCCACCGCCCTGCGGATCGTCGGAAGGCACAACCCACTCTCTCAATTGCTTGTTGTTGTACATCTGCAATGAAGGCAAGACAAAGCAACACAATTAGAAACAAATATATATTTCTTTATTAACTCAATTTTGCCAAAATGTAATAAATATGAAGGCGAGGGGGATTAATGTCTACTGTAAATTCATCTTTCATGAATAAAACCACATCATCACCACCTCCAAATGGATGAGGGTGTGTTATAGGCCTACTGAAGTCACCTTAACTCTATACAAGGTGCTGGGGAACCGAAGCTGGTCACTCCTTGTGGATGTCCCATATATTGAGAAATATACTTTTAAATATCGATAACCTTATCAAATATGAGCGTTGTGAAGGTTTCTTTTCAGAGCCTGGGTAAATCTATTATTTTTTAGATAAAATAAACTATAAAGCTGAATGCACGAGTTGCGTGAGACTTTTTGTAAGTTGGTTAAGTTACAAGGCACGCTAAACAAAGCAAGCCTGGTACTGTATTTACTTCAGCTAATTTACTAACTGTGCCTGCAGGATCGGGCCGTTAGTTCTTGGACTCCGCCTTATAACCGTCGGTTCTGTAATGTACAGACTCCTGACCTATTTTTCTTCTGTTGTATTTGCTACATATTTCTTTCTCACATGCACACACACATCCCCAGGATGCAACCCGTAGCAGCTGTCTAACGTCCAGGTACCTATTTACTGCTACGTGAACAGAAGCATGGGGTGAAAGAAACTGCTTAATTAACTCTTCCTCGACCGGGAATTGATCTTGGACCCTTAAGACTACGATCCCAGAGTCCACTCGGATGCGAGGACAGGTAGACTATGCGTGATAAACAGTGCAAGCCTGTTGTTGTGATAGACTATGCATGCTAAATAGAGCAAGCCAGGTACTGTGATAGACTAGCCGTGATAAACAAACCAAATGTCATGTTGTGGTGGACTATGCATGGTAAACAAAGCAAGCCTGGTTCACATTCTTCAGTAGAAACACTTATAAGTTGTGTTTTAATGTACATGATTCACTCCTCAGCGTCACCCATCGCCTGAGTATTTGACGTTATCTTGTACCCTTCACTTAATCACTAACGCTATCTTCAAAAACAAAACTATTTCAGTTACGGGTTAATTTCCCCTTCTTGGCGGGCTATGCGTCGACCTCATGGATACACCAGGGAGTCTGACAGCTTCCTGAAAACGCGTCTAATCAATATATGAATGTCAAGAATGACAGATGCTATCTAACCGACACAAGTGTATACGATTAATGGGTGAGTCATACCTACTGCTTTATCGGGGGAGGAGAATAATAAGGGGTGACGATAAGATGCCAAGGCAATGGAGGCAGACATAGCTTGGGAATTACTCACTCCCAGGACGAGCATACATGCCCCGGGGCAGAGGGCGGGGTGCTAAGAGTCCTTGCCAGTGACTATATCTTGGGGTAGTCAAGCATCTGTGCGCTTGAAAGAAAACGGCCTTTATCTCATTCAGTACAAACACTAATTTTTCGAAAAAAAAAAACACAGTACAAAAAAAATAAAGAATTACGGTATTTAAGTATTTTAGAGAGTTCTGTATTTTAGACAGAATGTTAGCTATTAATACTAAGAAACATCTGATAAAAAATATAATTACCCTTAAATGGGTATAGTTGCGGTATGCATACAAGAAGGTAGTTAGTTATAATGATGATTACGGTGGCTTCTTGAATGAGGCCCAATTACCTATTAATATAACTTTCGACCTCGTAATTACCAACTTTGCTTCGCTAACTTTAAATCTATTAATTGAAATTTTAATGCCGAAGTCTGTACACAAAAAGTAAGTCACATTCCTGAAACTTTCCTTTCTACTCAGCTTTTGTGTGTAGTGTAGTGTAGTGTGTGTCTGTACTACACTACTGAGTACACTCTAAACTCTACAGCCTGAAATGGAATGGTAGTTTCCCTCACCACCCAACACCGTATACATGTGATGTATATCCCAAAAATGCCACCTGTCCTATACATACGTTGCATTTCCCAAATATCATGTGTTCCTTTACATATTTTGGCATATCCTCAAGAATCTGTAGAATATGTATGCATTATTAATATATATATATATATATATAATATAGATAATATATATATATCTATATTATATATATTATATATATAAAGCTACAATGGGTTGTGAAAGTACATATGTTGGTGATTAAGTGGTTTAGTCTTGCAAAGTGTCTAGCACGACTTTGTTGTTGTTGATGATGGTTGAGCTCTCTCCTGACTCTCCCTCTGTTGAAGTAAAAGTTTCAACCTCTGCCTTTCTTCTCTCTTAACTCTCATTAATTATCTTCACAGAACATGTAATGCTGTCAACCCTTGTGACTGCACTATTGCAGTTTTCCTCATACAGCTCTCATTCTATACAGTAGTTATACTCTCGCATCTTACAACATTTATCCTATGTTGATCTTAAGTTCTAACTACTAAAGCATTGCACGAGTTCAGTTATATCTATTGTTCATTATACAAGGTTTTACTAGTATTTCACATGAATATTAAGGCCGAACGATCCCTAACCCTGCTCCGGCTAATTACTGACTTTCCAATATGTAAGACGACAACAGTCGCTAAATTCACTGGTGCCTACTTACTGCTGGTTGAGCAGAGGCATCAGGCGTGAGGAAACGTGGCGGGAATCGAACGCAGGCAGCGAGGTAATGCTGGCAACCTCGCCTCATACCGTGTGCCTGGAGCTAATCCTGGATTAGAACGCTTCGACGCTCACTTTGCGGAACAAAACTACCACCCGGTGTCTTCCCCAACACTGACTCCTGGGGCTAGATTCACGAAGAAGTTACGCAAACACTTACGAACGCCCGAACATCTTTTCTCAATCTTTGGTGGCTTTGTTTACAATTATTAAACAGTTAATGAGCTCCGAAGCACCAGGAGGCTGTTTATAACAATAACAACAGTTGATTGGCAAGTTTTCATGCTTGTAAATTGTTTAATAAATGTAACCAAAGTCATCAAAGATTGAGGAAAGATGTACACGTTCGTAAGTACTTGCGTAACTGCTTCGTGAATATGGCCCCAGCCATTCAAGAAGCGTTGATAGTTATGTTGTGGACGCTGCCAGAGCACGTAACTGATCAAATACCCGTGTATCGCTTACCTTACCTTACCTTATCTTGTGGTTACCTTGCGGTGGTTCTGGGGGAAAGGACCGGGTCCATCAACCAAGCCTCCTGGTTGATTGGCTGGTCAACCAGGTTGGTGAACGCGCCTACTCGCAGCCTGACTATTCCTGCGAGACGGGGATTTTTAGTATCATGGAATTAGCCTGTTAGTTTTATCGAGGTCCTTCTAGGTCAACTACTGACCTTTCCCAGGATGCAAGCCACAACAGTCATCTAACTCCTTGGTAACTATTTGCTGCCAGGTGAAGAGAGGAAGGAAACGTTGCCCATGCCCAAACGTTTCTGCCCTACACTGGGAATCAACACAGAACCTTTAGGGAGGGTAAAAATACCCCAAGCTACAATGTTCTTTCTGAATGTATTTGATTATCTCAATAAACTTACTCGAACGCGACCTTCCCGGTGTGACAACCCCGTGGAGCTTAGCTTTCTCATCCTCTTTTCATTTGTATTCTAATGAACTTCTGCCCATTCCGTAGTCACCATCACTGATCACCGCGCATGTAAATATATCTGTCCGAATACGAGAATAGGACACTAATTGCGTCTGCAACCCATCATTAACCGCTTGTCTCATCCTCATAATTGAAATATACAAACAAATGTACAAGTCATTTTCCATTTTCAAGCGTCTCATATTTATCTGTCAGTGGCAAGGTTGCGCCGCCCTTCACCGTGGCCGTGTGACCTGTGATCTATGCTGGTGGTGTGGCCAGTGACTCACCACGGGTATTCCTAAGTTTACCTATGCGTTCCCATTTTCTTCATTACCCATTTTCTCATATAAGTTTTCTAATTTTTCCATCCTACACACACACACACACACACACACACACACACACACACACACACACACACACACACACACACACACACACACACACACAGACGGTTGAGAGGCGGGACCAAAGAGCCAGAGCTCAACCCCCGCAAGCACAACTAGGTGAGTACAACTAGGTGAGTACACAGGTCAATTCAGGTACAGGGTATGTTATATATAAAGTAGATTTATCCTTATCAGTACTTGGTGTAATCTTTCTGAATGCGTAGTGTGTTTATCCACGAAATGTTTAGTTCACGTTAGTATGTTAAATTGATCGTGTTGTAATGCCTTCAGTTTTCTCATGTGATGTTTTAGCTCAGTTCTCAGTCTGTGTGTTTCTTATATGGCGCCTTAGATACGTTGGGCGTCGCTCTGATGACATGTTAGATGTTGCTCTGAGGACATGTTGTATGGGGCTTTGAGACATGTTGAATGTTGCTTTGAAGACATGTTGTATGGGGCTTTGAAGACATGTTAGATTTCATGTTTATTTTCTGAGTCAATGTGGCTTTTGCAGTGACTGGTATTTTGTTGTTGGTAACATTTGTAGATGATTGTGGTGAACTTTTTATATGATTGTGGTGAAATTTGTAATGATTGTCGTGATATTTGAAGATGATTATGGTGAAATTTGTAAATGATTGTGGTGACATTTGTAGATGGTTGTAGTAATATTTGTAGATGATTGTGATAAAATTTGTAGATGTAGTGATATTTGTAAATGATTGTAGTGAAATTTGAGATGACCAGTGATATTTGTAGATGATTGTGGTGATAATTGTAGTCGATTGTGGTCATATTGGTAGATGATTGTGGTCATATTTGTAGATGATTGTGGTCATATTTATAGGTGATTGTGGTGATATTTGTAGATTATTGTGTTGATATTTGTAGTCGATTGCGGTCATATTTGTAGATGATTTTGGTTATATTTGTAGATGATTGTTGTTATATTTGCAGATTATTGTGGTGATATTTATAGATGATTGTTGTAAATATGTGTAGATGATTGTGGTAAAATTTGTAGATATGTGTGGTGATATTTGTTGATGATTGTAA
>WNGS01167372.1:18165064-18175894 GCA_020271785.1 Procambarus virginalis | reverse complement strand
ACGCTTATCTTTGCTTAGGCTGACTCGACTGTTCACCTAATGCATTCCAATCAACATCACATCGAATGGAAGTGATCTGATGGATGGAAAATATGTAAATAGTAAATAGTTCATCAGAATTTATGTAAATAGTTCTGATGAACTGTATGTAAATAGTTCTGATGAACTGAATGTAAATAGTTCTGATGAACTGAATGTAAATAGTTCTGATGAACTGAATGTAAATAGTTCTGATGAACTGAATGTAAATAGTTCTGATGAACTGAATGTAAATAGTTCTGATGAACTGAATGTAAATAGTTCTGATGAACTGTATGTAAATAGTTCTGATGAACTGAATGTAAATAGTTCATCAGAAAATGTAAATTGCACAGCTTATTGCTCACTGGGGGTTGAGTACCTGCAGCAATTATGGGACTGTAAACTGTCTACCCCTCTCACAAAATGGGTTATGGCGTTCATAATAAATTAATACAAGTAACATGCCTGTCAGTCCGCTTCTTTCCCCTCCCTCCACCCTTCCCAGTGTAAACCATGAGAACAAGAGTTAGGACACACTCTCCAACACCTGTGAGTGCCCTGTTAACAACGATTCCAGACCAAATGGTAAGAGGTAACTTGAGCTCTGTAACAACTTCATACACTCACTAATGTTGGAAGATATTCTTGTGCTCTATCCAGACTAGAGTGTAGCCTAATATATTAACTCGCATTTCGTCATTTCGTGTTCTCTCCTGGACTGGAAGGGGGGGGGGGTAGAAATAGCCTAAGCTACTCTATCCCTTTGAGCTGTATTTCTTGCTTATCTCAATAAACATACTTGAACTTGAACTTGAATCCTGGACTGGACTGGACAAGATTGGACTGGAGGGTAAGGATATCAAGCCCAAAGATCACAGTCTCTCTAAAAATCAACCACTTATGGGCTATTCATGCCCGTGCTGCGTCTTGGGGTGGATAACCTTCATCAATCAATCAACTCTCCCTTGATAATCACTCTACCCATCACAGCCGTAGCTGTCCAACCATTACTACCATTTGTGCTAATGGAGAAATGTACTACACTTCCACAGTACTTGAGTGAACGTCAAGCAAGGACTCAGTACATGTGTAAGTATACATCTGTAAGTGTACATATGTTACAGTTACATATGTATAAGGTCTTTTCTTCAACTTCAATGATCATTGCAACTTTTGACATTAGTATCACGACCAATAAAATTAATGCGTCTTTTATCACAGACACAAATAATCAAAATGTTAACATGTTATCTTCTTCTTGAGGTTATCTTGAGATGATTTCGGGGCGTTACAAACATAATGTGATCCACAGAGTTATTTATTTTGAAATCCGAAACGTGGTGCGATGCCATAGAAGGCAAACTTTTCTCAGGTCTTGGACCCTACTCTCAGGTGCCGCCCAGACCTATCGGCGACAGGTACCTATTTACTGCTAGCTGAACAGGAGCATCAGGGTGAAAGAAACTCTGCCCATTTGTTTCCGCCTCCACCGGGGATCGAACCCGGAACCTCAAGACTACGAATCCCGATCGCTGTCCACTCAGCTGTCAGGCCCCTGTGGATGGACGTCTTCCACCATACGCTCGGTGGAGGAAGGATATACACAAGGATATAACACTAAGGTGATATATCAATGAGAACATGAATTGGAACAATGAGGGGGAATCGACCCTCGACCTGGGTACTCCCATGCTCCGCACCAGAGGTAAAATGCGCTGGTTGGGAGGACCAGGTCGAGGGTTCGAATCCCTGCATTGCTGAAATATATTTTGTCAATAATAATAATAATAATAATAATAATAATAATAATAATAATCACAATAATATCATAATAATAATAATAATAATAATAATAATGATCACAATAATCATAATAATAATAATAATAATAATAATAATAATATATAATAATAATAATAAAAGTGCTTAATACATTAATGTGGAATAGTTACAATACACAGGACCACTAAACTGCAAGAGCAGGTTGCACTAATTGCAGAGTATGCAACAGGTAGGACAAGCTGGACCATCACACAGAGCATCACCCAGTTTTCTATTTACGTCCCGACGCTGGAATGTTTGTGGTGGACAGTCACGCTCACTCTCCTCCAGTATACCTGGGTATATTTCGTATATCCCGGGGTGCTGCAGTATACAAGTCTGTACAATACCAGGGAACTGCAGTATACCGGGTTTCTTGCATATGCAGGTCTTCGTAACATAGAACAACATAGAACATAGAACATTAGAACATAGAACATAGAACATAGTAACATAGAACATTCTTGCATATGCAGGTCTTCGTAAGATAACTTCGTCCTCGCCCAACACCAGATCTGGTAGAGCTAACACCTGTCTGTCTGGATTCTCCCGTGATAATTCAATAATTAAAATGGAAGTAAAGGCCGTGTTGGCGAGGAAAGACTGCCCCACGTCGTGAGGGAACACGACACGTATACCACGCGTCTAGTGTGAACATAGAGCAGAGGAGGACAACCTGAGCGTCTAATAAAAGCTGATTATAGAGCAGTCAGAGAGGTCTGGGTGGCGGGCAGTATAGCATAACGGGACCAGCGTGTGAGGAGGAGGAGGAGGGAGGGAGGTGAAGGGAGTCGCCAATTGTCACCGAGGTCATCTGGCTACTTAAAGTCCACTGCGGGCTCACCATAGCCCGTGCTGCTTGGAACGTTTTGTTCCAGGTAGCGAATCTTAAACAACAACAACATAATATACTCTGCTCCCTGCTGTCTGGCTGGCCTCTATACCTCCCGTCTATACCTGACCTGCGTGACAGTGAATACTAGCATTATCCTCACTTTAATCAGACTATCAAAATCCTCAGATTAGGCAAAATTGTAATTAATTTTGTCAATAAAGATGTTAATAATAATAATCTATACCTGACCTCAGGCGGGTTATTGGCCTCCATCACGGAAAGTCTTTCTCGCGATGCTTCGTATATTTCCTCCCCCACGTCGACCCCCTTACAGCACGGTCTTTGTCTCGGTGGAGAACAACGTGGAGACTCGTGAATGACCAGTCATTTGACCCTACTTACTATGATATGAGCATGGAGTATGAGGTACCTCAAACTTTGCAATTAATTATGAGTATAGCCTTATAATCCTCCCAAAGATTATTACCAGTGCTAACTGATAAAAAAAACATCCTGCTAGAATGGTCTTTTCTAATGCCCATAGCTAGTTACTGACACAAACTATTTAGCCATTCATATAGTCTAGGCCTCCACGGGAACTGCGGAACGAGGAGGGTAAGGTGGTGGTGGCTCCTTGCCTTGACAGAGAGAGAGAGAGAGAGAGAGAGAGAGAGAGAGAGAGAGAGAGAGAGAGAGAGAGAGAGAGAGAGAGAGAGAGACTGAGTTAGTTTCAAAGTACATTCTCGTGAAATAAATGAGTTTCTAGGAACAAGCTTGAGATGAGCTGAGGTAGGATAACATCTCTTGCTTGCAGTTTCACTAGGTACGTCAGTTGACAGCCCTTGTGAACCCTAGTCTTTCTTTAAAAAGGAGAGAGAGAGAGGGGGGGGAGACAGGAGCATGGTGAGTGCAGCTGGCGTCCTCTGGCTGTTACCTGAGCTGCAAGTGATCAAGGAGAAGAGAGGAGAGGTGTCACGGGTGAGGGATGGGAGGGAGGAAGGGAGGGGGCAGGGAAGGAAAGCTGTCAGGATCCGGGAAAAGAAGGAGAGGTGGACCTTGACGGCGGGAAATACTGTTAGCAGCTGTGAGCTGCCCAAGTCTGAAGATTATATAATACTTATCAATATCCAAACTCAAATTATTGGGCTGCACCTGGTTGCAGCTGCAGCAGCTATCAAGATGGTGTGTGTGTGTGTGTTGACGAGGGCGGCGGTGAATGCAAATGTCCGTAGGAGAGGAGGAAGGAGTGAGAAGGTGTAGGCTTCTCCCTTGACGACGGTGGCAGATATTAGCAGCTGGTAACTGGCTGGAGGTGGTTCTCCACGGTCCATGTCTCCAGGCCCACCTCAAGGTTTCTCTTCCAGGAGGTTGCGTGAGGTTCGTGTGGGGTGTTATGTGAGTTGAAAAGTTCAGGGGGGTTCTATTACTGATGGTGGTGCGTTATCTGAGACTTAAATATGTGTGTGTGTGTGTGGAGAGCGAAGGGAAGGGACTTAAGTATGTTGTTCCTGAAGGTGGTGCCTTGTGTGGACCTCCTGTAGGAGATAGTTCGTTATTTGTGACCTTGGACCTCCAGTGTGAAGTTCTTGTATGATATAGTAGTGTCTAGGCCTTCGGTAGAGGTACTGCAGTGACAGAGGGTTCCTGAAGGTGGTAGTGTGTTACCACCGTGGAGTGACCCCCTGTAAGTGGTAAGGGGTTCCTGTAGGTGTGTGTTATCAAGGTGTTCATCACTCAGGGGACCGGCGACCAGGCGCCCGTCTGGACGGCTCCCAGGGTCTTCTTCATCACAAATATCGACCGCGTGTTTGTGATGTTGAGAAGTGCTGGCATAACTATCTTCTCTTATGAAGAATTGACAGGTCCGATGTCCCTTAACAGTTTGATGTAAATTATTTTGACGAATTCTCACACAAAAAAACTTAAAATCGAAAATATTTCCTAAGGTTAACTAGGGTTTCGAAAACTGTTCTGTTTGAAAAACAGTTCTACTAACTGCTAGGTACAAAAACGCTCAATAACCGCTTCATTTTAGCGATTAGGCTCCTGGTTGATACCTGGTTGATGGGGTTCTGGGAGTTCTTCTACTCCCCAAGCCCGGCCCGAGGCCAGGCTTGACTTGTGAGAGTTTGGTCCACTAGGCTGTTGCTTGGAGCGGCCCGCAGGCCCACATACCCACCACAGCCCGGCTGGTCCGGAACTCCTTGGAGGAATAAATCTAGTTTCCTCTTGAAGATGTCCACGGTTGTTCCGGCAATATTTCTTATGCTTGCTGGGAGGACGTTGAACAACCGTGGACCTCTGATGTTTATACAGTGTTCTCTGATTGTGCCTATGGCACCCCTGCTCTTCACTGGTTCTATTCTGCATTTTCTTCCATATCGTTCACTCCAGTACGTTGTTATTTTACTGTGTAGATTTGGGACCTGGCCCTCCAGTATCTTCCAGGTGTATATTATTTGATATCTCTCTCGTCTTCTTTCTAGTGAGTACATTTGGAGAGCTTTGAGACGATCCCAATAATTTAGGTGCTTTATCGCGTCTATACGTGCTGTATATGTTCTCTGTATTCCCTCTATTTCAGCAATCTCTCCTGCTCTGAAGGGGGAAGTGAGTACTGAACAGTACTCAAGACGGGACAGCACAAGTGACTTGAAGAGTACAAGCATTGTGATGTGATCCCTGGATTTGAAAGTTCTCGTAATCCATCCTATCATTTTTCTGGCTGTCGCAATATTTGCTTGGTTATGCTCCCTAAACGTTAGGTCGTCAGACATCATTATTCCCAAATCCTTTACATGCTGTTTTCCTACTATGGGCATCTGAATTATTGACAAATCTAACAGAATAGCATTAACAAAAATAGAACTAAAACTCTATATATCTTCAACATTATACCAACATCACCAGTTTTGAGGTTGGAGTCGGATTCCGCTGCGGGGTGACGTATCCATCAGGGATCCACTCATAAATACCCTCACGACGCCACCCTAAAGGTCTGGAGCCGCGTCGTCAGGTAACGTTCCCCTCACGCCGACGACCCACTCTCCCCCTCCCTTCCCGAGGGTCAGGCAGGCGGGCGCCAAGCGCAAATTACCTTTTTTTTTGTTTGTTTACACAGGTGGGTGCAGGAGCAGACGACTGCTGACTCCTGTCAGAGGTCTTCCCGTCCTATAGCTTACCCTTATCTTAATAGTTTTCCCCTGGAACATGACCAGCCAAGCAGTTAGCAACCAGGTACCCAATTACTGCTAGGTGAACAGATGCGAACATTTTAGGATTGGCGCCTAGTCAGTCCTCCTTGGCCTGGATAACGAACTAAGACGAAATCGCTGGCGAGGTTCGAGGCGAGTGTTACTACTGAAGGAGAATGTTGTAAGGATACTGTCATTACAACAGTATACACTTGCTAATATTAATTAAATGCTTTGTGTGCAGTTTTATGTGTGGCACATTACATAAGAACAAAGGCAACTGCAGAAGGCCTATTGGCCCATACGAGACATTGAATAGTGTGGAGAAATATTAATTTATGGTAACTCTAAATGTTGTATAGCGGCCATGTTAGATGAAGGGTTCGGAAGTGGCCGGGCGGCTGAGGTGTTCAATATTTCACGGGGCAGTTCTCTCCGAGGTAGATGGGACAGACGGGCGCCAGGTGGTCGGGTGGGAGGCGTGTGGCGGAGTGCTGGTGCTTCCCTCGGTAAGCTGGGCCTTTGTCTTTCATCCCCACGGGTCGGGTCCTCAGATTCCTTCCACCTCCAGCCTATACCTGCCTTCCGTCGGAGGGTGTCGTCATTTCTTTATTGCAACACCAACGCCACACTCACGACAAAGGCGTCGATGCAATAATAAATAACAGAGGCGCTCCTGGCCTGGTGCGGTAGCGGCGACACGCACATCGCCGTCATTTTACTCTCACTCTTGTAGTTAAGGGATGGCTGAAGGGGAAGATATTTGCAGGGATTTAACCTGTGCGGCTTTAAGCTTATAGGTGACCTGTCATTGTGTCTTGACGGCCAGGTCGGGTGTGGTCTTAAAGTTGCAATCTGTATTGTACTCGTCCACGGGAGACATCTCCCGTCACGCAGGGTGCAGTCGCACCTCTACAGATCTCCAGTATCAGCTCTTGATACTGGTAATGGCTCAAAAGGGCCACCACTTACGGGCTATTCATGCCCGTGCCACCGTTTGGGTGGCTTAATCTTCATCAATCATCTGTACTCGTCGGTCTCGTGTCTCCTGCTGGACACAGGTGCGAGAGGTCCTCCTCCAGCATGTGTTAGTATCAGCAGCGGAAATATTTCATAGCAATTTGCCTGATTGGATGTAGTTGTTGAAATGTTTCCGACTGTATTCAACCCCTTTTACCCAACCTCAATTCTCTCCCACCCCTTTTTCTTACTTAAAAATAATTGAGCATGCAAGAACACTCATTTCCACATTAGCGGCTATGTTCGCAGCCATGTCACTCTGCCACATACGTGACATCAACAAAAAACGCGCTTAATCAAATACCATAGTTTACGGTCAGCTTGGCGCCATCTTCGCCCAACTTTCATAAAGTCTTTTATTTTTATTAGTGGGTTATAGCAGCACTCTATAGCGGGTTATAGGAGCCCTCTATAGCGGGTTATAGGAGCCCTCTATAGCGGGTTATAGGAGCCCTCTATAGCGGGTTATAGGAGCATGATGGCGTGGCGAGGCTTTGACCATCATGCTGTGACAGTGTCTATGCCCTGCTTAGACCATCTTATCTTGAGGTTATCTTGAGATGATTTCGGGGCTTAGCGTCCCCGCGGCCCGGTCCTCGACCAGGCCTCCTTTTTGTTACACAAAAAGTTTAGCAGCTGTCTAACTCCCAGGTACCTATTCACTACTAGGTAATAAGGGTACCAAGGTGAAAGAAACATTTTGCCCATTTGTCTCCGCCTCCACCGGGGATCGAACCCTGGACCTCAGGACTACGAATCCGAAGCGCTGTCCACCCAGTTGTCAGGAGCCCTGAGGAAGGCAGTTTACCTTGGGCAGTCCACGTAGCTTGGCCCTGGAAGACGACTATCTTGAGGTTATCTTGAGATGATTTCGGGGCTTTTTAGTGTCCCCGCGGCCCGGTCCTCGACCAGGCCTCCACCCCCAGGAAGCAGCCCGTGACAGCTGACTAACACCCAGGTACCTATTTTACTGCTAGGTAACAGGGGCATAGGGTGAAAAAAACTCTGCCCATCGTTTCTCGCCGGCGTCTGGGATCGAACCCAGGACCACAGGATTACAAGTCCAGCGTGCTGTCCGCTCGGCCGACCGGCTCCCTAAGGCTAAGAAGTATATTTGGTAGACGCTGTGGCAAGACATTACTCAACGTGTCAAAAGATCTATACAAGGTTTCGTCTGAGCGCTCAGGCACCTTGACGATGTAAATGGGTGATTGATGAAGGTTAAGCCACCCAAGAGGATAGAACACATTCAGTTTTGTGAAGACTATGTACACGAGTTAAAAGGTCAAGAAAATTTAGATTTTTCCTTAATAACAAAATAATTGTTGTTTCAATGTATTCAAATACCACCAACTGCTCTGAACCTCACGTCCCTGGAAAACATAAGAGTAAGGGGAGACATGATCACCACCTACAAAATTCTCAGGGGAATTGACAGGGTGGACAAAGACAAACTCTTCAGCACGGGTGGGACACGAACAAGGGGACACAGGTGGAAACTTAGTACCCAGATGTGCCACAGAGACGTTAGAATTTTTTTTCAGTGTCAGAGTAGTTAATAAATGGAATGCACTAGGCAGTGATGTGGTGGAGGCTGACTCCATACACAGTTTCAAATGTAGATATGACAGAGCCCAGTAGGCTCAGGAATCTGTACACCAGTTGATTGACAGTTGAGAGGCGGGACCAAAGAGACAAAACCCAACCCCCGCAAGCACAATTAGGTGAGTACAGCACTTGGTTTAGTGCGCACTCAGGCCCAGAGCCACTTTAAGATGTTACACGACCAAAACCATATTCACTAAAAACAGGGCTATTCATGCCCGTGCCACCTCTTGTGGCGGCTTAATCTTTATCAATCAATCAATCAGTCAAACAATCAATCTTTCTCTCTTGGGTCCGTCTAATTACCCAAAGCTACCGGTACAAAGCTACTCAAAGCTACCCAGCATTATGTAAGTAATGAAGAACTATGATATACTGTATTTACCCACTATAATGTTGGTACAGAATGTAGAACATTAAACAAATATTTTTTACTCTGAAATAGTATCATTTATAACGAAATTAGACGAAACTAAGCTGCATTAAAGTTAGGCCTTTGTTAACATAATATACGAAGCATATATAAAATGCTGACTATATTGTCAAAATATTCGAGCAGTTTTGAATAAAGATGATAGGCATCAATTTTCCCTTAACATGTTCTTGCACTTNCGTAATTCTCTGGCGCGGGTTCGATTCCCTCACGAGGCATAAACAAATGGGCAAAGTTTCTTTCACCCTGAATGCCCCTGTTACCTAGCAGTAAATAGGTACCTGGGAGTTAGTCAGCTGTCACGGGCTGCTTCCTGGCGTGTGTGTGGTGTGGAAAAAAAAGTAGTTGAGAGGCGGGCCTCCGCAAAAACACAACTAGGTGAATACACACACACACACACACTCACACGCATTCAAGGGGACGACACGCTCCAGCAGGTGGTCCCGCGTGCACCGGGGACTGATAGGCTGAACTAGACACTTGAAGAACATGTACTTAAGATAGTCATTATTACGTCTTAACGGTGTATGTCCCACTCATCAATTAGTAGGTGTAAGTGTACCTTCCTACCCCCACAGCGACACAGTCCCCACCACAACAACACAGCCCCAACAACAACACAGCCCCCACAACAACAACAACAACACAGCCCCCTACAACAACAACAACATGTTGTTGTCACAGCAACACTCCCCCCCACCAAAATAGCTTCACCTGCACATGACAGCACTTAACCTCGCACCAGGACTGGCCTACCCATAACTGGGTGTTGTAGTCCAGCTGCCCACACTAAACGATGCGCAATTTCATAAACATTGCTGGAAGTGGAGAGGTGCAGCACCGAGTCTCTCAAGAGTGGCGTGGTTCAGCATCGAGAAATAGGATATTAGAGTTGACTTTACCCCCGAGCACAGAGAACTCTACCCCTGGTCACTAGTCGGGTGTTATAGAGGCTGGTGAGGCTCTGTTGGTATATAGAGCTACGTTGCTCGCCAGTGTTACTAGTCAATGCACTCCGTCTGCCTCTGTAACGTGGAAAAAAAAAATATATCTGGAAATAATATCTTTAATGCATCAAAATATTGTTTCCCCGCCCTTAATATAGAGCATTATGCTGGCAGCACCGAACCGGCGTCCTTGTAATTGTGTGATTTTTCCTAACTGCGTATAAAACAAGCGGACTACACCACCTCTTAATTAAGGGCTAATATCCCTTGTTCCGCCGTGATGCCGAAGCCACGCAGAAGTCGGCTCTAAAGTATAGGTGAGTAGAGGCGAATTTTAGATCCACTTGTATGCTCGGTGCGAGTGCCGGGGACCAAGATTGGACTCTGTGTCCGGGTGGCTAGAGCCGAGAATTGCATGCTTGCATATTTCAAGGCAAGCGGCGCCAAGGACACGCAAGACACGGTTCTATGACCGGTGAGACCAGAGGTGATAGTTACATGCTCGTATGCCTGCAGGTGTTCACGTGTGATCGGAAACGTTGATTACAGATTATTTCCATTTTTTTTTATCTTAGGAGTTTTTCGTATATATCATGCTGCCAAATAGGTTTCATTTGCTATTATATTTTTCCATAAATAACTGTATATATACAGTTTTAAAAACGCCTTAAGTTTGGGTCTGTGAGACAAATGTAAACATGGACACAAATATAGTTTGTTAGGATGAGAGTGTGGCAGAGAAGAGTGTAAAAGTGTCGTACGTGTAGAGGGGGCAGCAGGCGGTCAAGGGTTGTTGTTTGTTGTTTAAGATTCGCCATCCTGGACAAAAACTTCCAAGTAGTCACGGGCTATGGTGAGCCCGTGCGGTGAGGGGTGCGGCGTACGGGACCCCACAGTGTCCTTGCCTCACCTGCACTTACCAGACACCTCTAATCTTTGGCGGATTTATACGCC
>WNGS01167372.1:18106947-18120711 GCA_020271785.1 Procambarus virginalis | reverse complement strand
TATATATATATATATATATATATATATATATATATATATATATATCAGTCCACAGCACTAATTATAATTTTTCTAGGCTGAGGCTCTAGTTAATAAGTGGCACAAACCTGCAGTGACACCCAATGGGGTTAGGATACGTGCACCTAAATAATATCGCTGTAAATGAAATACAAAACAGCATTACTACATCAGGAAAAAAAAACATTGTTTACATTTTGGTTCCTTGGTGAGGCAGGTGGGTTGTAAACATTACCTGGTCAACGCTCTCCCTCGCCACCATCACCCTCCAGCGAAATTAGTGCAGGAAATGCCAGCAAATGTGGCAACTATCCGGAAACCAGAGACAAAATTAATATCCGAAAGATATCCTAGCGATGTAATTCTCTCATATCTTATACCTGTTACTGTGTTGGAGAATTTCATTTCCGTCTTATGGAATATATTCGTGGATAGTTTCGTTGATGAATTAATAAAGTATTCCCCTAGTATTGGAAATAGAGAGGGAGATTGCTGTTTGTAGAATCTCGTTACGTCCAGCCAATGGCGATGCTTCATATTAACGACGTCACGCGGTGTCTATGCTCACAACATATTTATCCAATCACGTTACCGTGCTTCAGTGACGTCATGAAGCAACCCATGCTCACAGCATATTCGACCAATGGCGTGCATGGAATCACGTGACGTTTTAAAACGTCATCTGTATGAGTCATCGGGTTGAAAACCTCATCTCTGACGCTCCTGCCAGAGGCGGCAAATCCGAATACTGGAGCAAACCTCCTATTGGTCTACAGGTGTAGTATATATACGAACGGCATCAAGCTCTTCTATATCGTTCATGTTATTGCTTAAAATGTGGTATCTTAGCTTAATAAATAAATTAAGGAAATGATAAATCTATTACTTAGTATAGTATACCACACACAAATTTTGATTATTCTACACCTGCATCTCCTCAGCGTGTAAGAGGAAAACAACGATTCTTCGGTCGTACAGGTGTTGACGGTCTGGGAGATGCCTGCCGTATGACGTCACTGTACAACTCTCTATCGTTCACTTCCCAAATTCTTTCGTTTGCAAAAGATTTTTTTTTGTTTTGAAGGCAATAATTGTTGCTATACTGACTGAACATTCTGGGTAATCTTAGACGACAGATGACGGTTGCCAAAATTGCGATTCAACAATATTTTAAAACATAGAAAGACAATATAGGTTTATCTTTGTCAGCATTAAAGTAACATTAAAAACTACTTTTATTATATAGGGACAGTAACTATGCGGAAAAAGTTAAGATAGAAAATAAAATAAATATAAATACTTTGTAAATTTTGGCAAACGATATGTATGAAGGAGCAGGCGTACCTGCAGGCAGGAGCCTGCTACCTGTTCAGTTTTGTCCCCACGTGTGCGCGGGAGAGCTCCGGTCTCACACCTGTCACCCTCCTCAAATATCCGCAACAGCAACACGAGAAAGTGTAGTGTATATGTGTGTGTGTGAGAGAAGACCGCGGCTCTCCACCAGCATCAAGATGTGACCCTCCACAGTGACTGAGGAGCTACGGTCCGTCAAAGCTTGTGTTGAGTTCATTTGATGCGATCAAATTAATGCCAACCTAGAGCAAGGTGAGGTCCGGCTGTGTTAGCTTTGGTTCTAAAGCTAACAAGAGCTGAGAAGGACCACGTACACGGACAGTTCCCCCAGGACCACGTACACGGATAGTTTCCCCAGGACCACGTACATGGATAGTTTCCCAGGACCACGTACACGGATAGTTTCCCAGGACCACGTACACGGATAGTTTCCCCAGGACCACGTACATGGATAGTTTTCCAGGGCCACGTACATGGACAGATAACAGGATCACGAACAAAGAACAACCCGGACGATGAACACACAACTAAAGAAGCCAACAAGAACAGACCTCTCCGCCATGTCAAGTGTTAGCAAGTAAGTTAGGATACTTGGTTTACTTTTGTTTGCTTGTCTAGCGGCCTAGCGAAAACCCAACTGAAAATTTCAGGAAGAGTTTCACTGTAAACTAGAAAAAAATTCACTACAAATTTTGTCAGGAACTTTACTGAAAACTTCAGTGAAATACCTATTGAAAACTTAATTGAAATTTGTACTGGAAACTTTAGCGAAAATTTCACCAGAAGCGCTGAGGAAATTTTTGTTCAGGATAGCAAGTGGACGAAGAGGATGGGCAGGGTATGTATGGGGGAAGGGCAGGGTATGTATGGGGAAGGGCAGGGTATGTATGGGGAAGAGGAGGGACATACACCTGCGTCATTGACTACACATGCTCACTAGTCAAAATGGCGTCGGTCATAAAAATCAAATAATATAAACAGGTTGTTGACGGGCATCCTAGCACCTGCCCCCACCACAAGGTACTCTCGGAGGACGACCAGCGAACGTGGGCACAGGTGGAGGATGGAAACACACAGGAACCAAACACATGTATGGACCTACTCGTAGGCAGTGAGAGTGGTAAACAAGTGGAATGAAGCTGAATCTGAGGTTACCTTGAGGTGCTTCCGGGGCTTAGCGTCCCCGCGGCCCGGTCGTCGACCAGGCCTCCTCGTTGCCGGACTGGTCAACCAGGCTGTTGGACGCGGCTGCTCGCAGCCTGACGTATGAATCAAAGCCTGGTTGGTCAGGTATCCTTTAGAGGTGCTTATCAAATTCTCTTGGACACTGTGAGGGGTCTGCCAGTTATGCCCCTTATGTGTAGTGGAAGCGTGTTGAACAGTCTCGGGCCTCTGATGTTGATAGAGTTCTCTCTCAGAGTACCTGTTGCACCTCTGTTTTTCGACGGGGGTATTCTGCACATCCTGCCATGCCTTCTGGTCTCATGTGGTGTTATTTCTGTGTGCAGGTTTGGGACCAGCCCCTCTACTATTTTCTACGTGTAAATTATTATGTATCACTCCCGCCTGCGCTCAAGAGAATACAGATTTAGGCTCTTTAGTCGGTTCCAGTAATTTAGATGCTTTACCGAGTGGATTCTAGCAGTAAAGGATCTCTGCACGCTCTCCAGGTCAGCAATTTCTCCAGCTATGAAAGTGGCTGTCATTGTGCAGTAGTATTCCACTCTAGAGAGCACTAGCGTCTTGAAAAGTATCATCGGTATAGCATCTCTGGTGTAAAAGGTTCTTGTTATCCAACCTGTCATTTTTCTTGCAGTTGTGACGGATACTTTATTGTGTTCTTTAAATGTAAGGTCTTCCGACATGAGTACACCCAAATTCTTTACTATGTTATGATTTGACTGAGTTTTGTACGTGGTTTCCGTTTTAATATTTACATTTTTTCCGTAGCGCGTGGTGGAAGCAACTACTATTCACAGCTGTAAGATCACGCCTCCTGCCAAAATTCCTGTTGAATTAAGGAATTTAGGAATGATAAACTTAACTGATTGTCTAGGGGAGGGGTAGGGAGAGAGGGGTGGGCAAAGGGAGAAGGGGAGAGAGGACGGGAAGAGGGGAGGGAGGGTGGAGAGGTAAGGGAGTAGGGGGGACTGGGGATAGGGAACCTTGAAGGGTGGAGGGATATTAATAAAAGTGTTGGAGGGAGGAAAGATCCTGTTAGTTAGCAGGAGACATTTGTAAACAAGCATATTACTTGAGACGAGCAACACAATGGATGAAATACCACTGATAAACAGTTTATCTAATCTTTCAAGTATATAGTGTTTTCTCTTGTTTTTGTCTTCGCCCTTTATCGCCTCCTCCTTTTCCTCCTCTTCCTCCTCCTCTCTATCTTCCACCACTAATGGTCTTCCGAGGCAGGACACCCAAGGTATAGTGTTCTCTCTGGTCCATTGGTTCAGGTAGCAGCCGTGTCCACTACACCCACGTCCCCAGCCAGGGCTCCGTGTCCTCCACCACCACCAACTTGTTGTTGTTGTTTAAGATTCAGCTTCCAGGAATAAAAAGTTCCAAGTAGCACGGGCTATGGTGAGCCCGTAGTGGACTTACCTGGCACAGGAGCGGGGCTGTAACTCCCAACACGGTGGAGAGGGGGGAGTGGGGGACCAGCAGGTGGTTAAGACAGCAGGGGCGGGAAGGTAAGGAGTCTGGCAGTAAAACACAAGGAGTTACTACAGCCGTCAGTCACAAGGTTGTGTTGACTTGATTGCCTTCTGAGAAATATCGCGCCCACAGATTTGTCCTTAAATTTCAACATCAAATGCACAGGTATACAGGAGTCACGTGTGTGTGTGTGTGTGTGTGTGTGTGTGTGCTCACCTAGTTGTACTCACCTAATTGTGCTTGCGGGGGTTGAGCTCTGGCTCTTTGGTCCCGCCTCTCAACCGTCAATCAACTGGTGTACAGGTTCCTGAGCCTATTGGGCTCTATCATATCTACACTTGAAACTGTGTATGGAGTCAGCCTCCACCACATCACTTCCTAATGCATTCCATTTGTCAACCACTCTGACACTAAAAAAGTTCTTTCTAATATCTCTGTGTGTAATATCACACACACGTGTGTGTGTGTGTGTGTGTGTGTGTGTGTGTGTGTGTGTGTGTGTGTGTGTGTGTGTGTGTGTATACGAGGGTCACGCATGCGTTTGAGTGTGTTTCAAGAGTATACATGTATTGATGTAGTTTTACAAGACAAGTTCCTTGGACGAAGAAGATATTCTTGACAGATTAATCTGCAACAATTTGCTTGAAAGTAAATTAATTTAATTTATTATTATCCGTGATTTGAGTTTACTGTGGGTAGTGAGATGAGTGATACCTGACACCTGTATGGTTCCTCCCTGAAGCGAGTGCCACCTACATAATGACACAGGATTATCAACAGTAATCAGGCAGGAAAATGCTGCCCGTTAGCATACACAAACAGTCACACAGACGGACCTACAACAGTACCTACCGTTAACAAACCCTTGTTACCGTTTCCCTGCAAGAGGTAACAGTGTGCACGCAAGCTCTTCCCTTCCCTACATGTGCCTGCAGAGCCTATCTCTCTCTCTGGGGTCATACCCGTTCGCTCTATCAGTTGTTTAATACCTGTCGTGTTTCTCATAGTATTTACGTATTAATCTTTTATTCATGTCTCCATGCTCTACTCTTCTAGGGTCCACGCTTACACTGCATACTCGAGGGTGGGTCTCGCGTACGTTATATGCAAGGGTTCTCAAGGCTTCCTTGAGCAAGTTCTTGAAGTCATTCGGATGTTTCTCGAGGTCCTCTTGCATAGCCAAACTGTCTTCCTCTCCTCTGACTGTTCTCATTAGTTTTTGTGACATATGGGACAGCTGTGGGGGTGACCCGTATAGAATATCTTTGGGCGACACATATGGACAATTTGGTGAGGGAGGGGGGTGGGCTCACACATGGAACACTGAGACACATATGGAACTTCGATAGGGTGACACGTACGCACAGCGGTAACACACTTGCCTGGCGTTTCTCAAGCGCTTTGGCCTGGGTTCGTATCCTGGCCGGGAAAGAATAACTGGGCGCCAATCCTTAACTGTAGCCTTTGTTCACCCAACAGTAAAATAGATACCTTAGTTGTACCACCGCCCACGGGAGGCGCATGGGGTGCATAATAAAGAAACAAATTGAATTGGTTATTAAACGATTTGGCGGGTCGTATTCCAGGGAACGTAGGATTAAGGACTTGCCCGAATCGCTACGCGTGTTAGTGGCTGTACAAGAATGTAAGAACTCTTGTATATATAAATAAAAAAAATACTGTAACATATGGGTATACGGAACATTTGCGTGTTGACACATACAAGTGTACGGAACACCTGTGTCTTCCGTCACACCTGTGCTGGCCGCTACTGGGGGAGGTGGGGGTGGTGGGGGAGTTCAGTTCCCAAACAAATGCCATTTCTGGTCCTCTGGTCAGGCGGTGGGGTGAGGTGGGGTGGGGGTTGATAGACAAGATAAGATATCACCCAGTATCCTCTCCTCCTCCACCCCCACGTTACACACACGCTGGTACATATCTCAGGATTGCTGGTCTTATCTTGCACGTTTCAGGCAAACTTAATAGCCGTTCCGATAGACGAGCCTTGCGATGGCCATTTCAGTGTCGCAAACATTGGGAACATGTCGCAACCGCGTTGGCGNCAGGGACTGAACCCCACAATTCATTTAGCTAAGCAAGTTACAATCTTAATGATCTAGTTACAAAATTCAATGCACATCGTCAGAACAATGGGCTTCAGACCAACCACAAGTACAGTTCTTTATCAAGAAACTGACGTGTGTGGAGAGCTGGTGTTACAATTGCTATGTTTGTCCTTCATGTCAACCTGCAGAAATTCATGGACAACAAGCACTGGATACCATAATATAATCTCTATAGATGTGATAGGGTAAGTCACATGGGATAGGCCTGTACAGTAAGAGTATGCCTTGTATGCTTGGAGCTTCTTACTCTACAAATGAGGTGTTAGAAGTACTTATGATAGAAAAAAAGTTATTCTAATATACAGGCCGCAGATGCAACGGTTGAGGAATTCACAGAACAAACAAAATAGAGAATAACCTCGATAATCTGGCAGATGCAATATCAGATACTATCTTCCCTGGAGACTTCAACTTGCCCAGTTTAAGATGAATAACAAACAATGTCATACTATGAAATAACCATCCACAGATCAGAGGACTACTGTACTAAAGTTCTAGGACAAATTTGTGCTCACCCAGCAGACAACAGCCAACTAGGTACATAAATATTTAGATCTTATCTTCACAAACAATAAAAAAAAAATCAGAGACATTACCATTTCAGATGCACATACTGATCGCAAGCTCATTGAAGTGCAAACATCAATACTTGTAACAGGTCCAAATAAATTGCTCATTCGAGAGGGTTTATTCATTAAATTAATTTTAGTAAGAGGATAGAGACTGGGAAATATAAACAGGAAATCTACAAACAATGTAACCTGTTCATATACATGGGTGAGAATTGTGCTTGTGTAAAATTAGCCCCTAAACTTTATTGTGTTTCTTGATATTCCCAGTTAATATAATTAGAAGCATATCAGTAAGGTTACTCTTCCTGACTAGAAAAATAAAGAAAGTACAAATAAAAACTCAAAAGAATTTCAAAGAACATAACGGTGTCAAATGAGGATTATACTACTGCTACTACTATCAGACCAACTACCGAGGGAATTTAATTTTTATTTAATTCATCATTGTACAGTATTTGCATGCAAGAACATCAAGCCACATTACGTACCGATTCATTATCAAATCAAAATATCTCCAGGGATCATTATTTACCACAGTACTTGTCACCATTACAATAATAAAATAAACCATCATGATAGGACATCTGAAGAAGTGAAACTTAACAAAAAATGTCTTATAAATAGTAAAATGTACACCACTATAGTGGCCAGGTTGTTGATGTCAAGAAACACCAAGATGTGAAACAAAATTACTGGTAATGTGTACATAACTTACAAATTAAAGCTGAATGTCAAGTTGGTCTTTCTCTACATTGTCAAAACTGTTCGTTGAATTATTGGAAGTGAAGATTTAAAGAATATGTGTTTGTTAAAATATAGCGCAATAATCTACCCGCTACATTAAACACACACTAGTTAAAATTTCTTCAACGATATATACAGTTTGCAACGAGCTTTACCATTATGTTTTCAAAGAAATTGTCCATTATTCTATGAAACAACCTCAGTATCTATAATTTTACCCCTGCATGCTCCCGCCATATTGTTTATTTATTAAACTTAATTTTTTTGTTTTTTAATAAATCAATATTTACTTTATTAAAAAAATTACAAATGCTTGCTTCAACAAACTAAATAGATGCTGGGTGGATTAAATGCTGAAGCTTTGTTAGTTGCTTATGATTTTTGTGCCATCGACACATTTTGGCTATAAAACCCACAAGGAATAATATTGCTATCAACCCAATTACAATTGTGACAGAGATGATTAAGTAACCTCTCCAACCGTAACTTTTTAAATATCCTTTTACTTCTCGTATTAGGCTAGGCTCTTCGGTCTTGACTAAAGAACTTTCTAATTTGTCTAGATTAGGATCATTGTTGTTAAACTGGTCAGAGCTGATGTAAGTGACGAAGGAAGCTGAATTACCAACTTGACCATTCTGCCGTTTCTTTAGCCGTTTACCCTCTTTTTGCTCCTCAAGTAAGCCTATATCATGCACCTTTCTTCCTCCACTGCTGGTATGATTCTTATCTGCATTAACATTTGTGGGTTCTTCAGTTTGTTCATATTTTAGACTGGCTACATACGACACTAAAGAATACAACACGTGAAGAGCATTCATTTTATTGACATTTTTATTTTCTATAATACTATCATTATGTTGATTCATTTTTGTTTTCAGATTTATTTGCTCATGTTCTTGATTTGAAACGTATGCCACAAGTGAATACAGATTGTAAAGTACAGTCATTTTTTTGTAATCATTACCAAGTGCATGAGTTTTCTTAGCTTTGGAGGTATATGCTACCAAGTCACTAGTATTGGCTGATAATTGTTCTTCCTTGGCTGGGGTCTTAGTTGCATTCTCATTTACTTGGAACTTTCCCATGGTTTTACTATTATTCTCATTTTCAGTGTCACCTAGAAAGCTGGATTCCTTTTTTTCTATGATGTCATGATTACCAGACAAAAGATCATATATGCTGTGCACATGTGCCTTGACATATTTATTTTGTTTGCTTTGGTTGGTTGCATTTATATTAGATTGCGTTTCATTATATTTGCCTTTTACATGCTGGCTCATAGACGAATCAACTTCAGTGTAAGATGATTGTTCACGATCTTTGGCATCTGTAACCGAAATTGCTCTTCGTAAATGGTGGTTTGAGTGCTACGTTGGTCCTGTTGTATCACAGAATATTGTGTTGTAATGGTTGTTGAATTAATTAGCAGCAGTTTTGATGTATTAACTTGTACCAATGAGCCTTGTTTTTCTTCGCTGAGGCTTTGTGGCACAAGTGGCTCTTTCATAGTCTTTGTATAGTATACGACTCTTCCCAAAGATTCTTGCTCTCTGCGAGAGAGTGTTTCTTGTACCTCGGGCTCTGAGATGACAGTCATCTTGTGTGTGTCATCTAATGTCAGATTATACAACTCTGATTTATTTTCATTACTAATGGGTACTGCAAAGGCTTGCCATCTTCCCAACAGTGTTAGTGTACCCAGGGTTACCACAACATAGATCATCATTTTTCTGCAGAGGAAAACAAAATTATCAGACAGCTGAAAACATTTTATACAAGCTAACAGACATGTTGAAACATTCATATTAATTTGTCAGCACATGAATGCATATTTCTATACACCAACACAAGATACATTGTACCACAGACAATAGTCAGGGGGCTGACATTTGTGCATACAAGATTGTCAAGAGAACAAAGATATTTGAATGGGTAGAACATGAACATTGGAAAAGAAGTGGAAACTAAATACCTGAATAAGCCACAGAGGCATCAGAAAGAATTTTGTGTCAATAATTTGTGATTGTCCCGTCAGCATGGTCCAAATGTCTGCAACATGTTGGGCCCCAAACTCAGTTTATAGCTGAACAAACATATAATCTTTATGCGTTGTTTACCCTCAAACTGTGCCAGAGAAATTCTCAGATCCAATATACAGGTCTGGATGGGTAGAAAAGCACAGGAGAAACATTAAAGGTTCAACTAATCACCAATAATTACCTTACCTGGCTAGTTAAATGAAATAGTAGCAAAACTTAAGACAAACTGTAACACACTGTAAAATCATAATTACACCAAGAGCACAGCATATAATTTACTTTAGGGAACCGACTAACCCTTCTCTCTCGGCGGCATGCTACTTGGAAAAACTTAATACTTAACGTACAAGAGAGGTGTGTCCCAGGATTTCTATCTAGCCCACTGAAGATTGAGAAGGGAAGTGGGGCAACTATTGCCCCCCATCCATTTGTTGCCAAATTTACATAATTGACAATTGCAAGCAGGTTTACTATTTAATGCAACCTTTTACATTTCCACTAGCTAGTAAAAATCACCTACATGCATAAGAAATCTCTCCATGAAGAAACTACATGCATAGTCTCCGTGGTAAAGTGGTAAGACACTCGCCTGGCGTTCCGCGAGCGCTTTGTCATGGGTTCGTATCCTGGCCGGCGAGGATTTTCTGGGCGTAAATCCTTAACTGTAGCCTCTGTTTAACTCAACAGTAAAATGGGTACTTGGTTGTAAAAACTATTCTTCGCGGCGGGGATCGTATTCCAGGGACCTGCCCAAAACGCTACGCGTACTAGTGGCTGTACAAGAATGTCACAACTCTTGTATATATCTTAAAAAAAAAAACATCAAAGCAACAAAACCTTAGGCCACAATACTTGATATTCGTCTTAAAATCCCAAATCCCCTTAAAAAGGGCCAATGGGGGCCGACCCCAACCCGCCTATAACAGTCCCCCCACCAGCCACACTTCCAAGTTGAAAGAGGTGTGCTCCCAGGCGTCTGGCCTCCAACCTTTTAAAGAAAAGCAAACGGATCCTATTTTATAAGAGATTAAAACTGAAGCTATCATTTTTTTTTTTAGATATATACAAGAGTTGTTACATTCTTGTACAGCCACTAGTACGCTTAGCGTTTCGGGCAGGTCCCTGGAATACGATCCCCGCCGCGATGAATCGTTTTTACAACCAAGTACACATTTTACTGTGGAGTTAAACAGAGGCTACAGTTAAGGATTTACACCCAGAAAATCCTCGCCGGCCAGGATACGAACCCATGACAAAGCGCTCGCGGAACGCCAGGCGAGTGTCTTACCACTGCACCACGGGGACTGGTAAATCATGATAATATTTCCTTTGATGCAAAACCAGGTAGAACCCAGGCAGGGGTTCTCAAACTGGGCATGCGTAACAATTTCCCCTCCCCCCTCCTTGGTGATCTCGTGTTTATATATTACAAGATTGTTCTACAGTTGCATATATATATATTATATATATATATATATATATATATATATATATATATATATATATATATATATATATATATATATATATATATATATATCACTTCCAAGTGCCCTCCAGTCAATAGAGCAATCTTGGAGCACGAAAACAAACACACACACACACACACGTTAGAAAGTTTTATTTTAGCCTGCGGGTAGCGAGTAAATGACATGACCTAAAAGAGCAGGTTGTAGAGGCAAACTCAATTCACAACTTTAAAAGCACATAGGATAATTAAATGGAAATCATTTCATTAGACAACCGGCGGCTAGAAAAACGGTATTCAAGAGCTAGAGCTCTATGCTGTAGGCACAAATAGGTGAGAGCAAACACATACACGAACACTCTAGTAACTAGTCCAAAGGTCATAGATAGAAACTGGAGACGCAAAACAGGCAGACATCAGAAAGAACCTTTTCAGTGTTAGAGCTGTCAATAAATGGTGTATACAAATACAAATATTTATTCAGGTAAAGTACATACATACAAGGTGAGATACAAAAGTTGATGGATTTATAGATAGAGCTAGTACATACAATGCCTAAAGCCACTATTACGCAAAGCGTTTCGGGCAGTATGTTAGATGGAGTGTTCGTTGAAGCTAATTAAACTCAAAATTTTAAATGTAAATATGATAAAAGCGTGAGAAATAAGTCATTACATTAATCTAAGAACGTTCAAACGGCGGGGCTAAGAGCCTAGCTCGACTCTGCGGGCACATCTAGGTGAATACCCTCGAATACGCACTACATCCACTTCGGAACATACATACATACATACATACATACACTACAACAATAAGAATATTCACTTTCGCAAATAGAGTGGTAGACTGTTGGAACAAGTTAGGTGAGGTAGTGGTGGAGGCCAAAACCATCAGTAGTTGACAGTCAACTACTGTCAGTAATCTGACAGTAGCTTCAAAGCGTTATATGATAAGAGTGCTGGGAACACGGGACACCACGAGCGTAGCTCTCATCCTGTAATTACACTTAGGTAATTACACACACAGACACAACCTTCGAACATACACACACAACAACCACCTCGGGACACACGCTTCCAAATATGATAGAGCCCAATAGGCTGAGGAATCTGTACACCAGTTGATTGACAGATGAGAGGCGGGACCAAAAAGTCAAAGCTCAATGACTGGATACCATATTAAAGTATCCTTTAATACCTTTTAATTGAAAGCAAGCACAACTATTATAGCGCAACTCGTACAAGCACAACTAAACGAGTTGTGCTTGTACGAGTTCAAACAACCGGCACTACGGGCTCACCATAGCCCGTGCTACTTGGAACTTCTTGTTCCAGGTAGCTAATCTTTAACACCACCACCACCTCGGAACACACAGACTAGACACCCTTGTCATATATAAATACTGAGTAACCTTGTTACAAACAGTAAGCTTCCTTCCCTACTCTTCGCCACCTTCCCCTTCATCCCTGCCACCATCTTCCCTAAACACTGTCTCCATCAGTAAACAAACTAACATTTAATCATGTAGAACAAAATAACGTTGAAAACAGAGATGTGTTCTTGTTTACCTAATATAGAGCATGAATACCACAGACTCATCGTACGAGTTGTAATATATTCTGCAGTTCATACTTATCCTGTGAGTCTCAGTGTATTTTGAACCGCATACTCATACTCATACTGTGAGTCTTAGTTTATTGTGCACCCTATACTCATCCTGAGGCTTAGGTTACTGTCCACCCCTTAGTCATCATGTCTCCCAAGGGGTCCGTGTAATTGCCCGAAGCTAATTACCCCCGAGGATCACAGGCCTCCTCCGGTTGGTTGTTTGGTTTACCAGGCTGTTGACGCGGCTGTCGTTTACACACATTACATATATGTGGATATATATATATAAAATATATATCTCAAGCTAGGCGACTGGCAGGCCAATACCTCTTTGTTCCCATAGCGTCTGAGACGCATGGCCCCTGGGGCAAGTGCCTTGGGATTTCTCAAGGAATTGGGTTCCAAGCTCATCGACGTCACCAGAGACCCAAGGGCTTGCAGTTTTTTGTTTCAGCGCCTCAGTGTGGCGATCCAGAGGGGAAATGCTTGCTGCGTCCTCGGTTCCTGTCCGGAAGCGGAGAGCTTCAAGAGATCCATAACCTTTAGGCATTTGTCTTGTATGTTTTGTAACCTTTTAATACACAATAAAGCATAAAAAAAAGGAAGGGGGGTGGTAGGAGAAAAGCACACAGAAACTGTATTGGAGGGGACCTACATTCCCTCCAATGCGTTATGTGTGATTCCTCCGAGGCTATGGGTCCCCCTTCTTCCAGCCAGAGGTGGTACTCCCTTCCTTTTTTTCTAATATATATATATATATATATATATATATATATATATATATATATATATATATATATATACATATATATATATATATATATATATATATATATATATATATATATTATATATTATATATATATATATATATTATATATATATATAGGATATATTATCAAGAAGTAGACAGACATTTAGAATTAAGGATATGTAGGGGTAACAGAACCTTGTGGAGTAGCAAAGTAATGACCTAGGTACCTTATATAAAATATTTTCTTCCATATACTAATTCAGTCTTAGTGTTAGGGAAATTTAAGGTTGGCAGGGATTAGGCATCATTCGCGGCGTATCTCGTAAGTTGGTGCAATTATCAGCTTTCCACAGGGATTGGTGGCTGATAATTCCTGATGGGGACTGAATGTGTGCTTTGCCAGTGTGTTAATCTT
>WNGS01167372.1:18081830-18106017 GCA_020271785.1 Procambarus virginalis | reverse complement strand
CAAGGCCCAAATGACACCCCCGGAGCCTGTCCAGTTATTTAACCGGAGCTTGACAGTTGTGTAACCGGAGCCCGACCAGTTATTTAACCGGAGCCCGACCAGTTATTTAACCGGAGCCCCACCAGTTGCGTAACCAGACCCCGACCAGTTGTGTAACCAGAAGCCTAGCCTGAACGAACCAAACAACCTCTGGATCACAACCATGCATGAACTGAAGCCCAACATGCACAACCCAAGTGACACCCCCGGAGCCGACCAGTTGTGTAACCGGACCTGACCGATTGTGTAACCGCACGCCTAGGTCTACTTAGACTGTAGATGGTGCGCCCACACATGAATTATTGCATCCAGCATGGAGACCTCATCTTCAGAAAGACACAGCTGCTCTGGAGCCATGTCTTACCAGAGCTATGGAGCTATGTCTTACGACAAAAATCATACCAGAGCTTAGTCATCTGTTGTATCAGGAACGGTTGAGGGCCACAGGGCTAACACACAAACCAGGCATGACAGGGCTGACTTCATAGAAACCTTTAAAATACTAAACAATTTGGAGAATGTCGATCAGGACAATGTCTTCAAAAGGTCAGATGTAACACGAACAAGGAGCAACGGGTTCACACTCAACAAGCCAGAATGCTTTTTCACCCACAGGGTTATAAACCAGTGGAACCGCCTACCCGCCGAAGCAGTAAACGCCAAACCTCTGCTGGGTTTTAAAATAAAGCTGGAAAAGATCATCAGGACAAATGGGGGGACCTTTGACAAGCCGCGGCTTACTGCCCTCATCCAGGCCACTAGTGTTAGTGGCCCTCAGGTAAATTCAGTTCCCGGCAGACTTCTAGATGTTACTACTGCTCGGCTTAGACTCGGCTACAATATCTCTGGGAATTCTCATTATCTGCTGATGTAGACCTGACCAAATGTAAACTGTGTATCAAGATTGTAACTTGTTTAGCTTAATGAATTGTGGGGTTCAGTCCCTGAGCCCATTATGTGCCTCTGTAACCCTTTCCACTACCACCCACAAGATGGGTATGGGTGCATAATAAATGAACTAAACTAAACTATTGCAGTATTTGTACATTGGCCTGTCGCTTGTCACTAAATTAGTTGTTAACTATTAACTTGATGAAATAATATTACCTTATACGCGAGAATAATTCTGAATACAGCAATAAAATTGACGAATGCGACTTTGGGTCGGGCGGCCGGCGTAGGGGAGCCTGGCCTGAGGACAGGCAACTGTACATGCTTCACACTCCACATACTTCAAGTGAAAATTGCCAACAGAACCTAAATACCGAACCTACTATACGCCTAATTAATTATAGAATATAAAATTAATTTATACACGATAAAAACTATTTTAATACACAGTACATTAAAGTCGATAATAAATGGGTCAGGTCCCCGTGGTGTAGTGGTAAGACACTCGCTTCGTCATGGGTTCGTATCCAGGCCGGGGAGGATTTACTGGGCGCAAATCCTTAACTGTAGCCTCTGTTTAACGCAACAGTAAAATGTGTACCTGGTTGTAACAACGATTCTTCGCGGCGGGGGATCGTATTCCAGGGGGGTGGTATTCTGGTATTCCAGCCACTAGTACGCGTAGGCTGTACAAGAATGTAACAACTCTTGTATACATCTAAAAAAAAAAAAATGCGTCTTGGGATGTGGGGGGAGACGACCACCGCGTTAACGAGCCTAGCCTGACGACTGGGTAGTTTAACAATGGGGAAGTGTATTCTACATAATACGTATTCTACATGTTGGCAAATCATGATCCTCAAAATCTTCCACAATATCCGAGAGAGGACAGACTATTTAGCATTAGTGGAATACAAACATTTGAATACTGCAGAACCCGGATGAAAAAAAAAATACGGAGCAATGACCCTCGAGACATTACAAAACTCAATGTTATAATAGCGAGCAAATGTATAATGCATTAAGCATTGTAGGTGGAGGTAGACTATATTCATGCGTACCTCCCAACTGCTCAGATATATTTTCAAAAACAAAAAAAAAAAACAAAAACAAAAACTTATCAGCCTTACCTACACGGAGCGACGCACCTCACGCCACCGCTGCTTCTTGACGACTACCGGGTCGCAGTCGATGACCCGTAGCGTCCAACCTACCCAGAGACTCCCTGCCTAAAATTATTTGAACGCCATATTGAAATTTCTAGCGTATAGCGCCAGGAATGTGTAAATTAATATTTATATGCATTATAGGCCTTTCTAAAGTAATTTATAGATCTGAATATCATATATTGTCTAACAAACGAATTATTTAAGTTAAGATTTTAATTATGCCAGATACAGGTCTCATCGCACTCTAGAAGGTTCGTCGGCGGATTTTGGTTTATTTTTTTTATTTATATAAAAAAAAGTTTTTAAATTCTTGTAAAGCCACTAGCACGCATATAGCGTTTCGGGCAGGTCCTTAATCCTAATTTTTTCCCCGGAATACGACCCGCCAAATCGTTTAACAACCTATTCACTGCTGGGTGAACAGTTAAGGATTGGCGTCCGGTCAATCCTTCCCGGCCAGGATACGAACCCAGGTCAAAGGGCTGGCGAAGAGCCGGGCGCGTGCTTTACCACTGCGCCACAGAGACTGCTCCGTGGCTTAGTGGAATTTTAAATTTTGAAACCTGACTAACATAGCTGAACCCAACCTAACGTAACCCAAATCAAACCAATCTAATTCAACCGAGCCCAATGCAGCCTAACCTTAATTTCATCCTCATAGTTTCCCCATCTAGTGTCTTAATTAAAACATTTAGCGCACCTGGGTCGTAAATAAATGAAGCGTAAATACACACATTCATCACGAGTTGCGGGAGCGTCGTAAATTTACGCGCGATAAAAAATATAAAATTTGTATAAAATCCAATTCTTATTCGATCGATTTGGGGATAGTATGAAAATCTTTGCCATTAAATATCCGTTTTCTCTAATAGGCACATGGTCTATTTGGGAGAACGGCATTGTATTGTAACTTAGTGGAAAGACTAGCTATTGTATTGTTGACACGGCGAGTGTTATCGCCCACTTCACACACTCTTGGTGTGGGCCGCGATCATAATTTTATATTTATATGCATATGTCCGTGTAGGAAATTTAATTGCGATCACAGTGATACCAAATTTAACGCTGTAGGATAAGTGTGGAGTTGACAACCCTGAAAAGAATAGAAACATTTCGTCTCTGTTTGGAGCTCACGGCTAGTGATCGGTGTAGTTCTTTAGCTTTTTGTGTGATTTAACTCATGCTTTGGTGACATATACATATGTTCTTATAGATCATTCTATTGTGAACACATTGGTACAAAATTGAAATCTGTACATCGAAAATTAAGGTCAGGACAGCGAAAAGAGTATACACTTTTCAGTGTTGCCGCTCGGTCACCCGAAAACGTCGAATTCACCTCGAGAAAGTCCAAGAGTCTTTCTCCAGGTAGGAGAGAGCCAAGAAGAAATGCTATGATTGAGGTAATGAGGATGGAGCTTAATCTGCAGAGTATTGGGGATAGAATTTCAGAGATAAATGTAGCCTCTGCCATTAGATTAATGAGAGGTGGGGAGCTAATGAATTAATCCTCTCGGTACAAAAGGTGGGAAGTAGTGAACAGTGTATGATGAAGAAGAGAGTATATATGAATAACTTATGTTCTAATGTTATAAAGTATGATGTTATTACAGAGTGTATTGCGGTGCCCAAAAGAAAATTCACACCACCATGGGAGGAGTGTAATGTAGATGTAGTAATTACTCCCTTGCAAAAGAAAAAAGTATGTATGAAATAGGAGAGCTGAGGGCGACATATGATTGTATAATTAGAAAACTGCCCACAGAAAACACTCTACATGTATATTGTGATGGGTCAGTAGCGAGGGATGGGAAGGCAGGATGTGGAGTCTTGATCAGGGAGTACACTGACATCGGCACTGTAGATACTGTTATTGGACGCCGCTTAACTGACAATGTCTCTTCAACGCAGGCTGAACTCCAAGGAGTTTTAGCAGGATTACAGGAAGTAGTCAAATGTGGTAAAAATGCGTGCTTCTTTATTGACAGCAGAGGAGCGTTAGAGTCTTTAAATAGCAGACGCCCAGTATATCAGAATATTGTGATAGAGTGTAGAGAGAATGTTAAGAAATTAGAAAAAACTGGGTATAAAGTAAGATTCATGTGGATCCCTTCACATGTGGGAATCCTGTTGAATGAGGTAGTTGATGACATAGCGAAAAGAGCCACTGAAAAACCTCTTGTTGATGTTATATGTCAGTTAACCTTGAAACAAATAAAAACAAGAATCAAGATGATCCAAGAGGGTGAAGAAATGATAAAGAGAATGGCAATGGTGGACAGTAGTAACACACTTAAGCATTATTCAATAATAAATACAAATTCGTCCTTCACCTATGGTAAAGGAAAGTCTACTTGGAAGGATTCAATTTACATGAGATTAAGATTAGGATACAAATATATCTGGCAATACGGTGTTGATGTCAGTGAAGAAGATAAGGAGTGTAAATTACGTGGTATGCCGCACGCCCACACCTTAGAACATTATGTATTAGAGTGTCAACTTATTGAAAACTATAGAAATAAGGAATTAAATAGTGTACCACATCAAATTGTTTGGATGTGTGATAATGGTATGATAGACAGTATACTTAGGAGCTACAAGAAGTTTGCCCCAAGAGTGTGACGATTATATACTGTACTTGCTATATTAACCTGCAATGTTAAATGGGATTCTTGTAATATGCTGTACTTACTATATTAACCTACAATGTTAAATGGGATTCTTGTAATGTTATTTGTGTCTTTGACTCACTGAATTTGTGCGCCCCTTGAGGGACTTGAAGTAGAGGGGGGTAGAAATAGCCTAAGCTACTCTATCCCTTTGAGATGTATTTCTTGCTTATCTCAATAAACATACTTGAACTTGAACTTGAGCGTAGGTTAAAGTTACTTTAAGTTAAGTGTCCTTACATTTGGTTCCATTAATATGGAATTCGAAAACTATTTCAGTGTTCCCACTAATTCTACTTACAGAAAACCAACTTCACAGAAAACGTTTCAGCATACACGTTTTATATTTTAAACATTTTAAACCAACGATTTATGTTACATTAACATTATAACTAAACATTATAACTAATCTCTTTGTTTACGACAAAGGCTCATATGCCAGTTTACATGCAGATTATTACTAGAACAGTAATATGCTTTCAGACCATCACATATATCTAGATTGTAGTCTCCGTGGTGTAGTGGTAAGACACTCGCCTGGCGTTCCGCGAGCGCTGTCATGGGTTCGTATCCTGGCCGGGGAGGATTTACTGGGCGCAATTCCTTAACTGTAGCCTCTGTTTAACACAACAGTAAAATGTGTACTTGGATGAAAAAACGATTCATCGCGGCAGGGGATCGTATTCCAGGGACCTGCCCGAAACGCTACGCGTACTAGTGGCTGTACAAGAATGTAACAACTCTTGTATATATCTAAAAAAAAAAACTATCCAGGTGGTTAGGGGTATATGGAAGGGGGAGGGGCGGTTTCTCATAGTAATAAATTTCGTCTGAGCACGGGCTCCCTAAATGAAAATGTGATGAGTGGGGTACCGCAAGGTTCCATTTTGGGGCCAACCCTTTTTGTCATATATATATATACATCAATGACACAGATGGCAATATTACAAACCACATCATCAAATTTGCACGTGCCACTGTAAGATTTATGGTAAAGTGCAAAGTGATAATGATAAGGAGATCTTACAATGAGATCTACACGGACTTCACATCACGACTTCTTCGAAAGATTAGAGTTACGTAACACAAACAATGAGCAGCGGTTTCAAACTCAACAAGCAACAATGCATAACGATTGATCAATGTACTTGTAAACATTTCTTTAATTTTGCTTAAAATTACCTTCTTAAGATTATATGTTAGATTAAGGATCTGCCCGAAACGCTATGTGTGCTAGTGGCTTTACAAGAATGTAAAACTTCAAGTCTCTGTACTCTCATGAACTCAATGTACCTTCTTGTATATAAATAAATAAATAAATGAAGAGTAAGCCACCCAAGAGGTGGCATGGGCATAATGAATAGCCTTGTAAGTGGTAGATTTTTTGAGTGAATCTTTGGTCGTGATGCATCGCGGAAAACACATACTTTTCACCCATAGAATTATAAACCCATGGAACCGCCTACCCGCCGAAGCTGTGAATGCCAAAACGCTGGTGAATTTTAAAATTTCACTTTGCCTCAAGCCTCCGAAATTTAGTTGATGTTCCTGGGATATTACTGCCCTCAGGCTGCTGAAAGGCAGTCCAAGTTGGTAATCAATTCCCTCTTACACCTCGATAAAATCATCAGGACAAACGGGGAGGGGAGATCTATGACAAGCCGCCTGCTTCCTATTATCGTCGAGGCTGTTAAATATAGTGGTCCTCAAGTAAATAATAATAATAATAATAATAATAATAATAATATTATTATTATTATTATTATTATTATTATTATTATTATTATTATTATTATTATTATTATTATTATTATTGCAATATAATGATAATAATTTTTATTGGAAATAAAGAGGAAGGGAGAAGTGAAGGAACCATCGGCCACCACAATAACAAACAACTCAACGCACGTGGCGACCCGGCAAGCTCTCTCACGGTTGGTGTGGCCACCTATAATAACCTCTAGAGGATTGATGACCAATTTACGGGCTATTCATGCCCGTGCCACCTTTTGGGTGGCTTAATCTTCATCAATCAATCATCTGATGGCCAAACCACACACCATAAGAGGAGGAGACGACGACGTTTCGGTCCGTCCTGGACCATTATGGACCATTGTCGACTTGATAATGGTCCAGAACTAACCGAAACGTCGTCGTCTCCTCATCTTAAGGTGTGGTTTGGTCATCGTCTGCCTCTGGAAGATTGTTAATACACAGTAATTGTAATCCTGAAAAAAATGCATTAAATTCAGCATTAGGTCGAACAATTGTGTAGGTGGGAAGGGGAGTGAATTTGGGTAATACACGGGGAAGAGTCTTTCCCATACTGAATATACATATACTGTACATTATATATATATAATAATAATAAGTTATCTTGATATCTTGTTTACAGTCAGATACCTTCAACGGAAGAAAGAGATACACAAATAATTTACCAACTGTTCATTGGCCCCTCACCTCCAGTGTCTCTTTTTGGCTAGCGATGCAAGTTACATCATACCGTACCTAAGATGGTTCGGCAGTGGGTCTAAAAACATATGTAATCTTGCTCAACCTTAACCTAACCCAACCTACCTGAGCCTAACCTGTATAATATGCAGTACTGTACAGTATATAGTTTTGACATTCATGAAATTAACTTGTGGAAGTTTGGCCTGTCAACATCATTGCTGCTCTTCAAGCAACTATAACCTAATGCAACCTAACCTAGTCTGGTCTGTTTGCTGTTCTTGAATTTAAATGTGTTTTAATATAATTAAATTAACAAAATCTAATTCTGCCTTGTTTTAGAGAGGTGCATCAATTTGAAAAGATAAAGCCAAAAAAGGTTACACATGAATGAAGCCTTTGGTATTAAGAATGCCTTCTGCTTTTTTGCATAGCATATACAGGTACTGTACTCAAAAAGCATAATCAGAGTACTGAATTTTTTAACTTACTTTACCTACCCACCTTTTGTTTAAAAATTATTTCAGTAATCATTTCCATAATCTGATCTGTGACCACACCAGTGTATTAGCAAATATTTTTTGGCTTGTGGGCTGCAAACAGTAACCATCTACAGTATTTGATTTTTTCTCAGAGCAACCAGACCTTGGCCAATGTTTTGTGTATAGCAGAAATAGGTTTTCTTTTTACCATTACCTGAATTTACCCGAGGATCACTAACCTAACATAATAGTGGTCCGTTGAGGAAAGGAAGCCGGTGGCTTGTCAGGGATTCCCTCAGTTGCCCTGATGATTTTTGCCAGCTGGGTTTTAAAATGTAAAAGTTTTGGCATTTATGGCTTCAGCACATAGGCAGTTTCCTATAGGTTTATTATCCTGTGGGTGAAAAATTATCTTGTTTTCAGTCCTACAGTGTGGCTTGTTGAGCTTGAAACTGTTGCTTCTTGTTTGTGTTACATCTAACCTTTTGAAGAGACTATCTGGATCAACATCCTCCAAATTGCTCAGTACAGTATTTTAAAGGTTTCGATGAGATCCACCTTTAGATTCCTGGTTTGCAGTGTTAGCGCACCTCAACTGTCTCTGGTACGAGAGTTGACTTAGTTCTGAAATGATTTTTGTTGCCCTGTGTTGTACTCTCTCCAAAGCAGCTATGTCTTTCTGAAAATGAGGTCTCCATGCTTGGATATAATAATCCAAGTTGGGGGGGGGCACCAGAGATTTGTACAGTTGAATCACCCCTTTCTTTTCCTTAACATCAAAGGTACACTTGATTATTCGTAGGGTCTGGTTATCTTTTTGTTACTGCTGCTCTTACGAGTGTGCAACTTTCTGTGAATTATGGATTTTAACTCCAAGATCCTTTTCTCCATCAATCTGCTGCAGGGTAATGTTATGTACAGTATTTGGTACTGTAGTTGTGACAATGGTTGTTATGCTTTACATGCAAAGTCTTTATATTAAAAAGCATATTTTTTACATGTACTGTAATCCCCTTATACCTTTAGCAGTACAGTACATTTCCTTGTTGTATTCATGTTTGACATTGAAATATCTGAATATTTATCATGATATTTATTTTGCAGGTTCAAAAAAGATAACACAATGAAAGTTGCCAATGTCAAGCAGTCAGCCCGAGCTGCATATATGGAACAGGTATGATGTAGTTTATTAGTAATATTTATTAATTTGTTATTTATACTACAATACTGTACTGTACACAAAATATGACAGTTCCAGAATTTATTTTTTTTGACAATTTTAGTACAGTATTTAATACTATACAGTGTAATACTCTGTACCATGTATTTTGTGTCAAAAATATACTGCAGATGAAAGTATGCTGTATATGAACTATTGTTTATGCATATTGAATATACAAAAGCTTACTAACTTTCGTTCGTAAATTTGTCACAAACAAATTTTTGTAGGGAAATCGGCAAATATAATTTATATAATATCAAATGAAATCAGTAGTCACTTGAATAATTTTTGTCATATTTTCAAAATAAGGAGAAAATGTATGCATGAAGAGTGCTCGTTCGTCTCCTTGAAACAAAAAAAAAAATAATGTTTTTGTACGCTCATTTTTCCATGGCAAAGATATAATGTCATATTCAACTTATCCTGTTTAAGAAGGTTTTATGTGATTGTGTACAGGAGTAATTCATCCTTCACATGAAGAATGAAAACAGAAATACTAGAAAATTCAACAAAATTTCAGGGGTTATAATACTTTACAGCATAGAAATTGTAAGTGCTCAAAAATGGGTCGTGATATATATAAATTTTCACAATTATTTTGATGTTTAAAGCTATTATAGCTACCTGGTTGATACCTGGTTGACGGGGTTCTGGGGAGTTCTTCTACTCCCCAAGCCCGGCCCGAGGCCAGGCTTGACTTGTGAGAGTTTGGTTCACTAGGCTGCTGCTTGGAGCGGCCCGCAGGCTCACATACCCACCACAGCCCGGTTGGTCTGGCACTCCTTGGAGGAAACAATCTAGTTTCCTCTTGAAGATGTCCACTGTTCTTCCGGCAATATTTCTTATGCTCGCTGGGAGGGTGCTGAACAGTCGTGGACCTCTGATGTTTATACAGTGTTCTTTCATTGTGCCTATGGCACCTCTGCTCTTTACTGGTTCTATTCTGCATTTTCTTCCATATCGTTCACTCCAGTACGTTGTTATTTTACTGTGTAGATTTGGGACCTGGCCCTCCAGTATATTCCATGTGTATATTATTTGGTATCTCTCTCATCTCCTTTCTAGTGAGTACATTCGGAGGGCTTTGAGACGATTCCAATAATTTAGGTGTTTTATCTCATCTATGCGTGCCATATATGTTCTCTGTATTCCCTCTATTTCAGCAATCTCTCATGCTCTGAAGGGGGAAGTGAGTACTGAGCAGTACTCAAGATGGGACAACACAAGTGATTTGAAGAGTACATCCATTGTGATGGGATCTCTGGATTTGAAAGTTCTTGTAATCCATCCTATCATTTTTCTGCATGACACAATATTTGCTTGGTTATGCTCCCTAAACATTAGGCCGTCGGACATCATTATTCCCAAATCCTTGACATGCTGCTTTCCTATTATGAGGAGATTCGATTGTGTTTTGTACCCTGTATTATGATCTTATAATGATTTTTGTTTTGTGTTTTTTGGTTAGTGTGGTCCAGTGTATCTTCTATCGAATTGTAAAAATATAATTATGGTTTGTATGGCTAGTATCTTAATTGTATACCACGCACCTAAAACACCTAAAGCCCAACCACCATTTGCTGGTGATCACTCTTGCTCAGTGTGCCTGCAAAAATGTTTACACCGACATTGTTACTGTCTGGGGTAGGAAGGAGAATAGGTCTGATCAAGGACTGGGCCGCGGAGACACTAGGCCCCGAAATCATCGCAAGGTAACTGCACGTTAACCAAAATGAATATTATGACAAATTCTTGAGCATTGTTCTTACCAATTATTGTTATAGAGCATTTATGTACATCTCTCCGCCACATTCACATTTATTCATGATTCACATTTATTCTTATGGGTAACATTCAAAAACCCACTTTTAATACTTTATTTACAAAATCTAACCAACAAGATGAACTGCCAACCCAAGTTTCATCATTGTAACCTGAAAACAAATGGGGATTAAGTGGCATTTAAAAAAAATCATGATTCTACATTCTCTGATTTTAAAAATATTGAATTTAGTATAAAAGAGTCTAGTGTAACATTCTTAAAAAAGATATTATGTTGAAGTGTTTAGTTGGTAAAAAAATTAATTATTACACCCATCCCATCCATACCTTTCTTCTTGTTCTTACTTTTTGCCTTGCTCTTACTTTCCTCTAGGAATTACTTCCTCTTGCCTGTTCCTCACCTCACTCTTTCCTTACTTAATGCCCTGTGCCTCCCTCACTCCCATTACGGGCTTGTCATGCCCGTGCCACCACTTGGGTGGCTTAATCTTCATCAATCAATCAATCTCACTCATCACAATCAACTTGATAATGGTCCTGGACAGACTGAAATGTAGTCATTTCCTCATCTTCTGGTGTGTGGTTTGGTCATATCTTTAGCCACGTTATTGTGACTCGTCGTCAGCCTGGTATGCCAAACAGAACTTCCGTGACTGATGATCTTTTAGCTAGCATGCAGCAATCTCGGCAAGATAGCTTCAGGGATGCACCAGAGGCTCCTCCGGAAAGAGGCATTTCATTGCACTGAATGCTGGGTTTATTATGTCAGTGTACAGTATTTGTATCATTCTTAGTGGGACTAAATTTCTCGGTGATCAAATAAACCACATATAGTTTCAGAAAATTATTTGGACACAAGTTATTTGATTACATGATATTGATATAAAAACACTATAGAAAGTATTTTTTGGTTATCTACTTATTGTATTTGTATTTTTAACAGGCACTTCAGATGAAGAAAAATAAACAAAAATTTAAGAGACAACCTAAACTAAGTAAAGGCAGTGATAAATCACAAAAGAAAATGGAATTAAATGTGCTTTCGCCTACACCAGATATGAATACAAATAATGCTTTAGTAAACAAAAAACCTAAACTTAAATCCAAAGTCTCAAAGACATTGTTGGAGCAAAAGGGAAAATCTCTCAAAGCAAAGAATGAACAACTTGCTGAAAATTTAGTGAAGAAAAAGAAAAATAACCCAAAAAAGGTTAACACTGACAATTTGAAAAAGCAGTTAAATGGCTTTACTCCTCTCACAAATGATACAGCATCCTTCACAAATAAAACAGAAAATTTAAAGGGTAAGAAAAATACGCCAGAAAAGGCAAATGTTGACAATTTGAAACAGCAGTCAAATGGTCTTGCTCCTCTCACAAATGATACAACTTCCTTCCCAAATGAAACAGAAATTTTGAAGACTGCAAAAAAAACAGGGAATGATGCAAAGAAAAGGAAGCAGAATACAGAAGGTGAAGTACTTGAAAAAAAAATAAAAAAGAAAAAGAAGGCAAACCCAAAGAAGAAAAAGATGCTTATTGCTGCTGTAAAAGAAGCCCTACATGCTGAGTGCAGTGAAGAAGACCCTGAGGAGGATGCTGTGACAATTGAGCCCTGTAAGTCAATTTGTGAATTTTTTCAATTATTCAGTTTTATCTTTAAAGCATACAATGCCTTAGTTATAACCAACTGTTTGAAATTTGTGCATATCCTGCTGTAAATTAGTGCTTCCCAAACTTTTTATGGTCATTATCCCTTTTTCATTTAGCGTCCATATTAATGGCCTCTACATTTGGTAAAGACCCCTCTGGTATCTTCTAGTATCATAACCTGTACACTGCCTCAACTTAATTCCCTGTATATATTGCTAAAAAAAAAGCCTCCCATGGGACCATGGCCCCCAGTGCTTTATATGATCATAATCGTTCAGCTTTTCCTGCCACCAACTTTAAATTTAATACGGTAATTATTTTTAAGTTAATGTGCAGAAAAATATTAAGTTAATATATAAGCCATGTGTGGCACGCATGCTTCTTAGAGTAGTGTCCTTTCTCATTTAACAATGTCACGTTAATTTCAATGATCACATGACATTGGGTGGCTCATATAAGAGGTTGCTAATATACAACAATTAGAAAAGTAAAAAATCCACATTAAATTTACTTAGACATTGTCTAATTGTAATACTGTATAAATACAGTATTATGTAGTAAGTGCAGTATTGTAGAATATTGTATCATTTTTATCTATTGAACTAGGAAGTGTTGTTAACTTTAAAGGAAATTTTAAATTATTACTTCTACATAAGTTAAGAACAGAGGCTTTTTTACCTGCAAATTTTAAAAAACTAAATTTTTTCTACAGTACAGGTACTATGCAATCAGAATAAAAGAGATTACTGTATTACACATCCCTATTTATTTAACACCTTACAGCAGTAATGTGTGATTTCCATTGTTACCAACTGAGTTACTATACTTTAAAGTTATTATTCAAAATAATACAAATAAATTTTTCCTATTTTGTTTCAATAATATTAGAGTATTAAACATCCTTTTGTTCATTTTTCATCAAATGTTCACACCTATTGGCAAATTTGATTTGCTTTTGAAAAATGGTTTAAATAAATTATATATTGGAGCTAATGTATTTTGTCATGTGTTTATTCAGATTCTTAATTTGCAGTGTCGGGGGCAGAAATTGGTGCTGTTAATATTGATGATAGCAATGAAGAGGGACTAAAGGCTTTTCAGTGGGTAATCGGCCCTTGCTCAGAAGAAATGTTCTTCAGGTATCGTAGTCTGTAACACTTAAAACCAAAAGGATTTATTTAATAACAGTTTTATCATATTGATGCTTATCTATATTCAGGATTTAAACTTCTCGAACTAATTTTATTTAGGTATCTACCGTAGGGGTTTCAAATGTTAAATATTCATTTACATCTGTCTTTGCAACAATAAGCACAAAATGTAGATGATGATGAGCTAAAGCAATTGTACTGGGTAGACATTTTATTTACAGATAGTATTTGTTATGTATACAGATTTTATGTTAGCTCAAACAAATCACACACCTTGACCAATAGGAACATTCATTGCATATTCACAAGATTTTCTCTTAAGAGCACATTCTGCAATTCACTCTTGGGGTCCAGCATCACTCCTTAAGTCCACTAGACAGAAAGTATGGAGGCAAATCCACAACCACACTGTTGACATGTTGGGTACTGCCACCTGGCAGAGGCAACAGGTAACTTTTGTCATTGATGAGAATTTCTCAGTACTAATTACGGTGCCCTCTACAACTAGCAATTGAAAGGTGGGGGTGATGTTGAGGATAATTTTCCTCTTGCTGTATTTTATAGTGATAACTTGAGTCATCACCTCAGTGATGACTCAAGTTATTTGCCATTATCTCTCTGCCATCATAATCCCAGATAAAACCATACATATCTGACTTTGGGTGACTGCTATGAGAGTCTATTGTTGAATTTATGGTTCAATGTGTCCTAGCTCAAGGGAACATCCGAGGGATCTTGGCTCCAAAAAATGCATAACGTGTGGATTGGAAGTTCTACAATAGTTTCTTTAACTTTACAGAGTGCATGTAAGAAAAAATTGGCTAATATTAACTTTACATTTAGCATGATACATGAACAGTGCAACAGTAGGTCATTGAAGGGCATGCTATTATGAATACAGGTATCACATCCTATTGAAGAAAGTTTTGTATAACTTAACACATCAGTGTGGATATTATAAAAAGCTAATGCAAAATAAATTAATGTTGAAAAGCTTGAAAATGTTTGCATGTTAATTGTGTTGGATTAGCTTCTGTTTAGAAAATAAGTGAAAGTATATGGTTATGTAAATGAATATTAAATTTTAACATCTTACAGAGACTACTGGGAGAAAAAGCCATTGCACATAAAGCGCAGTGATGCACAGTATTACAAAGGTTTATTCAGCACTGATGTTCTTGACAATATTCTACGTGAGGTGAGTTTAGGAACAAAATAGAAGTAATGTTATCTGACAATTAAATTCTCCTACCACTCCTGGCCAAAAACCAAAATGCCGAAGCTAAAGGGTAGAACTAATTTTAAAATAATTTTTTTTAATGCAGTACATATTAGTTTTAAAAATGTTTTTATTTCCAACGATTCATGCATGTGAAATCAGTTAAGCGTAATTTTTTTTTATATAAACAAAATACTTTAATATGTTCTGATGCTGTTACAGAATATGGTACTCTACACTAAGAATTTGGATATTACATCATTTAGCAATGGAAAAAGGGAAACCCATAACCCCATTGGACAAGCTCATCCACCTGTTGTGTGGGACTATTATAATAATGGATGTAGTGTACGGATGCTGAATCCTCAGACTTTCCACCGTCCAGTGTGGAAATTACTGTCAGTGTTGCAAGAATATTTCAAGTCATTCTGTGGAGCTAATGTGTAAGTTAGAACATATAATGTTATTGTGCTATTCTTATTTACATCCGTTTTTGGCAAGTCTTCACATTATATTTATTTAAACTTTGCTGAAATCAGGCTTTGAGTGAATATGAAAAGCTGTTTTCCTACCCAGATACACCTTGAGGCAGCATTACTGACTGTACTGTCCCAATGGACAGACTTGTGATGATGATAATATTAATAATAAATCTACTTTTGATCAATATTATTTTACAATATGTTGTTTTGCATCCTGTGACAGCTAAGTCACAGTGTTTAATCTCATATGCTTGTCTTTAATACTGTATTCTCATTTAACCCATATAGTTAATAGTTTTTTTTTTTTGTAGTTATCTCACTCCCCTGACACCCAAGGATTTGCACCTCACTGGGACGATATTGAAGCCTTCATTCTGCAGCTCGAGGGCAAGAAGCGATGGAGAGTGTACAAGCCAAGGTATGGGTGCTCGCTTGAGGCAGTTTTGCTGTACAGTATATCATGTTCCTATTTTTTTAATATATTGATGGAGGAGAGGGTGATTAAGTACAGTACATTATAGTACATAAGGAAGACAAATAATAGAAGATTGTTGGTGTATGACTTAGTTATTTGCTAAGGATGGGGAAGAATACTTTTCTACTCCTGAGTTATATATGAAGAGAGACCAGGAGACAAAGAAAAAGACTATTTTCCCCACCATCCAGCTTATGCTGCTGGATAATAGTTTGGAAGTAGAGTAGCACCATGACATGATGAGAAAATGGCATGGAAATGAGGCAGGAAAGTAGATATAACTAGGCTGTTTTACTTCATGCTACAGTACAATCAATGCTTCAACAGCAGTTGGTGGTGTAACTTCCATTAGGGATGCTCCTATTACTGCGTTCACTATTACTATTTCTACATTAATATGGTATAGTATTCTGCTTCATGTTCACTGAATGTTGTGACAGAAGTTTAATTGACATTAATATACTTAAAATATGCATCCAGCCATATCTTAGAGAGCTGTATTGTATTTGTAATTTTGGCATTTAAGAGCAATGTATTCGTGATCTAAATTCTGTAGGTAAAGAAATCTTGTTCCCTTGTCTGTATTGCATCTAATTCTCCAATGTTTTGTGCAATTATTTTTTAGTCAATCTTTTTGCCTTTCAAATATCCAGCTCTAAACATTATTATTATTATTGAGAACTGCCAGTTATTAGATTTATACACTCACCCATAACCTAGACAAGAGTTAACCTTATTCAGAATGAAAATACTGCATAAGGTACAGGGAGAAATGCGACAGTTTGGAGGTTCCATAACGCAAGAAAGTAATCCAAAAGTGCTAAACCTATTAACACATCATTGTGATCATTATGTAATTACCTAAGTGTAGTTACTGGATGAGAGCTATGTTCGTAGTGTCCCATCTTCCCAGTCCTCTGTCGTATAACGCTTTGTAACTACTGGCGGTTTTGGCATCCACCACCTCACTTGCCTTGTTCCAACCGTTTACCACTCTGTTTGCAAAAGAAAACTTTCCTAATATTTTTTGGCACCTTTGTTTCCTTAGCTTGAATTTGTGTTCTTTTGTTCTTGAAGTTGCTGGTTTCAAGAACTACTACAGTAAGTCAATTTGGTCAATTCTTGTTTGTATTTTGTAGGTGGTAATCAGTTTTTTTTCTTTTATCTTTTAGTTTTGGCATATTTAACGCCTCTAGTCTCTCCTTGTAACTCTTGATTTTTAGTTCCAGAAGCCATTTTGTAGCATGCCTTTGCACCTCTTCCAGTTTCTTTATGTGGTTCTTGAGATATGGGCACCATATAACTGCTGCATATTTCAATTTTGGCCTCACAAATTTGATGAGCCATTTTTCTAGTACAGTATTTCACCATACTTGTGCATCTGATGAGATGTGTATGTGTTATGTAACACACACATATCTTATACATAAATTATTTTTCAGATCAGAAAATGAAGAACTTCCTATTAACTCCAGCCCTAATTTTTCTGAAGATGAAATTGGGGAACCTGTATTAGACATTGTTTTAGAAGAAGGCGACCTTTTGTACTTCCCCAGGGGTTACATTCACCAAGGTAATACAGTGGATAACACTCATTCTCTCCACATTACCATCTCCACTTACCAGAAGAACACCTGGGGTCACTTACTTGAAAAGGTGAGTTTTCCCCACAGTTTGTTATGGCGGGAGGATTGGGCATGTGGGTTTTGTTGAGTCTATACTTGTCTATTTATTCATTCTTACATTACATTCCAAGTGCTATATAGTTGTAATGGTTTTGTGCTTTCTCCTGATAGTTCTCTTCCCTTGTATTTAATTTATGTAATGACCCTGCTGCCCATCACTATGATGCAATCAGTCCTGCAGTGAGTGGCAAGATTTGCTATGGATCTGGTGGGGGGGGGGAGGCCCACTTGTCCAAGACCCAAAAAACTAAATTTGCCCATGTAGCTGTTTGAAATGTTAAGTAATTAAAGTGGGTGGAGAAGCTGCAAATTGTGGATGCTTTTAAGGAAAGTTTGTTGTGCTATGTTTAGAAGTGACAAAACTTAAAAGTCGAATGAAGAGTGGAATAGAGTAAATATTGCAGGAGCAGAAGGCACACAAGTGAAGATTAGTTGTGGGCAGTGAATGCATTCTTTTGTTGTAGTTCAGGATGGCTGTGCTTGAAAGTCAAACATGACAGGGTATCAGTGGCTGTTGTGATTATCTTTCGCACAACCAGTGTAATGATTGAAGTGGGATTAAAAACAAATTTTTCTGAATAGTTGTGAGAATGAGATTAGTACAATACGTTGATGCTTTGGAATGGTGTTCCTAACTCTTGTCTACCTGTTGTTGGCTCTGGGGATCAACATCCCTGGATATTTTCAGGGAGATATATATATGGTCATATCCATTCTTTTAGCTTGTTTGCGTGCTCACTCTTGCGTTCACTCGCTTTGTCCCTCTTTCAGTACAGAGGGACAGTACTCACTTATTTTTTAATTTGTTTTTCCTATTTTGATTATTTTCATTATATCTTCCTAACAGTGTCACTACATTAGGCACCATACTGTCTCAGTGAGGTTAAAAGATCACACAATACATGTATATATTTAGGTATGCTTGGATGACTGTTCATCCCTTGTGGCTGCTTCTACTTGTGCATACAGTTTGTGTGTTGACACTTGTTGTGTGTCCTAGAACTGTTTAGTGCTGCTGCTTCCTACTTTCCTCACTCTCCTTCCGCTTCTCATTTCCCTCCCTTTGCCTTTAAGTGAAAAATTATATCCACTTTAATGCTAAATATGTAATGTATTCTTCATTTGTTTCCTTAATCACTTATTTTTGTTTGTAAATATGTAACCTTTTAATGATTCATTAAATATTTGGCAGCTTTTACCTCAAGCACTCAGTGTAGCCATGAATGAAGACATAGAATTCAGGCGAGGTCTTCCCCGTGATTACTTGGACAGTATGGGAATTGTCAATATGGATAGAGATTCTCCTAGTAGAAGTGCTTTCATTAAGAAGGTATGTGCACAGTACATGTTTTCACACTTTTATGTTTTCCAATATTACTTTTCTTTTAAAAGATACAATTGTCATAGATTGATGTATTTAAGTGAGAGGAGGGGGCAGAAGAGACTAACATAACATTAAATGCCCTTTATATCTAATACAAAATTAATAATTTTGTAAATAGATGAACTTCTAGAGCCTTTACTTTATAATTGGCCCTTATTATTTTTATTATGCGGTGTATAGTAATGATTGTATTGTGTTATTATTATGACTTGTGTAAATTAATATTGTACAACTAATGTTATATTTAGTCTGTGTAAGTCATTATTCTAATTTTAAGCTGTATGTTTTACCAATATAAATCTCGCCACACTCAAGTGTTGGGTATTAGTTTTTACAGCTGTACTCCTGCTCACCCCAACCTCAACTGTAATATCTGTGTCAATCGATTGTGAATAAAGCTTCAGTCTAGAGCTTCAGATGAGCTTATGTTCGATAAAACCATCTTAACTTACTTTATTTTAGAATATCGGTACCATTCCTAATGAACCATAGAGAGGGAGAGAACGCACAGAAAGGAGGGGGAGGGAATGTGTTAGCAACCCATCCTCCTAAAATAGTACATATATAATGACAATACAGTACTGTCTTTGTACAACACAATATATGGAATATTAACTAGTACATTCTATAGAATTGCCAAATTTTAAATACAAACTGAAGACAATAAAAAGTGAATCAAACACATCGATAGTAAAAGCAGAATATCTCACCTAACCGTGTTTGTGTGTGTATTTGTTTGTCATATCTGTATGCTTGTGTACAGATGTATGCATTCTTGATTGCTTGCTGGCTTAATATTTCTTTGTTTTACCTGCTGTGTTCATTTTAATTTTAACTCCTTCCTTTTTGTATTTAATGCACTACTTTACTTGTAAATTTACTTTGTCAGGTAATAGTCTCTATGTTGGACAAAGACACTTTTTGCTGTTAAATGTACTATGTTAGCAGGATGATGAGTTGTGGGGAAATATTGCGAGGGATTATTTGCAAGAGACTGGAATATCCTTGCATTAATTGGAGAGTTTAGATTAGGTGCTTTAAATACCCTCATTTGTTTAAGAAAATGGCACACAAGTTGTTGGTGGTACCTGTGATGACCTTATATGTATCTAAAATCTTTTATATTACAGTTGGGTGAATTAGTGACACGTCTGATGGAAATGGCTCCTGTTGATGCTGCTGTAGACCAGAGAGGTGCTAGTTTCATGCATGATGCTCTACCACCTCTGCTCTCACAAGGTTGGGTAAACCAAAAGTTTTTAACGGGATATTATTCTCCATTACATTTGCTGATGTGGTTCTTTCCTCTCGCTGTCAAGTAACATTTTTCACTGGTTAGTGAGCTTTCTTGTTTATCCACTTAACTGCGCCAACCGAGTTTTCTCGGTCGGCGGGAAACTGCGCCAACCGAGAAAACTTTTGATTTTTCGTAACCAATTCTAAATGTGTACGAGGTTGGTTGTGTACGAAATGGACTCTTAGGACCTCCAGTGAGAGGCAGCCATCTTGGAAAAAAATCCCAGAATGCCCTGGGGCTGCTGGCTGGGTTAGTACTGAATGAGCAACCATGGGTGGCGCACGCGCCTCTGGCTCCCAAACACTGTCCGACGCGGTGTTGAAGATAATGCTCTGTCAGTGAAATTCAAACCTTATTGTTTGAAGAACATAAGGGTCATAATGTTGGGGAAGCCAGGCGCAATAAGGACCTAACAAAGGTCGGATGCAAGTGATACAGCACCTATGAGGATGATACAGCGAGCGTATCCAGTTGAGGCTCTGAGCGTCACTCTTGCAATCCTATGCTATTTATTTAGATGATACTTAGATGAATCGTTTTCTGCGTTCAGTGATGATGCATCTGATACAAATGGCATAGATGAACAGTGTTAGCGGCTTCCATTTTGGTGTTTTCCCATAGATATTTTCAGATGCCTGAATCTCTCCCAACTGACGGACACTCTTGAGGCTAGCCTGAATCTCTTCCTGACTGATGGACACTCTTGAGGTATGCTGAATCTCTTCCTGTGTGGGACCATACAAAGCGATCTTTTCAAGACTATCTTACAAATTGATCTTTTCCTATAATCTTTTCAATACTACCTTATGCTTTACAAGCTTGGTTACATACAACCTACAAGTACTAAAGCCAAGGGTGTACGTGAGTGCGTTATTTGCAAGCACACAGAATGAAGAAAAAGCAGCGAAAATTTATCTGTACCTGGTGCACTGAGACGAAGTCGCGCTGTGTACCATGGGCTACTTCGTTGATTATTATTCACTTCCGAAGTACTGAGTGTGTAATACAGTGTGTTACTGTGTAATAGTGTGTGAAACTGTACATATTGTAATTTTAGTGAATTTTTAACAGGTAATATTGCGACAATAAACATTTATTGTGGACACATTACTGACACATGTATCACAGTTCCATGGAACATTATGAACGTTCTACTGTATGCATATTGTAAGGACACAAATATGCATCATATACGATAAAAAAACAAATAAAACCGCATTGGAAATACATAAAACAATAATTGAAAATATATTTGTGGCAACCCCGGTGCTTGAATGGCCCCTCGACCGTGTCTGGGCGAGTCACGCACGGGCGACCAGGCCCTGATGACGTCACAGCGCACTTTGTCCACGTCCCTACAGCCAAAGTAAGTGGAATTTGGTATTTTATTTTTACATAGACATGTTCAGGGAAGGGAATTTATCATTTTATTACGAAGAAAAAAGAATTTTTTGGGAACACTTCATTTCATGCGCACCGGGGGAATTTCTCAATAAACTCTGCGCAGCACGGTGGTTATGGGGTCCACGGATGTACCTTCCCCCTCCAAAAAAGTATTAAATGCCAGCCAAAGATACGTAATTCAGAACAGCCTGACATTATTGCCAATTGTAAAGTCAACCATCCAGAAGAAAAATAAAACGTTTGCAGTTTTTAAATTGGATCTTACAAAAAATTCTTTAGTCATCATGCGGGGCATTCAAAGGCGTTGCAGTCACTACAAGTCCACGTTCCCACAGCCCACTGGCTACCGCCATCTGGAAAAAATATATATACGTAAAAATATATCTAAAGGGAACTGGCAGCGCATAACAAAATATAGACTATATCCAGCACTGTAAAAAGAAAACATCACTTGGCAAACAAACCAATTTCTTTACTGTATTTAGTAAACTAACATTATACACAAATCATAGAAATTTGTTTACCTTTTCGGTCTCGTCATTTAAAGGCAAACACTCGACGGTTATGTATTTTGGATAGGCATGAATCAAAGCCTCAATAGCAGGTGCATTTTCTGGAGCCAGCTCAATGAACTGTGGCTGCTCCTGATGGTACTCTCGTGTGTTTTCTAAACAATGATAAACGTTGACAGTCTCTTCCTCCGCAACCACTCTGTGGACCTCAATTATTTTTAATTTAGGAATCGAATATTGTATTATTACACACAGAGATCACACTAACGTGATGCATAAAATGAACAAATCCACAAGGGCCGTGACAAGGATTCGAACGTAGCTCAGTCGATTAAGGCAGTATCTGGATGCTCCCAGACGCAGGTTCGAGTCCTCGTCACGACCCTTGTGGATTTGTTCATTGTAATTAATAGTTTCCTTGGAAAAATATATTAAGATTTGTTAAAAATAATTTTGGATATGTTGAGGAATCCAATATACAACACCCAGTCACATTTCCATCCTCAGAAAAGTGGGATGTAGAGTATAAAAAAAAAAAATGGGGAGGGGGGAAGCTAAAAATTAAAAAATATTACTCATCCATACACTATACCATTGATACTACAGTACTGTATATGACAAGAATGAAAAAATACTTGCAGTCACACATAGCAGTACCACTACTGTACTTTGTAACATCAGGTGTACTATGTGCACCTTATGTGCTGCTACTCTCGGGTGTTTTACTTAACTTGTCCCCCCCCCTCCCCTCCCTCTCATTTGACCTTGTGATACTTGCATTAAGGGTACACCAAATACTGTACTATGTTGAATTTTATACCAAATTAAACCTGAATCAAAATGACATGCATATTTTCACGAAATATCTTAAAAGCTATTTCTTATTTCTGAGGTACATTGTTATAACCCAACTTGGACAACTTTCAATCAAAATATAATTACTCTCCCAAGGGTCTCTGATCAATTAGGCTATGATTCCTTAGTCAAACTACAGTGGTAATCAAAAGCCTTGTTGACCAAACTGGGTCATGAGTTCATTGATTTTCAGAGCTCCCTGTAGTTAAAAAAAAAAAAAATGCCACGATCCAAAAGATTTTTTTTTTTTTTTTTAAATTTTATCACACCAGTAATATTACCTTAAGCAGTTTTTTCTGATGAGCCTGATCGGAGTGTCTGGTTCAATTTCTACCCGATTTTTTACCTCCTTCGTCTCCTTACACCACTGTTCACCACCACCATATACACTACACTCTCTCTCGTCTGTCAAGCAATAAATATAAAAATTAATTCCTTTTCCTCATGAAGGCCACCTCATAATTTTTTAAACATAAATTGCCTACCTCAAAGAGATGAACACCATATCAAATTTATCATCATCCATTTACTGATGCTCATGCTTGGAACCATGATGCTGTGCAAAATTTCAAGGACTTTTATGGACCTGGAAAATATTGTGATGAGAAGTATTTACAAATACAGTAGTTTATTTCTCAAAAATATGGCATCAACACTTCTTGACCTCTCAACGGCTAAACTAAAATTATAAGATTTTGTTATATTTTTCCCAACATCAGAAAGCATTGTTACTATATAATTTTTTTTTTGTAAATGCACTCCAGGAAATTGTTTAATTTCACATGCTCAGTTAGGGACTTGACCTGCATGTGTATGAAGCAACAACTTCGTAACTTATTCAAAGGTTATAGTTAACCTTGTTGACAACGGAGTACAATTCCAATGAATACACTATACAATAGTGTTTTCTCAGTCCTGTCTTATACTTTTTATGCTTGTATCTATTATATTTATTCTGTAGAAACAGTAGAGATGCACAGCCAGACTGAATTACTGTCAGGAATACAGCAGAAAAGCCCTCCTCCCGCTCACTGCTAATAAAACACTTCAGGGTTCTGTATTATCTTCAAAGAAAAAAATAATATTGATACCATATCAATATCGACCGGCTACCAGGGAGCCGGTCGGCCGAGTGGACAGCACGCTGGACTTGTGATCCTGTGGTCCCGGTTTCGATCTCGGGCGCCAGCGAGAAACAATGGGCAGAGTTTCTTTCACCCTATGCCCCTGTTATCTAGCAGTAAAATAGGTACCTGGGTGTTAGTCAGCTGTCACGGGCTGCTTCCTGAGGGGGGAGCCTGGTCGAGGACCGGGGAGTCGGGGAACTAAAGCCCCGAAATCATCTTAAGATAACCTCAGATAC
>WNGS01167372.1:18058057-18080830 GCA_020271785.1 Procambarus virginalis | reverse complement strand
TTCAACACCCTCAATTTTTCTCTATAAACATAATAGAAGCTTTCCTGAGATATTCAACTACAGTATAAAAATCATTTTAACTTAATTCTCCACTACATATTCCACCTTCAGTATTTCAACAAATAAAATTACACACAACGTGAACGTACGTTTTCTAAAGCTTTCTGCATCTGGTGTCTTAATTTTGGATGGAGAAAGGAGGGACTGCTCTCGAGAGTTTTAATCGCTTATTGACAGGTGTTGCAGGAAACAAGGGTGTCGTTTCTTTCCATGTCCATTGTTTCTTCAACACGACACAAAGTGCCATTACTAAACTCGCCTCCTGTTAAAATATGTAAAGTGTGAATAAAAATTTTCTACGAACAAAATTATAGTTATAATAATATAATTAGCCTTCAACTGGCATAATGATGCATTCCTGAAACGCCCTGAGCATCCAGGTTAACACATACTACAGGAGTCAGGACGAGAGAAAGTTCTGGGGGTCGATATCACACCAGACCAGTCCCCTGAAGCCTCTATTGGGAGGTAACATCAGCAGCATATGCAAGGCTGGCAAATACAAGAACTGCTTTCAGAGACGTGCATAAGGATCACTTAGAATCTTGTATACCACATATGTTCAGACCATAATGGAATATGCGGCTCCAGCGTGGAGTCCACACTAGTCAAACACAAAACGAAGTCAAAAAGATTCAGAGGTATGGCACTAGGCTAGTCCCCGAGCGAGAGGAATGAGCTATAGGAAAGATTATTGGAATGGAGTCTCATGACACTGGAAGACACAAGATTCAGGGAACACAATAACTACATACAAAATTCTCAAGAGGAATTGACAGGTAGATAAAAATAAACTGTTTAACACAGGTGGTACACAAACATAGGGACACAGGTGGAAACTGAGTACCAAAATGAGTCACAGGGACGTTAGAAAGAACTTTTCAGTGTCAGAGTAGTTAACAGATGGATGCATTAGGCAGTGATGTGGTGGAGGCAGACTCCATACACAGTTTCAAAGTAAATATGAAGAGAGCCCAGTAGGCCCAGGAATCTGTATACCAGTTGAGAGGTGGGACAAAGAGCCAGAGCTCAACCACCGCAAGCACAACTAAGTGAGTACATAATATGAGGAAATATAAGGATGCATTCAAGACATCTTAAAAAGACCTATTTTTTTTTTTACTCCAATTAATAACCACCTGATATTATTACTAAATAATCCTTCCAAAAATATAGTAATGTACTGTACATAATAAAGTGCAGAATGCTTGTAAGGTGCCACAAAACAAGAAAATAATTTTTAAATAAAACAAAGAGAACTGTGTCACAATGAATTGTATGTCACAAGGTCAGTGTATGGTATTTGGGCATCGAGTACCAAACAACTTGGTAGTGCGAATCTCATGCACTAAGTTGCATATCGTATATGATGAATCTCTTCGTTCCAATTAGAATTTTGGTACCAAAATAAAATAAATATGGATAACGAAGAAAATATCATAAATAGTCTCAAATATACTAATTTGATTAAATTATATATAATGACTTAGCTTAACCTATTACATTTGGTCTATCCTTTTGCTACCTACAATCCATATGCCAAATTATTGTCTTTAATTCCTATGGCTGACAAGTTTTGAGTAATTGTCTTGGGCACAATTAAAACATGGTTTAGTTGATATTTCCTGCCAGTCACCTCTAAAAAGAGCTCTTTATAAATCTTTACCTCATTATTTACAGTTCGTTATCAATGTAGCAAGATGCTGCTGTGTAACAAACATTAACTATACACTCAACAAGTTGGAAATACCGTAGAACCAGGAACGAAATTGATGATGTAGATAATGTCGCACCATAGAAGACCAACTAACACAATCAAGAAACACTAAACATTTTTATTATAGTAAGGAATCTTTTTGGTATTTGTACTGTACTGTAAATGAAAAGACCCCTATGACTGTCCTAAGGATTGCAAATGCAGGATACTGGAAACTGGACCATGGGGCACTGCATGATTTGTATGCACTACTGTAGCATATCACAAAATGAAGTAATGCATTCAACTCAAAAACAGTGCAAATGATACAACCAAGTCGTGTCACATAACTGGAAACAGGAATGATGGCTCTTCACATACCAGATTACGTACTCTACCATAAAGCATAAAATATATTGTTACGGGAAGGAAGTTTGGCGTTATCTACATATGAATTAATGCAGTTTCTGGTTACCGAGAGAATACTAATGTAAAAGTAAAAGCAATGCAACAAGGAGAACTCTTAATCATGTTAAGATGACTTAAACCTCCTTAAATTTTATACAGGCATACATTTTTTTATTTTCATGTAAACTAGAAAATTGTAACTTATGACAATACTTTACAAGCCTACCCAACCAAATCAAATAATTAAGTAGTACCGGAACTTACCAAGTCCTCTTACAAGTGCTTTCCTATCCAACTCGGGGTATTTTTTATTGCTGACGTTATAAACCGCTTCCGATTCCTTTTTGAGGCTTCGGGCACATACCAGCAACCAGTCGCACGTAACTGCTGGCACACCCCATTTTGCGGCAGCACGATATTTATCTCCCTCAGCTGCTGGGCATATGAGATGGGTGGAGGCTATGATATTTTTAGCTGCATTGGATTTTTTGGCAAAAACTTCTTGAAACCTGGAATAAAAGTGGGTGCATCTTAAAATACTCCATCAAATTTACCCAAATATTACATTTAATTAGATATGGTTTGATCACACAAGAGCAATTGCTACAAATATTCCCAAGCCAGCATACTGCAGCTGCTTAAATGTGTGTGCAGGGTGTACAACTATGAGGCCTGTAATAACCACATTTGTGCGATGAGTACAGAGTGAAATAACCACAATTATTCCACGAGTGTATTAAATACAAAGGGTAAAATGATTAGCGGGCATATTGAATATTACACCCTCTATGAGTAGTAGTAGTAGTGTAATTAGGTATGGTTTGTGGGTATGGTTCCAGATAAGTTCCAGCTCCTGCGCTATGGAAAAAAAAATATATATATAAAAACGGAAACCACGTATTCTTTAAATGTCTTTTATTAACTTTGTATTTTTTTATACTCGACACTTTAACGTTCCGACCCATCAGCACATTCCTGACCTTAAATGTTTGAGGTAGCACAGAGTCCCACTCAGTGACACCAGAATGTTTATATACTCTTAACATTCTCTCAGTTTTGGGGGTTTTACTATAAATTCAATATCAAAATTTTTGCACAAAAATTTGCTAAGAGGATAGATGAATACTAAAATGTGATTTGATAATATAATTTATAAGACAGTACTGAATATACCATTTTATGAGCATTTCAACATTCATCATATATTTCTCAACATTTTCTTCAAACATTTGTCAACATATAGTTCCCTGATACTTTGATTGGTTTCCTGATAAACTATGTCCAGGCTGTGCTCTTTTCCCCTACAAAAGAAGTGTTTTTTAAGATGGATGACTCATTTTAACATCATTGGAATGTTTACTGTTGGACTATGGATGATGCATTTTAGCATCATCGGAGTGCCGAAGTGTTCAAAGTTGAAATGCAAAAAGAAAATAGATAACTCAGTTGATTAAGACAGCGTCTGGGATGCTCTCGGACGTAGGTTCGAATCCTCGTCACGGCCCTTGTGGATTTGTTCAGAAAATAGATGTGTGAAATAAAGTAACAAAACAGATTTGGAACTTACATAGCACCTAAAGCAGCAGCAACATTTACAAGAAAAATTCTCTCTCTGCCTTTGTATGTAGAGATAGCAATATTGCAACCTTCAAGACAACCTGAATCTCCCTGAAGGCGCAAAGGCACATGAAAGTATTCCACTGGTAAAAGCTCCTGTGGAAAATACACCAATCAATCAATATATGATGCAAAACACAACACATGCACAAAATATAATTAAAAACAACAAATAACTAGATATAGTTGTCATCTTAGAGCAACTGTGGGAGGTATGCCTAGTCTCCTACTGCAGTACACCTCACTATGCCCTCAATTTCATGAAACAATCTTAGAAGCATAAAAAATTAACTACACTAAATTTTCTCCTGTAGTACAAAAATTACTGCAGGAAGGGAAGATTAATTATTCATTAATTTCACACCCAAGATGGGTGTGAGAACGGTTTATTTTGTTGGTTATTATTGTGCATATTCACATTACCTTCTGTTCTATACAATCCTCGATGAAATAAAAGGTTATTATTTCTTCTGCTTTAGAATGAACTGTTCCATTTCCACTAACATCCAACAACGAGAAATGAACTTGGCCTTGGTAAGCAAATGATACCATTTTTCCTCCATGCTCACGAATTGCTGTAATTATGTCCTCAGTTGTGTCTTCATTATAGCCAGACACTGTGAACACTTTCCCTAGGATAAACAGATAAATGCTATAAACACTATTAATCAATCCCTAAATATATAAAGTCTAATGTAAAATGACACCTAACAAATAAAATACTGAGCTGAGCAAAATTTTCAATAAAGTATTCTTCTTCATTTTAAAGTTTTCAAATAATTTGAATACTTTTACGTCAACTTTAAAAGGAACGAGACTATTACTAAAATGCAATGTCCAGAGCGCATCATGGGCACCAAATGTTGAAAACATTATGAAATTTAAATATTTGGCATCTGAACTGTGCTCCTAAGGAAATGAATGGGAAAATATAAAACAATAGGGCAAGTGAAATGGTTGATTGCATACCAGAAAAGACAAATTTTAATTGCCGGAAAAATGTGAATGTAATTAAAGGATTAAGTACTCATATGACCCAGACACACTAGAAAGAATTGTTTTCAGGATCACAGTAAACAAATGGTAAAGAGGTATACCCTGTACAAGAATTGACTGAAGGCTGAGAAGTGGGACCAAAGAGAGAACGTTCAAACCCCAACAAGCACGATTAGAAGAAAAATCCTGTCCTCTAACCAACAATGCAGCCACCCTTGCTCCCACCCATTTCTGCCTCTACCTGTCTTGTGCCCTTCTGCTCAACATTCACACAATAGTGCTTGTGTGAGTTAACTCCAGCCCTTTTGTCTCACTTCTCAACCAAAGCTTTAAGTAGAACATTATAAATGTGATGACATGCTGTGTACCCTGCAGGGAGGTATTCAATGCTTCTTTAAAGTGTACTCAAAGTTCTATTCCAAGTTTTAAACTCAACACAGTGGGAATGTAAGGCATCTTGCCACAAACCACTTCAAGATTGGGTAGTTATTTTTGTATTATAATTAGTGAGTGTTACTAAATTTACTGTGCTATTATTTACAAACTTTAAGATTACAAAAAGCATTATTATGCTTTAAGTGCTAACATTCAAAAACAAATATTATGCGTAACTGTATTAGTATTAGTTAAAAAGGCAGTATCAAGTCAAAATGTTTGTGTTGGTTTACCTCTATTATGTACTGTGATAAAAGGAAACAATGATATCAGGAATTTCTAAAGATATGTCAGAGCCATACAAATTTAATCATTCTTCTGCAAGAGCTATTCCACTTAAAGTCCAAATACTATGTAGATGACAACAGTGTATTAACTAGATAGTAACTTACCACTGAAGATTCCTGCCACAAAGGATACCTGAGAGTCTGGGAGTGAAGACATATTACCAGTTTCATTCATGCTGACATCCTTAGGACCATCACATTTATTAGTCCTTAAATATTGATTAAGTATTTCTTCATCCACATAGGTCTCATTGTTATCAGGGAAAGTAGCTGCAGGAACTTTGCCAAACTTATCGGGTTCATTCGAAATATTACATTTTTCAGTATCAAGTAAGTAAGAAAAAGGGCTTTCATCTGCTGGTCGCCTCAGCTTGATACTTTCTATAATCCAGTCAGCATAAACGACATGGGGCTTGGATGTCCACGTCAGGACAGTATTAAGGTGTTCTTCATTACTCTTTCCTGTTGACAAGTTAATTATCTATTAAAATATCCTTATTCTGAGTTGATAATAAGTGTTAAGACAAAATATGAATTAGAAAAGTACCATTTAAAATAAATACAGCAGTACAACTGGTTGAGTGTATGAAGCAAGATTTATAGTAAATATATCCCCACCCATGTTGTCAAGTTTTATCTGAAAAATAAAAGAATACATTAAACAGATTAATTTTCCATATATTTTTTTTTTTATATCCAGTTTTACTATGGTCAATGACTACACATGTTGCCCACTGTCCACATCCATCCATTTGGACTGGTCAGTACAGCAACAGCAGTTTTTGACGGTTGGTGTTCAGTAGCTGATGGTTCAAGTAATTGAACTTCATTCATTCCAAGTGCTATATAGCTATACTGACTCAAGTGATTTCTCTTGATAATTACCTTACCTATCCACTGTCCACATGCCTATGTAATGATGTAATGGACTGAGCTTGGCTTGTGCATTATTTGATCTCACATTTGTGGAACCTCCTGTTCCTCTAGCCATAACTCACTGCCCTGCTATAACAGTAGCTACCTAGAGTTACCTGGCCTGCAAACTAGATAAAACAATGTCAAAGATTTAAGAATACTCATGTCACAAGACCTTACTTTTAAACAACACGACAAAGTAGCTGGCACAACTGCAAGAAAAATGAAAGGTTGGATAACAAGAACTTTTTAAATAAAAGATGCCACACCAATGATGATACAGTATTTTTAAAGACACACTCTAGAGTGGAGTAGTATTTCATACTAACAGCCTCAAAGCTGGAGAAATTGCTGATCTGGAGAGCATGCAAAAAATATTTTATTGCTATAACCCATTCAATAAAACATCTGAATTATTGGAACCGCTTAAAAATTTTTAATTTGTATTTCTGAGAGTGCAGACAGGAGAGATACATAATAATTTACACTTGCAAAATACTAGAAGGACTGGCTCCAAATCTGCACATGAAAATAATACCACACAAGACAAGAAGGCATGGCAGAATGTGCAAAATAGCCCATTGAAAAGCAGAGGTGCAATAGGCACACTGGGAAAGAACTATTAACGTCAAAGGCTTTTCAACGCTCTCCATTTACTCATATGAGGCATAACTGGCCAACCTCTCACAGTGTTCAAAAGACAACTTGATAAACACCTTCAAAGGATACCTGATCAACCAGGCTCGGACTCATATGTCATGCTGTGAATAGCATGATTGAACAGACCACCAATCTGGAGGCCTGGACAAAAACTGGGCCGTGGAGACTTGATCCTTAGAACTGATAGGTATACAACAGCCATAAGATTAATTCTACATGAAAGACCCAGTGACAGCTGAACAGACTGATCACTATTCGTGCTGCCAAAGACACTAGAGCAGTCTATCATAAAGTACAAAGCTTCATACTTAAGGTTGGTCTTTGTTCATGTACTCTTCAGTTGACAGAAGCCGCAACATAAGTGATTCTACTTCAGTAACCACCATACTGAATCACAATAGTCTTTTATATGCATGGTCAAAACCAACAACAACTGCACAGTGAATGTAATAATATCTATAATTTGGTATACAGTACATAAGTGCAGTAAATTTATCTGTTTTATTACTAATACTCCTGCTATTTCTCAGTTTACCTTCAGGGCATTATGTACGTATATGCATGTGTCCCTTTCTTATCACCATTATCATCTCAAGAATTGCTAAAGCATTATTACTTTTTACTCTACTATTTCAGCTCGGTTAATAGGTTAACAACTTTGCCTCTCCCAACACACTATGCAGAATGCCATTCTCCAGTGCAGAAGTTAATACTTGAACATTGAAAAAGCCCCTTCCACTGAACATGGTAACATTGCTACAACTGCCTTAAATTAATGCCACAGAATTTATCCCAGCTTTTTAAAAACTGAATTGTTTGTTTTGCAATATTTATCCAGCCACCAGTTGATACTAATTGCTTTAGGCAACCTTTTCTAGGCTTAATACAATCATAATTGGGTACTTCCATTGGTGCTAATTAGTTTGAGTGCTGTTCTAATTTACCTAGCAATGCCATGCTCCTACATTCCCTATATCATTGCCATCAACACTGGAAAAACGATGGGTCAGTTCTTACTGTCAAGCATTTATGATATCCACATTACATACACTATCCTCAACATCTGCTTCCTCAAAGCACGCCTGCATCCTCCCCGTTGTATCCATGACACAGAACATCCTGTTCATATACCTTACTTGAAAGTCCAAAACTATCAAGACAGTCTTACCTTACTTTCTACATTTGTCATTTCTTTCTATCACTTAACTGCACTCATCAAAATGATTTAAAAACTTCAGATCATTGGCTATTGAAAGGACCCATACAGTAAATGCAAAATAAACACATTCCTAATTTTGTCAAACTTACCTAAAACAATATGAGAAACAGATTCATTTAGCTGATTGAAACGAGTGGCTCCTCCGGCATTGAGAACTCTGCGTAATTTTTCTATGTGAGCGGTGCTAAATCCAGACAAGAAGATCTTGCATCCATCTAAGAATATTCCTGCTTTCATTGCCTCCTGCAAATCTAGATTTTCTATGGCCTCCAACCCACGATTCACTGCAAATTTCACAAACGAACATTCGGTAATATAGCAACAAATCTGTAAAATGCCTACATCAGTTATTTCTTTATTTGGAAATTGGTCCCTAGGGACAAAGATAAGTAATTTATATAAAATTATTTAAATGAAATATAGTGCACTTAAAACTTACCAACTTGTCAAAAATAATACGTAACTCAGGATTTGAAATTTTGTAGTTTATATCAATACACTCTCACATAAACATTGTAATGTTTAGAAACATTACAATCTTAATCAAAGAAAATTTAAGGCTGGTGGGACAGAAATATTCTAGACATTAAACAAAAATAAAACATCCACTTTCTTTTTGCCAACACCATTGATCTTCGCTCATTCAAAAACTTAATAACTATTTGCAGTTTTATTTTAAATTCACGCTAACATTTTCTTTTCCAAGTTCATGAAATGCAAGAAACTCACCCTTATCATCACTAACCGAGTCCTTCTTCACAGCTAGTGATGTCTCCATATCTAGCGTCTCATTAATGTGTGACAATTTTGGTGCTTCAGACTCATTCATGATAGTGCTGCAGAGTGAGATATCTGGAGGCACTACAAAAGACAATATAGAAGATATTTCAATTAGAAACAAAAAATACTGACAATCCCAATTATATGGTTATAATTTAACTTACCCTAAATAAGACAATCCAGACAATTCCACAAAAATATTATTAAATGAAATATGTTTACAAGCAATGACAAAAAAAAAAATGGGCAGGGCCAAACTCAATACAGTAGCGCCAATTTTTATTAACTTACTATTTCCGGTATTCTCATTGGTTGGGGTTGAGGCTCCACGAATTGAAACTTTATAACCATCCATATGAAGAGCAGAGCCTTGTTCAACGGAGTCATAAATCCAATCGGGCGTCAAGCACTGTATACGCCAATTACGAGCATAGGTGTACTTATTACCCTCTGGAGTGGGTATGATAAGCACTGAAGTACCAGCCATATCCAAAGTACTGGAATATGTGCCACCTAAGAAATGCCACAAATTAAGTTAAAAAGAGTAAATTGAATAGCTGTTGTATATAAATTCAAAGATATAGCAATTCAAAATAAAGAATTATAGAAAATGCAAACACAAAAGTTAATGTAAGTCATATAGCCATAACCTAACCTCAGAAAGAACTTGAAACCCTCCATATTGCATCACAATCAAAATAAGGCCACATCTAGCAACCATATCGACAAGAACACATGAACAAAGGAATCTACAGATGGATTATTGATCTATACCAAACATCTAGTGATATCTGACCCTTCCTTTCTATACTTACCCAAACCATGTTTGGAAATTTCCAAATAAGTTTGATTGTCATGTTGGTAACTACTACTACGAATTTGTAACCCTGATTCCAAACCAGTGTTTTTTAAAGTAAACTTCAACTCATCTAGTTCTTGGTTTAGCTTATATTGCTATTTTAAAACACCAATTATGCCCCCACCCCAATTAATTATATCACTGCTTACTCTGTATCTGCCGGAAATGTGCATAGTTCTGCTAGTCTCTCTTCGTAAGAGAAGTTCCTAATGCTCAGTGGTAACAATGGTAAGCACCCTTCTCTGCATACTTTCAAGAGAATTTACATTCACTCCCAGGTAAGGTGTTCAAATTGTTTCCAACAATCAAAGTGGGTTTAACAAGATGAAGAGCAATTTTAGAACATTTATAACAGATTCTTCTGCCCTTTCCGCTTTAGATCCATACTATTAATGACTTTTAGCTTCTTTTTAACAATATGATTTCAGAGTTTCATTATCGCTTAACTGCTATAAGGAAAATTATGGTACCTCTGTTTATTTTTCCTATGAGTTGAAGCCTACAACTGTCAGCACTGAATTGCATCTGACAATTTCCAGAGGGTACAACAGACCCTCCCACCACAAATAATCATCATTAGTTATGGTTGTAAAAGATGGCTTGATCTCTACTTGCTTTCTTAAAACTTAGATGAATACATATATGAAAAACAGGTAAGAATAATAATCTTTTCAAACACTAAGTTAGGCTAGAGAACTGATGGTCACACAATTCTCCTCTAGGTATAATGTGTTATTATACAGTAATTAGATATTTTTCAAACAGCAAGAAGCACAGCAATTTAAAGGAATAATGAAAGTGGGCTTCCTTATAGTGTTGATAAATGACAGCATCCGAGACCCCATGAGATACTGTCATAAATTAACATAAACAATGAATACTAATCTAGCTAATGATGTTCGTCCTTTGTAGTCAAAGGTGACCATGACTTCAATATCAGGTCGAAGATTGGTGGTTGTGTGTCAGAAGATGGATGGTGAGACTAATCTGGGTCCAGATGGCTTGCCCACACATGGAACAAACCTTTGGGACCCAGGTTGGTCCATAAGAAAATGAAAATGCAGCAAACTAAGAAGTGATACTGAAGAGCAGGTAAAGCCATGTAAAGGTACCATCACTATAATGCTTCCTTTGGTGACCAGGAACAATTGGTATGTTGTTCTATATATTTTAAACTCAATTAGTTGTAAGGAATTCTAAAAGTAATGACACAGAGTATTATAGATTAAACAGTCTCCTTTACTGTACAGTGTATTCATTGTCAACTGAATATTTATTTTACACAAAAAAATAACAACAAAACATTTAGAATGTAACATTCCTAAAATCATAAGAATACAGTATAATCCAGAATTATAAAAAACTTACCATTTTCTTCAATCATCTTTTGTAATGCTGCTTTTTCTTTGCGGGGCATCTGAGAGACACATATAGTAAGTCCTTTAAATACTGGACAAGCGTACGATAAAAACTGTTGGTCAGTAGCTAATATATCTTCTTGAAAATCCTTTCCAACAGATTTCCATACAGCTTTCACCCATTCACCAGTCATAACCGGAATTTCTTGCTGCACAGCAACCTGAAAGTGACAAATAATAAATACAGATCTTTTAAGAAATTACGGCTATTTCTCACCAAATCACAGACAGAACCAAGGAGCTTTTATTAAGACAGGGTGGTAGGACTTTTAATGTATGTACAATACCAACTTACCCTCAACACTTTTATAAACTACTTTTTGATATCTACAATCATTAACACCTGAGTTCCCTTCACAAATTTTCCTTTCTTGATGTGGAGATTCTATGCGTTATGCACATACCCCCCCAACTCTCACTTTGAAGAATGGGTTGGAATCTGCATCTTGAAAAATGGCAAATTTACAACAAGGCTAGTTGTTGAATTAGAGGACTATGCCATGAGGTCAAGCAAATGTAATCTAACAATCCAAGAAAGAAGCAACAGAGGATATATGATCACTACAACTAAGATACTGAGGGGAATAGACAAGGTGGACATAGGCAGCCACTTTACATTGAGAAAATAGAATACGTCAAAATACAAACAAGTCAAAGAAGTGTCAAGAAGCCCCTGTTCTTTGCTCCGGTGGTCTACACATGGAATATACAGCACTTAACCCTTCCCAACTCTGTTTTATTTTAATAAAAATGTGCACTTAACTCACACAGTACTTTTTGCTTCCAACAGAATTGGCTACTAGATGTGTCACACTCTCGTGGAAATTGTTTGAATAGATTCCTGCCATCCTTTCAATCAGCCACTGGAGGTCTGCCTTTACGTCTTTTTCAAATCCTGTTGTGGTGATGACCAGACCCTTCATAGCAGTGTTGTGTATAGGTGAGGGGAGCTCCGGTATAGGCTCTTTGCGATGGATCGATGACAAAATACAACGAGGCCCCAGTACCCTGCTGAAAAAAACAAGATTAGAATGGGTTATACTATAAAGCAATATGCTAGTCATATCACTTTTAAATAAAATGGATGATATATACTGTAGTGTGCTAGATACTTTACTGTACCATCATTATCTAAATGTCTCCATTTATTTTTATTGAGGCTTTCTCACCTCATGAAAGTAGAGAACAATGAAACAATAATACTGTAATGATAATACAGAAATCCAGAATACTGTCACAGTATTTTATTCAAAGCTAATAAGGTAAATACAAAAACGTGTTCTGCTGTGTGTGTGAATTCATAGTCCTCCAAAGTAATTTCTGCAACACTTTCTTTTAAACAAGCTTATCTACTACTGTATATATCCTTATGATATAAAGATTACCACTTGATTATACTCACACGCACTTAAAGCCACTAATGAGGTGTTCGAAAGCCTTTCCTTCAAAAGGATCACATATAAATACATCCTGTTTGGTAGGAACCAATTTTAGGCAGTCTTCTGTTGACAACCATGTGGAGCTTAAACCATTATCGTGGCATGCCTGAAAAATATTTTCAAGTGTATATATGGCATGAAGCATCATAATACATGCACAATCTAAATTACCATGACACAAAATATAAAAAATTTCAAAGATAACAGAGTGGCTTGTCTACCATTCTATTCAATACTGATGATGAGTCATGAGTGCAAAATGTCAAAGACTAAGATAGGCTTAAGATTGAAGATTGTTTAGGAGATTGTTCCCCTTCTTTGACAGCTCCCCCTCTTACTAAAATTCTTAGGTTTATTAAGAAATACCTTCATCTGATCAGGTCGCCTTAGTTCACAATTAAGCTCAAGTCATTAGCTACTCTACCAAATACATTCATGGGTCCTGTTCTAAATAGGTGGAAGCTATGTAACCTCTCTTCAAATATGGTATCATAATACTCATACCACAGCTGCTTTTATGTGTGTACTCACCTATTTGTGCTTGTGGGGGTTGAGCTTTGGCTCTTTGGTCCCCCCTCTCAACTGTCAATCAACTGGTGTACAGATTCCCGAGCCTACTGGGCTCTGTCATATCTACATTTGAAACTGTGTATGGAGTCAGCCTCCACCACATCACTGCCTAATGCATTCCATCTGCTAACTACTCTGACACTGAAAAAGTTCCTTCTAACGTCCCTGTGACTCATGTGGGTACTCAAATTTCCACCTGTGTCCCCTTGTTCGCGTACCTTATTACGTTATTACCGATATTACCGTGTGTGTGTGTAATTACCTAAGTGTAGTTACAGGATGAGAGCTACGCGCATGGTGTCCCGTCTACCCAGCACTCTGTCATATAACATTCAAATATTTCAAAATCTCAAGTTTTCAATATTCAATTTTATAATTATTTTTTTTATTTTTGTTTTTCAAGTTACACTGGTATCATTTAGACAAAGTTGGAGCATTTGCCTAGTAGATTATTCACAAAACATTTGAGAGTTTCAGAAAATGTTAAAAACTGAGTTCAATGTCACACATCATATGAGGTTTTGTGCAGTTTTAGGGTTAAGAATGGAGCTATTTAAGCTCATTTTAGTGTCAAATTTACAATATTGTTGGTATTTATCATAATATCTCTTTCTTCAAGATATTTATAGCCTGTGATTTGTTTCACTATTCACAGGCTATTTATAGCCTGTGATTGACTTTCAAGTTTGTATAATGTTAAAAGGGAAGGGAACTAGCAGGAGAAAGTGCCAAGCCATCACGACTATATTGCCCTTGGAGTTTTATTTGCATTATGAATAGTGGTATTTTGGGTTTGGGTTTCTTGCAGTTTCACTAATGCAATTTTGTTCTCTGTATAGTATCGCATTTCATTCAAGAAATCCTGTGAACTTTTTCCCATAGAAGGAATATTATTCACATATTGCCTTTGACAAGCCTCCAGAAACCGAAGGGTTGTCAGAGGTACCCCTCATTTGTCCTGATGATGTTATCTACATATTTGGATCTTAAATTGCGACAGGGTTTTGGCAGGGTTTTCGGCAGGTAGGTTTGGGCTTATAAGCCTATGGGTGAAAAAGTACTGTATCTTTTTTTTGTCCTACATTGTGGCTTGTTAACTTGAATCTGTTGCTCATTCGTTATCTGGCCTTTGAAGTGGGGCTTATAGATATCTTTAATGGTTGATTAATCATGAAATTTCTCTTTTATGTAAATTCTTTTTTTCAATTTTACCAATTTTAAAAAGATAGTGTAATTTCACAGATCCAGCAAATAGGCAAATTTGATTTTCTGATATATATATTTTGAAATACAAGACAATGTTTCCATATGTTTAGATAACAGTTGCTTGAAAGTTCAATCTGGAGTATCAGTGGAGCATTCTTAACCCTAAACAAATGCCAAATAGAAGATTTAAAGCGAATGAATGGAGCTTTACCTAGTTTTTAGATCGTGCAAAATAAAAAAAACTTGTTGACATTTAATCATCCATATTACCTGATAAGCACAGAGCAGGCCAGTAGAGCATGTTGCTTCAGTCACCCAGGAGGTAGAACAAAATATGGAGATACTTCCATCTGTGAGCAGACACTAACCTCCATGTTAGAAACAAACCATACTGTAAACAAAAACAAAAAATTGGTCAGGCAAATATATCATGCATAGGCTGATACAAAAAAACACAAATTATACATGCATGTTAGTGCAGTAGAGTAAGCTGTTTCGTCTGGTTTCCGAACCACCCAACAGTGTAATCAGAAATATAGAAAATTTGTATTGAAGTCATCAACATTCTGTGTTAAATTTGGCTAAGGACAAGATGTCTGCTTTTTGTCAAGGTTCTTTAATGGTGAACATTTTGTCCCTCCGTGGTTGCATCATGCCCTCTGTTCTGTTGTTAATGTACATTGTTATCTGTATGATACATACCGTACTCATGTTTCCAAGCTGTGCTTCTCTGTCTATCCCATTTTCCTTTCATGAAGGAAAGTCTCGTCTAGGAACAAGGTGAGGCTTTCCGAGGTTATCCACCGAGTGATTAGGTGGTTATTAATGCTTTCTTTGCTAATACAGTGGTACCTCGGAATACGAGTGTCCCTGTATACGAGTTTTTCGGAATACGAGCAGGATTTCCTCGGAAAATGTGTCTCGGAAGGCGAGGGTTACCTCGGGACACGAGTTTGTCGATACGCGTACAGGCTGACCTAGCGCGTGGTGGCTGGGCGATCGTCGCCCCTCCGCCCGTCCGCCCCTCAGTTTACCATTGTCTCGCGCTCAGTAACTACCTCTCATCAATTCTTCTCGTGGATTTTCAGTGTATTGTTGGATTTTTGGTGATTTGACTATACAATTTGTTATTATATATCTCACCATGAGTCCCAAGAAAGCCAGTGGTAAGGATAAAGGCCAGAAAGCCCATGTGAGGATGACAATAGAGGAGAGCCTCAGCCAGGACCTAGTGGCACTCAGATAAAACGTCCCAGGGAGTGCACACCTGAAAGGTCCTCATTGCCTGATGTGATAATGGAAGGGGACTCCCCTTCCAAACAGTAACTCCTCTCCTCCTCCCCCCTCCTCACCATCTTCCATACGCCTACAGCATTCATCAGCCAGGTAAGTAATAACTTGAACATAGTTTTCTAGGTTTATTTAGATGAATTAGGTATAAAAATTTAGTTTGATATGGGTTTCTGGGGTAGTCAGGAACGGATTAATTCATTTCCCATTATTTCTTATGGGGAAATTCGATTCAGAATACGAGTTTTCGGAATACGAGGCGTCTCCAGGAACCAATTAAACTCTTAAACCGAGGTACCACTGTACTGTATGTCTAAGGGTAATATTCAGACTTGGTATTTCTGCAGGTATGACTGCATGCTGGCTGCTCATAACCTGTCGGATGTTCCCTGTCCTTGGAGAACATAACATTTACAGCACAGTGGTCAGAGAAGTCAGCTGACAGGCATAAGATACCAGGTTCAAGTTCCTCACAGTCTGTAGGTGTTTGAGCAAGCTCATTACGCCTGATGTCTCTTGTTTACCTAGCCATAAATATGTATTTAAAAGTTGTACAACTGTTGTGGGGTTATGGGTTGCATCTTTAGAGGTCAATCATTGGCCTAAGGAAACCTCAATAAGTAAATGTCTGCAAAGTCATGTCACACAGTCAAAAGGTTGCAGGTTTAATTCCCGTGGCAAGACATGAGGTGTTTCACCAATATTTTCTTTTCCCTGATGACAAGCAACAGGCACCTGGGAGTTAGCAGCTGTTGTAGGTTGCATCCTGGGGAAGGTTAGTAGGTGATATAGGATGACCATGATAAGCATAACAGCTTTTCTGACCCTTAGTAGGGATGAGAGGGGGGGGAACGGTTATGACACCTCTATCCAATGGGTCCCAGCACACTGTGGTATTCTCCATAATGAACTTGTAGACCAACTAGCCAAAGCGATGCACAACACGCCTCACCTTACCCATCATCCAATTCCCCATGTTGCACGTAAAGGAGCCTTCAAAGATACCATCTCCCAGGATTTTGCAACAAACTGGAAAACGTTATACTCACCTTTGCACTATGGGTCCATTAAAAAGAAATGGGGAACTTGGAAACATGTCCGATATAAAAGAGAAATTGATATAACGATGACCAGATTAAGGCTGGGACATACCAAACTAGCAGCACACAGCTCTAAGTACAGAACAGACATCAATGAACTCTGTACTCACTGTCAGCTGCCTGAAACAGTCGAACACTATCTCATGCACTGCTTCCGACATCATAGCGCCAGAGTAAATTTCAAACAAGTCTTTATCGCACTTAAAATACCCTTCACCATCGAGCACATATTAGGAGGTGGAGACCACTCGTTACAAGAAAAATACCAAATAGTCAAATCACTGGCTAAATATCTGCAGTCGACCAACAAATTGGGACACATCTGACCCGTGCCACATTTATACCTGGCGCCACCAACAGCTAAACACAGAAAACAACCGCCTCGTCGCAGCACCATAGATCAGCTGACGCCATAAACACAACACACCGCCCTACGGTGCGACAGGTCTCCCTACAACACACGCCTCTGTTTTAATCACCGTTCCTATATCCACAGCACAACGTAACAAACACCTTGGTAGCTCCGATCATCCTCAACATAAACGCGTCCACCAACATCAGTACTGGTGCAGTCATCGGGAGGACAAACCCTTCATGCAAACTGCACCTACTATCAAGAAGAAGAAAAGAGGGGGGGGGAGCAATACAATTGGCACAGCCTACCAACGGGTGAGTGTCTACTCTTAACTTGAATACATACACAGACTTCATTCATATATTTTTACTTCGTAAAGTAATAATGCCGCCAGCCGCTGAAATAAGCAAATAAACTGATAAAATATTCTCACCACACAATCAACGACGTTGAGCGTTGACAAAACTCCTCCAAAAGAATATTCCTGCAAGTTACCACGCCACTTTCACTATTTCAATATTTAGCTAACACAAGTTGCATCAGAAAATGCGTGTTCATGACACGTAGCGAGTGTGGAGAAGGAGCAGGTTACGTGAAGATGTTCTTGAACTTGTTGGAGTGTCAATGTTGTGATTGGCGCCGCACCGGACCTGCTCGATGGTTCTCTCCTCAACAGATGTCACAACAGTACGTCACTGCACTAGGACGTATTGCATGACTGAGAGGTGCATAATATACATAGTGGTACTTAATTTAAATAGTTCTACATTAATTTCTTGGCTAAAAAAAAGTTTCGTAAGCTATTATATACTGTATATGTTAAAACTGTCCTCAGGGAGATCCCCTCAAGGGAATGGATTGGGAACGACTACATAATTTGTGGTATTATCTACTCTCTCTCTCTCTATGGTTAGCGTAGGTTAAAGTTACTTTAAGTTAAGTGTCCTTACATTTGGTTCCATTAATATGGAATTCGAAAACTATTTCAGTGTTCCCACTAATTCTACTTACAGAAACCAACTTCACAGAAAACGTTTCAGCATACACGTTTTATATTTTAAACATTTTAAACCAACGATTTATGTTACATTAACATTATAACTAAACATTATAACTAATCTCTTTGTTTACGACAAAGGCTCATATGCCAGTTTACATGCAGATTATTACTAGAACAGTAATATGCTTTCAGACCATCACATATATCTAGATTGCAATCTCCGTGGTGTAGTGGTAAGACACTCGCCTGGCGTTCCGCGAGCGCTGTCATGGGTTCGTATCCTGGCCGGGGAGGATTTACTGGGCGCAATTCCTTAACTGTAGCCTCTGTTTAACACAACAGTAAAATGTGTACTTGGATGAAAAAACGATTCATCGCGGCAGGGGATCGTATTCCAGGGACCTGCCCGAAACGCTACGCGTACTAGTGGCTGTACAAGAATGTAACAACTCTTGTATATATCTCAAAAAAAACTATCCAGGTGGTTAGGGGTATATGGAAGGGGGAGGGGCGGTTTCTCATAGTAATAAATTTCGTCTGAGCACGGGCTCCCTAAATGAAAATGTGATGAGTGGGGTACCGCAAGGTTCCATTTTGGGGCCAACCCTTTTTGTCATATATATATATATATACATCAATGACACAGATGGCAATATTACAAACCACATCATCAAATTTGCACGTGCCACTGTAAGATTTATGGTAAAGTGCAAAGTGATAATGATAAGGAGACCTTACAATGAGATCTACACGGACTTCACATCACGACTTCTTCGAAAGATTAGAGTTACGTAACACAAACAATGAGCAGCGGTTTCAAGCTCAACAAGCAACAATGCATAACGATTGATCAATGTACTTGTAAACATTTCTTTAATTTTGCTTAAAATTACCTTCTTAAGATTATATGTTAGATTAAGGATCTGCCCAAAACGCTGTGTGTGCTAGTGGCTTTACAAGAATGTAAAACTTCAAGTCTCTGTACTCTCATGAACTCAATGTACCTTCTTGTATATAAATAAATAAATAAATGAAGAGTAAGCCACCCAAGAGGTGGCATGGGCATAATGAATAGCCTTGTAAGTGGTAGATTTTTTGAGTGAATCTTTGGTCGTGATGCATCGCGGAAAACACATACTTTTCACCCATAGAATTATAAACCCATGGAACCGCCTACCCGCCGAAGATGTGAATGCCAAAACGCTGGTGAATTTTAAAATTTCACTTTGCCTCAAGCCTCCGGAATTTAGTTGATGTTTCTGGGATATTACTGCCCTCAGGCTGCTGAAAGGCAGTCCAAGTTGGTAATCAATTCCCTCTTACACCTTTCCTGATAACTTTAACCGAAGCCCGACCAGTTGTGTAACCGGAGCCCCACCAGTTGTGTAACCGGACCCCGACCAGTTGTGTAACCCCGACCAGTTGTGTAACCAAAGCTCGACCAGTTGTGTAACCGTAACCCGACTAGTTGTCTAACCTTAAGCCTAGCAAGTATACATCTCATCCACCCCTACAAGCTAAACAGTCCCAGAGCACACCAACTCCATTCCTAGCTCGACCGAACAAAAATCTTAGTGCTACCTAAAACCCTCCACTTGCCCAAGAAACCAGCTATATGGAGCCATATCAAACAATTGAACTATATACAAAAAAAAGAAACTCGAATTTCTAGCAAACATATAAACATTGAGCCCTTGCAAACAAACCTAGAGCACTAGTACACAAACACTACTGGTAGCACAACCATGTACGAACCGGAGCACAACCATGCACAACCCAAAGCCCAACAAGTCACACCCCTGGTGTTTTGTAATCTGAACCCGACAAGTTGTGAAACAGGAGCCTGGCCAGTTGTTCTAACCGCAAGCCTAGCATGAACGAACCATACAAACAACCTCTGGATTACAACCATGCACGAACGGAAGCCCGACCATGCACAACCCAAGGCCCAAATTACACCCCCGGAGCCCACCAGTTATTTAACCGGAGCCCGACCAGTTATTTAACCGGAGCCCGACCACTATTTAACCGGAGCTACGACATTTGTGTACCGGAGCCCGACCAGTTGTGTAACCGGACCGCCCCACCAGTTGTGTAACCCGACCAGTTGTGTAACCGTACCCCGACCAGTTGTCTAACCTTAAGCCTAGCAAGTATACATCTCATCCAACCCCCACAAAGCTAAACAGTCCCAGAGCACAACCAAACTCCATTCCTAGCTCGACCAAACAAAAATCTTAGTGCTACCTAAAACCCTCCACTGCCCAAGAAACCAGCTATATGGAGCCATATCAAACAATTGAACTATATACAAAAAAAGAAACTCGAATTTCTAGCAAACATATAAACAGAGCCCTTGCAAACAAACCTGGAGCACTAGTACACAAACAACCACTGGAGCACAACCATGTACGAACCGGAGCACAACCATGTACGAACCGGAGCACAACCATGCACAACCCAAAGCCTAACAAGTCACACACCTGGTGTTATGTAATCTGAACCCGACAAGTTGTGAAACAGGAGCCGACCAGTTGTCTAACCGCAAGCCTAGCATGAACGAACCATACAAACAACCTCTGGATTACAACAATGCACGAACGGAAGCCCGACCATGCACAACCCAAGGCCCAAATTACACCCCCGGAGCCCGACCAGTTATTTAACCGGAGCCCGACCAGTTATTTAACCGGAGCCCGACCAGCTATTTAACCGGAGCCCGACCAGTTGTGTAACCGGAGCCCCACCAGTTGTGTAACCGGACCCCGACCAGTTGTGTAACCCCGACCAGTTGTGTAACCCGGACCAGTTGGTAACGTACCCCGACCAGTTGTCTAACCTTAAGCCTAGCAAGTATACATCTCATCCAACCCCCACAAAGCTAAACAGTCCCAGAGCACACCAAACTCCATTCCTAGCTCGACCAACACAAAATCTTAGTGCTACCTAAAACCCTCCACTTGCCCAAGAAACCAGCTATATGGAGCCATATCAAACAATTGAACTATATACAAAAAAAAGAAACTCGAATTTCTAGCAAACATATAAACAGAGCCCTTGCAAACAAACCTGGAGCACTAGTACACAAACAACCACTGGAGCACAACCATGTACGAACCGGAGCACAACCATGTACGAACCGGAGCACAACCTGCACAACCCAAAGCCTAACAAGTCACACACCTGGTGTTATGTAATCTGAACCCGACAAGTTGTGAAACAGGAGCCCGACCAGTTGTCTAACCGCAAGCCTAGCATGAACGAACCATACAAACAACCTCTGGATTACAACATGCACGAACGGAAGCCCGACCATGCACAACCCAAGGCCCAAATTACACCCCCGGAGCCCGACCAGTTATTTAACCGGAGCCCGACCAGTTATTAACCGGAGCCCGACCAGCTATTTAACCGGAGCCCGACCAGTTGTGTAACCGGAGCCCCACCAGTTGTGTAACCGGACCCCGACCAGTTGTGTAACCCGACCAGTGTGTACCGACCGTTGTGTAACCAAGCTCGACCAGTTGTGTAACCGTACCCGACTAGTTGTCTAACCTTAAGCCTAGCAAGTATACATCTCATCCAACCCCCACAAAGCTAAACAGTCCCAGAGCACAACCAAACTCCATTCCTAGCTCGACCGAACAAAAATCTTAGTGCTACCTAAACCCTCCACTTGCCCAAGAAACCAGCTATATGGAGCCATATCAAACAATGAACTATATACAAAAAAAGAAACTCGAATTTCTAGCAAACATATAAACATTGAGCCCTTGCAAACAAACTGGAGCACTAGTACACAAACAACTACTGGAGCACAACCATGTACGAACCGGAGCAAACCATGCACAACCCAAAGCCAACAAGTCACACCCCTGGTGTTATGTAATCTGAAACCGACAAGTTGTGAAACAGGAGCCTGACCAGTTGTCTAACCGCAAGCCTAGCATGAACGAACCATACAAAACCTCTGGATTACAACCATGCACGAACGGAAGCCCGACCATGCACAACCCAAGGCCCAAATTACACCCCCGGAGCCCGACCAGTTATTTAACCGGAGCCCGACCAGTATTTAACCGGAGCCCGACCAGCTATTTAACCGGAGCCCGACCAGTTGTGTAACCGGAGCCCACCAGTTGTGTAACCCGACCAGTGTGTAACCGTACCGACTAGTTGTCTAACCTTAAGCCTGGCAAGTATACATCTCATCCAACCCCCACAAAGCTAAACAGTCCCGAGCACAACCAAACTATTCCTAGCTCGACCAAACAAAAATCTTAGTGCTACCTAAAACCCTCCACTTGCCAAGAAACCAACTATATGGAGCCATATCAAACAATTGAACTATATAAAAAAAAGAAACTCGAATTTTAGCAAACATATAAACATTGAGCCCTTGCAAACAAACCTGGAGCATGTACACAAACAACCACTGGAGCACAACCATGTACGAACCGGAG
>WNGS01167372.1:18043071-18056332 GCA_020271785.1 Procambarus virginalis | reverse complement strand
GTTACTAATTTACTGTGCTATTATTTACAAACTTTAAGATTACAAAAAGCATTATTATGCTTTAAGTGCTAACATTCAAAAACAAATATTGCATAACTGTATTAGTATTAGTTAAAAAGGCAGTATCAAGTCAAAATGTTTGTGTTGGTTTACCTCTATTATGTACTGTGATAAAAGGAAACAATGATATCAGGAATTTCTAAAGATATGTCAGAGCCATACAAATTTAATCATTCTTCTGCAAGAGCTATTCCACTTAAAGTCCAAATACTATGTAGATGACAACAGTGTATTAACCAGATAGTAACTTACCACTGAAGATTCCTGCCACAAAGGATACCTGAGAATCTGGGAGTGAAGACATATTACCAGTTTCATTCATGCTGACATCCTTAGGACCATCACATTTAGTAGTCTTTAAATATTGATTAAGTATTTCTTCATCCACATAGGTTTCATTGTTATCAGGGAAAGTAGCTGCAGGAACTTTGCCGAACTTATCGGGTTCATTCGAAATAATACATTTTTCAGTATCAAGTAAGTAAGAAAAGGGCTTTCATCTGCTGGTCGCCTCAGCTTGATACTTTCTATAATCCAGTCAGCATAAACGACATGGGGCTTGGATGTCCATGTCAGGACAGTATTAAGGTGTTCTTCATTACTCTTTCCTGTTGACAAGTTAATTATCTATTAAAATATCCTTATTCTGAGTTGATAATAAGTGTTAAGACAAAATATGAATTAGAAAAGTACCATTTAAAACAAATACAGCAGTGCAACTGGTCGAGTGTATGAAGCAAGATTTATAGTAAATATATCCCCACCATGTTGTCAAGTTTTATCTGAAAAATAAAAGAATACATTAAACAGATTAATTTTCCAAATAATTTTTTTTATATCGTTTTACTATGGTCCATGACTACACATGTTGCCCAATGTTCACATCCATCCATTTGGACTGGTCAGTACAGCAACAGCAGTTCTTGATGGTTGGTGTTCAGTAGCTGATGGTTCAAGTAATTGAACTTCATTCTTCTATCCCGTCCTCGTATCCATTCCAAGTGCTATATAGCTATACTGACTCAAGTGATTTCTCTTGATAATTACCTTACCTATCCACTGTCCACATGCCTATGTAATGATGTAATGGACTGAGCTTGGCTTGTGCATTATTTGATCTCACATTTGTGGAACCTCCTGTTCCCCTAGCCATAACTCACTGCCCTGCTATAACAGTAGCCACCTAGAGTTACCTGGCCTGCAAACTAGATAAAGCAATGTCAAAGATTTAAGAGTACTCATGTCACAAAACCTTACGTTTAAATAGCATGACAAAGTAGCTGGCACAACTGTAAAAAAAAAATGAAAGGTTGGATAACAAGAACTTTTTAAACAAAAGATGCCACACCAATGATGATATAGTATTTTTAAAGACACTCTCTAGAGTGGAGTAGCATTTCATACTAACAGCCTCAAAGCTGGAGAAATTGCTGATTTGGAGAGCATGCAAAAAATATTTTATTGCTATAACCCATTGAATAAAACATCTGAATTATTGGAACCGCTTAAAAAATATAAATTTGTATTCCTGAGTGCAGACAGGAGAGATACATAATAATTTACACTTGCAAAATACTAGGAGGACTGGTTCCAAATCTGCACACAGAAATAATACATCACGAGACAAGAAGGCATGGCAGGATGTGCAAAATAGCCCCATTGAAAAGCAGAGGTGCAATAGGCACACTGGGAAAGAACTATTAACGTCAAAGGCTTTTCAACGCTCTCCATTTACTCATATGAGGAATAACTGGCCAACCTCTCACAGTGTTCAAAAGACAACTTGATAAACATCTTCAAAGGATACCTGATCAACCAGACTCTGACTCATATGTCAGGCTGTGAACAGCATGATTGAACAGACCACCAATCTGGAGGCCTGGTCAAAAACTGGGCCGTGGAGACTTGATCCTTAGAACTGATAGGGATACAACAGCCATAAGATTAATTCTACATGAAAGATCCAGTGACAGCTGAACAGACTGATCACTATTCGTGCTGCCAAAGACACTCGTGCAGTCTAGCATAAAAGTACATGTACAAAGCTTCATACTTAAGGTTGGTCTTTGTTCATGTACTCTTCAGTTGACAGTAGCCGCAGCAAAAGTGATTCTACTTCAGTAACCACCATACTGAATCACAATAGTCTTTTATATGCATGGTCAAAACAACCAACAACTGCACAGTGAATGTAATAATATCTATAATTTGGTATACAGTACATAAGTGCAGTAAATTTATCTGTTTTATTACTAATACTCCTGCTATTTCTCAGTTTACCTTCAGGGCATTATGTACGTATATGCATGTGTCCCTTTCTTATCACCATTATCTCAAGAATTGCTAAAGCATTATTACTTTTTACTCTACTATTTCAGCTCGGTTAATAGGTTAACAACTTTGCCTCTCCCAACACACTATGCAGAATGCCATTCTCCAGTGCAGAAGTTAATACTTGAACATTGAAAAAGCCCCTTCCACTGAACATGGTAACATTGCTACAACTGCCTTAAATTAATGCCACAGAATTTATCCCAGCTTTTTAAAACTGAATTGTTTGTTTTGCAATATTTATCCAGCCACCAGTTGATACTAATTGCTCTAGGCAACCTTGTCTAGGCTTAATACAATCATAATTGGGTACTTCCATTGGTGCTAATTAGTTTGAGTGCTGTTCTAATTTACCTAGCAATGACATGCTCCTACATTCCCTATATCATTGCCATCAACACTGGAAAAACGATGGGTCAGGTCTTACTGTCAAGCATTCATGATATCCACATTACTTACACTATCCTCAACATCTGCTTCCTCAAAGCACGCCTGCATCCTCCCCGTTGTATCCATGACACAGAACATCCTGTTCATATACCTTACTTGAAAGTCCAAAACTATCAAGACAGTCTTACCTTACTTTCTACATTTGTCATTTCTTTCTATCACTTAACTGCACTCATCAAAATGATTTTAAAAACTTCAGATCATTGGCTATTGAAAGGACCCATACAGTAAATGCAAAATAAACACATTCCTAATTTTGTCAAACTTACCTAAAACAATATGAGAAACAGATTCATTTAGCTGATTGAAACGAGTGGCTCCTCCGGCATTGAGAACTCTGCGTAATTTTTCTATGTGAGCGGTGCTAAATCCAGACAAGAAGATCTTGCATCCATCTAAGAATATTCCTGCTTTCATTGCCTCCTGCAAATCTAGATTTTCTATGGCCTCCAACCCACGATTCACTGCAAATTTCACAAACGAACATTCGGTAATATAGCAACAAATCTGTAAAATGCCTACATCAGTTATTTCTTTATTTGGAAATTGGTCCCTAGGGACAAAGATAAGTAATTCATATAAAATTATTTAAATGAAATATAGTGCACTTAAAACTTACCAACTTGTCAAAAATAATACGTAACTCAGGATTTGAAATTTTGTAGCTTATATCAATACACTCTTACATAAACATTGTAATGTTCAGAAACATTACAATCTTAATCAAAGAAAATGTAAGGCTGGTGGGACAGAAATATTCTAGACATTAAACAAAAATAAAACATGCACTTTCTTTTTGCCAACACCATTGATCTTCGCTCATTCAAAAACTCAATAACTATTTGCAGTTTTATTTTAAATTCACGCTAACATTTTCTTTTCCAAGTTCATGAAATGCAAGAAACTCACCCTTATCATCACTAACCGAGTCCTTCTTCACAGCTAGTGATGTCTCCATATCTAGCGTCTCATTAATGTGTGACAATTTTGGTGCTTCAGACTCATTCATGATAGTGCTGCAGAGTNGTTACTATGGATGATCAAATAATGATTACTATCTAACATACTGCTTCCAACCTTTAAACCCTGAATCTGAATCTTGGAATACAATGAATACTGTAGTTAAATTTACAACCCATCCTCATCAACAATATCAAATGCTCATAAATCCAGCCACCAACCCCCCCCCCCTCTATTTATGAATGAAAACACACTTTACACATGATTCACAACAACTGATGACACATGTATTTTTCTTGAGTAGTGCTTCGTTCATGTCCTCAGCTTGAATCACACCTCTATGAATGCTTCACATTAGCAGTACATGGATGAATGCTTCACCCATGTACTGCTAATACTAATAATTGTCAACAGAACCTAACCACCTAACTCAATTTAAGCCTAACTGTTTTACACAATCTAGTGTGCAATATTACCTTATATCTGAAGAAATCTAAATTTTGAATATGCAGTATGTATGTTAAAATTGATGAACGCACCTTTGGGTTCAGCTGTCGCCTGGACGACCCTAGCCTGAGGACAGGTTGTAAATAAAAAATTCATGTAGCAGAAATTATCTAAATATGCATATGGCATTAGTTAATTGACGGTACAAAACAATAGCCATTCCAGTGAAAGATAGATGAAAGGATTACAAAGAAAAGCTAAATGAAAGAAGAACAAGTACTGTAGTTAGGTAATTAACTAATATCCTGTAGTAGGATAGGGAGTACTGTACATATAGAAAAGATCACATAAGAGCACCAGATACTGTAATAGAGCAGGGCTGTAGGAAAACATCTCATCTAGGTAAGCTTTGCACCGGGGACTTCATGGTGACATGAAGTGCCACTGATACAGGAATGTGGATAAAGCTGGAGACAAATCTTTAAAGGAGCTACATACATTTTGTATTGAAATACCTTCAATAGGCCTACCAATAAGATAATATTTAACCTATAAACACAGTGTTGAGTACAGTACTAAATTCCTTACATTCCTCTGATAACCGTTCCACCACCTGCTTCAATAAGACGAGTAAAGGCTCCTATCCGTTCTCGGCTGGAGTGGATCAAAGCTCTCATGTTTTGAAAGACCCCTTTTGTTTCACCGCTATTGGATACATCGTGGATTTTAATGCGCCATCTTCGAGCAGCAGAAGCCAACCTGAACTCCAGGCTTTCAGGTGCTAAAGCTGGCATACATGTATTAGCCGGATTACCCCATTCATGTGGCTCTTCCTGTCAAAGTAAAATAATAATTACAACAAATTAAAAAAAAGTATAATGAAAAACTTTTTTTGGCAAATCCCTAGGTTGATCTCTAAGGAAAAACTGTGGCACAGGATAGGTTTATGCTTAGTCTGGACAGGACAGTAATCTACATAGGTGCAGCAGAAATCTTTCTGACTTTGGAGCTACTGTATATTAATTACTTGGTTGCCCCTAAAGGCAAGCCTCACTTAAAAGAATATATAAAAAGAAGCTAGTGACAGGAACATCTGGTGGTGCCATGTTGCCATTGTGCAACATGGCACCCAAATTCTACCAGCAGCAAAAAAATATCAGGAAAACCACCAGCCCAAGGAGAAATTCCAGGAGAGAAAATAGAAACTTAGGCAAGGTGCTGGAATGCAACTAGTGGGTCAACTCCCAGAACCGGATACAGCTGGGAAAATATGCCAAGAGGAAGACAAAATCCTGGCAAGAAGAATCAAGTGGAAATGACTGTGATGGATGCAGTGGAACCACACTACGAGGCATCTGAGAGATATGTATTCTCAGATCATCATCAAGGGATTAAAAGCAAATTCTAGGATCATGAAAGCCCTTAGGCATTGAGCTAATTATGCAAAACTGCTACCAGCCACAGTAAAAATAAAACAATTTACATTGGAAGGGTGAAGATCTTGAATGAGAATAAGATCTGAAACCAAGCAGGACTTGGGACTCAAAAACCTCAACAAGAGACCAGTCGAGTTTCAATGGTATACAAGAAGGATGGCCACAAAGTGCTGAAGGTAACATGCAATCAATACTGGTGATAAGAAGCAAGCCAGAATGAGAAAGATGGCATATCAATACCTGACTACCATTCAGGTTGCAGTATACGTGCCCCAGCAAATCCAAACTGAAAGATTGGCAGCGAGTGTCTAGTAGGGATAATGTGCGTGAAACACTTGGAACCAGAGTAGAACAGACCACATATGAGCCAGCAAAAATAATGCAGTCTACAAAGTCTTTTAACTATGACAGGACAAGGAGTAGCATCTGGGCTAGAGGAAGCAGTCTTCCATCGATTCTAGTCAAGATACAACACATCCAATGCAAATGCCTTCTGATGGGGAAATGAAGCTACAAATGCAGAAGACCTGTGATTCTAAAGGTAAACAAGTCCACCTGGGCCCACCTGAGCATGGACAAACCAGCTGCATATTCCATCTGAATCAAAATTGGAAAGCACTATGTGAGCACATTTGAAACTCCCCGAATGAGAACCCACTGTGAAGACTAAACACCTGAACGTCAGAAGCCCCCCCAATAGGAAACAGAACAAAACCTCCCCAATTGATGCAAAGCACCACCCCGAACGCTGTCTGAACACAGCTGCAGAGCCAAGCCTCATAGGAGAGATATACTAAGGTACCATCTAAACCACTGCCCTTTCCTAAACCCATCAATGTCAGACACTGTTATGCATGAAGTGGATGAAAACAAAACCCAAACCCACACTGGATGCATTGGTCAACCGCTCGAGCACCTGAAGATGAGATTGCCAGAAACTAAATCCCAAAAAAAACAAAGAGGAACCCCTCTAGCAAGACTCTGCAAGAAGAAAAAGGAGTATGCCCCATCTGCATGGGGGCAGATAAGGCATACATCAAGGGAGTATGCCCCTAAGCCAGTGGTGAACTACTGACAAGAAATTTATACAAAACTTTCAACCATACACAACCTTGAATAAATAAGATGTAGGCAGAGTTCAGGTAATCTAAAAGATGTTTGAGAATCCAATAGGGCAGCTGATGCCTCTCCTGACCAGCTGAACATGGAATACGAGCCTGGACAAGGAAAGCCTTTGAAAGGGTGAGGAATGCCAACCTGGTATCTCAATGATGCACTGTCTATAGTAGATCAACTATTTCCATATACTGTATAGTACAGTATATAATATAAAGTGATAATGTGTTAGCAAAATGCAGTCTTATAAATTGTTGATAAAGCCATGTGAGGAACGCATGCCTGATATGAGCAAATTATAGAATGCGAGTTAATAATGGAATAATACAATTAACATGGTAGAAACATCGAGAACGACAAACTTAAAAGGAAAGACTTTTTTTAGAACAAAAATAGTTTGCTAGGAACATAATTGGCACTCTATGTTCCCATGAACTCTGTCCATATACTCACCAGAAAAAAATATTTTCTAACCTTTTGTCATCTTTATAGGTGGGGTAAAGCATGTAAGTATCAAAGATCAACAACTTAAGGGGTGAACCACCGGCTAAAAATAAGTCACAAAACACTGCACCTCCCTCAAAGCAATGTTTGGCAACAAAGGAATCTTCAAAAACCCAGCATTGAATATAATGAACCACCTCTTTCTGGGAGACCCTTAGTGGTTCCCTGAAGCTCATTGAGATGGTTCCCCATTACTGGGTCATATCAGTTCCAGGAGTTTTATATGGTTTGCTGGGTCCCAGAGCTAGAACCTGCCCCCCCCCTCACAGAGGTGCAAGGATAGAGTGAGAGACAATCTGCCTCCACAACAGGAAAGCATCTAGAAAGTCAGTGAAGATTTACAGACAACTGCTAGGTCCACAGAAAATTAAGCTTTTACTCATCTGCTAAACCCCCCACCCCCTCTGCCACCAGTTACCAGCTCAAGCAACCACCTCTTTTGACCACTCTCAGTGATACATAAAATATATATATAGTCATCATTTTCTGTAAATGTACCTATTTATAGGAATAGAACATTGTCATTGTGAAACACTTAGCTATGTGTAGTGAATGACTGGTCATTGGATTGTAAGGGTGCTAAAAGTTAATCCAATTAATGAAACATATTAATGGAAAATGCAATTTCATAGCATGTTAGTCAATTTTCCAGTGTATAATTGCATTTAGAAACACTGTAGCAGAAATAACAGACAAAATGCTTACCTCAACAAAACATCCCGCCTCAAAGGAATCTTCTATAAAAGAGCTACGTAGCATCCACTTCCCTGATGCTATTGATGCCAAGTGTCTTTCTGAACGAGATGGTTTTCCTGTGACTACATGTGTACTAAGAGGGTCAAAATTTTGGTCCATACTGATTGTTCCTCCTAATTCTTCAATCATTTCAGTGTATTTACTTTTTTCTTCTTCAGACATACCCAGTAACACAATAATGTATTGAGGTTTTGACAAGGGAAGCTGGTTTGCAGTCTTAACTGTAGACACATCTTGTTCAGCATCAAACAGTAAGGTTATGTCCTGATCCGCTGTGGAGTTCTCCTTGTCATTTTCACTCTCTTCTGATGACATCTGATAACAAATAAAATAATGAAGTTCAATTTATTATGTCAACCTAAAATAAGCAACTCTATTAAAATACTAGTAATTTACATTAATCATTCTTTTGCAAGCTAGAGAGCAAAAATAATTTTAAATGAGCTTCCTTTCTCCACCCTGATATTATGCTGTATTTGCAATCATTTAGGTCAATTATCTAATGTAATCTAATTTGACTTACATTCCTCCCACTCTAAATTTCTTTACTCTACCAAGCTAACACTGAAACCCACACCTTCCTAAACACACAATGATTGTTAGACTAACAGAAATATTATCTAACATTAAAGCTATAAAATCATTTGTGCTGTATAACAATATTATTTTAACTAGCCATTGAGAATTAATGTGTGCTCAACTGTGCTATAAATATAACCACAGGTATTATCTGTTGGCCAGAAGATGCACTTCACATACCCCCATTCAAATTCTTTCTAGCTTGCCAAAGAATGCAGAGAATGAATATCAGGTTGTGCCTAAGCACAGGGAGTGGGACTGATGATCATATAATTTAACACTGTATATTATGTGTGAGGAGAAGGTGGACATTTCATATCCATCCTTTAATTTAATATTGCAGCTATTTTTACCCATGTCCATTTACACTTTCTCATGTAATGTACTTTTACATTTACCATTATAATACATAAAAATAATTAATCTTTTGAATCTACAAAAACCTGCTATAGAATATACAATTTACATGTATAATTATCATATTTCTTTACTGCAAAGCAACTATCATTAATGAAGATTTTTTCTAATGCTCACCTGCTGGTTGTCATTTATGATATCCTGAGTATCTTTTGTTAGTTGGTGTTGCAACTTTAATCTTGCCTCACGCTCTACAGGGTCAACCCATGTGATGGCTGTATTCTGGGACTCTGGAACCTCAGCAGCAACTGCAAACATGAATTAAGGTTAATCAACATTCAATAATATATTTCCTTCACTTTCTTTTCAGACTGAGGGCTCCACAACCTTAAGAAAATCATTCACTTAATCTTGAATGTGGATTAAGAACTGCATGGCCAGTTCTTAATAAGGGCCACATGCAGGTCTTGCACTGACAAATTTACTGTAAAAATCTACATGTTGATTTCGTTCTCACACATGTGGAAACAATTACCAGCTGCTCAAACTCAGATAAGGTATCTGATTACAGTACTGTACAGTGGCACCTCAACTTACGATTGCCCCTACTTACGATAATTTTGAGTTACGATGTAAATTTCATCGAAAAATGCGACTCGACATCCAATGGTGTCGTCGACTTACAATATTTGTTGGTACACGTTCGGGTCGAACGAGCGCGTAGTTACCGGTCACGCGGCCAACCTGCCTTAGTTTACTACAGCTGCCCGCTTAGTGACGATCGCGCCTATAAGAAATTTCGCTTTTGTGGTGATTTTTTTGCATTTTGAACATTAAAATAATTATTATATATCACGCCATGAGTCCCAGGAAAGTCAGTGGTAAGGCTCAACATATGAGATCCCATGTAAGGATGACCATAGAGCAGAAACAAGAGATCATTCGTAAATATGAAGATGGTGTGTGGGTTGTTGGATTGGCTAGGCAGTACAACAAATCTTAGTCAACGATATCCACCATACTGGCTAAGAAAAAGGACATTACGGGTGCTAAAGTGATGCATCATTACAGACAAATGTTAAAACGAAGGGAAAAACAAATGTCTCTTGACAAATTTGTAGAGATAAACAAGCACTGAACCACAACCAGGGCCTAGTGGTATTCAGGCAAAACGTAGGTGAGAGAGTACTCCAGAGAAAACATCACTGCTTGATGCGATAATGGACGGGGACTCCGCTTCCAAACAGTAACAACTCTCCTCCTCCCCCCTCATCACCATCTTCCATATGCCATCAAGAGCCCTCCATAAAGGTAAGATAAACTTAGGTACTGTATTGTAGTTAGAAAAAACATTGTATTCAGTATAAAATGTATTTGTATGTTCATATTTTGGAGGGTGGGGAACGGATTAATTCAAATCCCTTATTTCTTATGGAAAAGATCGCTTCGACTTACGATATTTCGACTCACGATCTGTCTCTGGGAACGGATTAGCATCGTAAGTCGAGGCCCCATTGTACTTGGAAAGATTGAGGGGGATTGACTTTGCATACAAATACTAAAGTGAATCAAAAAAGGTGAGGAAAAGCAGAAATGTTCAACAACCTTGTACACACTTACCTGGCTGTGTTTCAATTTGCATTGGTCTAGTTGGTGTATGTTTTAATCTCTCATTAATAGATCTACTTCTGCTAGCCCCAGAATTCCTCCGTACTGATCCACTATTAGTTGCTAAGGCCTCAATCTCTTCCAGCTGCTTTGACAGTGCAGCTTTCTTTTGATCTTCACTCTCTAAATTTTCTCCATCATCATTGCTCTGTCCTGTTTCTTCACCTTCTTCGTCGCTAATTTTATCTCCCTCAAAAAGATTTTTCTTCGTCGGTCGTCCTTTCTTTGTACTGGGTGTGGTCTTGGTGCTGACTATTGAGAGCGACATTTTTGGATTATGAGTATGTGGAAACAGAAGTTCATCTATCTTTGTCTTTTCACCATGGCACATCCACACCCAATCAGGTGCCACAATAAACTTCCCTTGTTCTCGGGCGATCCTAAACTCTTTGTGTGTATCATTATTTCGTCCTTGAAAAATATAGTGCGTGACTGTGTGATCATAAGCCCAACGATAATCGCCTCCTAGATCAGCCACAGTTTGATACAATTCTTTCTGTTGACCTTGTAGCTTATTTGATGTACACACAACTACACCAGTCAACGGACCATTTTTATCAGCTGCTACATTTTGAACATTTTCATTCCCCAACTTTTCATTTTTATCCTTCCTTAGCCAAACAGGTTCCTTTACCTTGTAATTTTGCACTGTTTCTTTACATCAACAGAGAATCTTTTATAATATTCCTCAATGGGAGTTCCTGGTGGAACTCGACGCTTCACTGGTGCTGGTTCTGGAATGGAATCTATTAGGCGCTTGAATCCTTTTCTTATTTGAGAAGATGGATTAGGATACCATGTACTTCCGTATGGAGTGTCTGGAGTCGGCATTTCAGAAAGACTTCTATTAGTTTTAGACACACCAGGTGTAGGATAAACTGAAAAGATTAAATAATACAAGGCCAGTGAAGCATAAAACAAGTGATCCATGGGGTTGCATATATATATATATATATACACACACACACACATACATATATACACACACACACACACACACATACATATATATATATACACACACACACACACACATATACATATATACACACACACACACACAAATTTAACAAATAAAAACAAACCTTTCAATAAGTTATTAAGTCTTCAAAAAATTAATGACTTGCAGAACATCGGTTAAAGAAAACACCATATTTACAAAATATGTAGCTGACAGAGTTAGATGATAGGGTAATAATTAGATAGTTTAGATTATATTTGATTATCTACTTCTACTGTCACTGATGGAACCACTGGGCCTGCTCAAATGTTCTAGACTTTCAATGAGAGGACGTCATATCTGCCAGCCCTGTTGTGGCGAGAGGTGTTGTCATAGTGCCAGTTAGGGTGACATTTGATTATTAACTGGAAGTTAGAAAAGCAATAATTGGCTATCCTTTCATTTTTAATAACTGCTAGCATGAGATACTGATGCTTCTTTTTAATCACTGCAAGTTAGTGGCACAGTGGTGGTTTGGGTTAGGCTTACTATTTTCTTTCACCGATTTCAGCTTTCACTGACAAGACCATTTGAAATCTTTCTTCTCACAGTGAGAACATGGTCAGCGAGAGCCTGGCATCTCATATAATTTCTGGGTGGACCACACAGCCATTGGTTCAGGAAGTACATAAGGGACTGGCTCTAAAAGGAGTGAATCACCAATTTCAACACCCTCAATTTTTCTATAAACAATAATAGAAGCTTTCCTGAGATATTCAACTACAGTATATAAAATCCATTTTAACTTAATTCTCCACTACATATTCCACCTTCAGTATTTCAACAAATAATAAATTACACACAACGTGGAACTTACGTTTTCTAAAGCTTTCTGCATCTGGTGTCTTAATTTTGGATGGAAAAGGAGGGACTGCTCTCGAAGAGTTTTAATCTGCTTATTGACAGGTGTTGCAGGAACAAGGGTGTCGTTTCTTTCCATGTCCATTGTTTCTTCAACACGACACAAAGTGCCATTACTAAACTCGCCTCCTGTTAAAATATGTAAAGTGTGAATATAAAATTTCTACACAACAAATTATAGTTATAATAATATAATTAGCCTTCAACTGGCATAATGGATGCATTCCTGAAACGCCTTGAGCAAATCCAGGTTAACACATACTACAGGAGTCAGGATGAGAGAAAGTTCTGGGGGTCGATATCACACCAGACCAGTCCCCTGAAGCCTCTATTGGGAGGATAACATCAGCAGCATATGCAGGCTGGCAAATACAAGAACTGCTTTCAGAGACGTGCATAAGGAATCACTTAGAATCTTGTATACCACATATGTCAGACCAATAATGGAATATGCGGCTCCAGCGTGGAGTCCACACCTAGTCAAACACAAAAACGAAGTCAGAAAAGATTCAGAGGTATGGCACTAGGCTAGTCCCCGAGCTGAGAGGAATGAGCTATGAGGAAAGATTATTGGAATGGAGTCTCATGACACTGAAGACACAAGAGTCAGGGAACACAATAACTACATACAAATTCTCAAGAGGAATTGACAGGGTAGATAAAAATAAACTGTTTAACACAGGTGGTACACAAACATGGGGACACAGGTGGAAACTGAGTACCAAAATGAGTCACA
>WNGS01167372.1:18001985-18042071 GCA_020271785.1 Procambarus virginalis | reverse complement strand
ACCCACATAGACTTGTTCGGCTGAAGGCATATTGTTAAGTTCCTCTTTAGTAAATACAGATACAAAATATTTGTTAAAAATACTACTCATCTCTTCATCACTATCTGTTATTTGACCTGTCTCAGTTTTTAATGGACCTATCCTTTCCCTAGTCTTAGTTCGATATATCTGAAAAAACCCTTTAGATTTGTCTTTGCTTGCCCTGCTATGCGAACTTCATAGTTTCTTTTTGCTTTCCTTATCTCTTTTTTAACATTTTTAACCAGTTGTACGAATTCCTGTTCTAAAGTTACCTCCCCATTTTTATCCTTTGTACCAAGCTCTCTTTTTTACCTATAAGGTTCTTCAAATTCTTTGTTATCCACTTTGGGTCATTAGTAATCGATCTATTCAATTTGTGTGGTATACTACGTTCCTGTGCTTTGTTTAGAATATTCTAAACTCTCGGAATACCTGAGGCCAAATTCACGAAAGCCCTTACGCAAGCACTTACGAACGTGTACATCTTTCCTCAATCTTTCACACGGCTTTATTTACATTTATTAAACAGTTTACAGCATGAAATCTTCCCATTCAACTGTTGTTATTGTTATAAACAGCCTTCTGGTGCTTCGGAGCTCATTAACTGTTTTATAATTGTAAACAAAGCCGCCAAAGATTTGAGAAAAGGTGTACAGTTCGTAAGTGTTTGCATAAGTGCTTTCGTGAATCTGGCCCCTGGAGTTTATCTGAAGTGAGTTCCGAGAGTTCTTCTACTCAAGCCCGGCTTGAGCCCAGGCTTGTGAGAACTTGATCTCCAAGGCTGTTGGTGCAGCACTTCTGCAGAATGGTAGATTATCGCAGGTTATAGATATTAGCTTATTGTATGTTGAGTGTTGAGAATTATTTAGGTGGTATACAGTGCTCAGTTTCTCCTTGACTACGCTGCTTGTTCCATTCCTACATCGATCTGCGTAATTGTTAGCAGGTAAGCTCGCCAACTCCGTGCATGGAGAGTACCTTACCATGAGGTTACCTTGAGGTGATTTCGGGGCTTAGCGACCCCGCGGCCCGGTCGTCGACCAGGTCTCCTCGTTGCTGGACTAGTCAACCAGGCTGTAGGATGCGGCTGCTCGCAGCCTGACGTATGAGTCACAGCCTGGTTGATCAGGTATCCTTTGGTGGTGTTTGTCAAGTTCTTTCTTGAACACTGTGAGGGGTCGGTCAGTTATGCCCCTTATGTGTAGCGGAAGCGTGTTGAACAATCTCGGCCCTCTGATATTGATAGAGTTCTCTCTCAGAGTACCTGTTGCACATCTGCTCTTCAACGCTCAGTAGAACAACTCCCAGAACCCCATCCAGGTACAATCCAGGTACCAGTTCCCTGGTACGTGCAAGATGTCAAGAAGTGAGTTGTCTTCACAGTGACTGCTGTCACTGGGGAGAGCTGTTATAATAACTGTGCAGCATCAGGTAATGGCGGGAGCTTCACAGTCTATTTTCCCGCCAATTTGACCTGTTTTTGTAAACGGAGACAAACATGCTGTCACAAGGAGTTATTTACATTTGTGCAGTTTAGGTGTGTTGAGAAGGGTGTGGGAGACCTCTCTTCCCCTGCCGACCAGGAGCGGGTATTATTTCCAAGTGATCTCCATCCACTGACCGAAAGCCACCCAGGACGCGGGTCCATCTGTCTGCGGGCGGTCTGCGGGCTGTCTGCAGGCTCTATTACATGAACTACACTGTACATGTGGGTTAAAATCTTACTAATTATCGTATTAAGATAGATTTAACAAGAGAATTCAAACAATTCACGAGAGGAGGATGAAATGTACTAGGAAGGGAATATAATAAAGATGTAGGAGCGGGACGAGCATGCGTTGAAGGTGGAACATATCTGCTTGGCGCCGCAGGGGCATTGCACGATTATGACTCCTAATTGGGGTCAAGGGTCAGTCAGTTACGTGCTCGTCTTGATGTGGTGGAGGATGTCATGCGAAGCCTCGGGATATCGGGTTTAATCCCATACTGGTGATGTGGAATGCACTTTGGCAGAGAATCCAAATGGGATTGACGAAGGCATTCCAATCAGTTGTTCGTAGCTGTGAACAGAGGGCTGGCCAGCCCCCGCTGTGCCACACCTCTCTCTCTCCCAGCCCTGGTTGTGGAAGTTGATTATTCACCCCGATCTGTCGAGATAGCCAGTGCAGTGAGGACAGTCTGGTCGGCTGAGCCAACATAACCCCCGGGGTCTGCAATTAACTTTCGCTCATTCCCTTCCCTCTTTCCTTCCGTCCCATCCCTGCGCCTTCCCTCCCATCCCTGCCCCTTCCCTCCCATCCCTGCGCCTTCCCTCCCTCCCACTCCTCGCCAGCTGCTCAACTCGGGTTAACTGCTGTTTTGGTAATCTGTGTTGGAGCGAAAATTGGAGAGCTGTGGTGGTAGTAATTGTCGGGGCGGCTCGTGCTCTGGGGCACTTCCCTTTATTGACACTTTCCTGCCAGAACTTCTCCACCAGCCCGACGGTGCTCGCACTATACACCCAGCCCGACGGTGCTCGCACTATACACCCAGCCCGACGGTGCTCGCACTATACACCCAGCCCGACGGTGCTCGCACTATAAACCACCAGCCCGGCGGTGCTCGCCCCTTGCTAAGGCTGCAGTAAATAACAGTATTGAACGGAATCTTGAGTTATCAAATAGGTCTCTTAAAAGTGTCATTAGACGAGAACTCCTGGATGAATTTGAAGAAAGTAGAACTGTGCAAACTGGAACTAGCAGGTCCATTGTTCATCACAATGAAATGTGTGAAGTAAAACATGTGTATGGGGCACGTAACAAAGTCAGTAGACTAACAGATGTTGTCACAGCTCGTATAAGACTTGGCTACAAGTATCTCTGGCAGTTCGGCTTGTATAGGGATCTAGATGAAGTAAGTGTAAAGTGTGTGGACAAAGACAGGGACACACACTCAAACGCTATATCTTGGATTGTAGTAAAATTGAGCCTTTTAGAGATAAATCTAAGCTCACTGTATGATATGGCAACCTATCTTATTACCATGGATAAATTACCTGAAATCCTTGCACTGTATCCACATTTCGCTTCCAGTAGATGAACGACATATGAGATTCAGAAACAAGTAGTGTATTGTGAGGACTAATAATAAACAGAAGCTCCCCTATGACTCTGTAATATCCCCATTGGTCAAACTATTATGTATTAGCGATAAGACCTACCAAAAATGTATGATGACTTACTGTAAATATATAGCTCTTGTAATAGCACTTTCTCTGTAACTATAAGGTGTGAAAGATAGATGAAATTGTTTATGTAATAATCTAAGATGAAGTCTGATAAAGACCTTTTGTGCCTTCTGTAATGCTTTTGCGCTACCGCTCACAGGATGAGTATGGGGTTCACAATAAACTAGCCGCCTTCGGCGGCAACAATCACAAGCCCCCGGTTCTTCGCCCAGCCTGGCGGCGCTCGCTCAGCAGATTGTGCTTTTCCCCAGTTAGTATGCAGGCTTAACACTGTCCGTGGCTAGACGCCTGCCAGTTTCCCCGCTGCTCTCCGTGCGTTGAGAGGTTTTTGTGGAGTCAGGAATTGTGAGGCTTGGCACGGCCGCCACGGCAGGATGTTCTAGTTTAGGCGGCCTGCTGAAGTTCAGTGTTGATTAGGCCTTACGATCCCGCGCTGGGCTTCGTGCTCACGATTTTATTGTTCGTGTGAGAAGACGCGGAGGTTTGGCAAATACTTGTTTTTCATGTGACGAACAGATTTGAGTGACATCAACATAACGTGAAGATCAAGGGCACGCCAGATTGCATGTAAAGCTGCCACAAAAACCCGAATTATTGGTTCCCGGGGTCAGGTGTGAGCTGGTGAGATGTAAATACACACAGCTGGTTATGGCCAGTCCGGGAGACATCTCCTGTCCACGAGGCTAACCATAGCCCGTGCTTCTTGCCCAGCTCCTGTGCCAGGTAAGTTACGGGCTCACCATAGCCCGTGCTACTTGGAACTTGTTCCGAGTAGCTGAATCTATAACAACATATGACCAGTCCTTAGCGTGCCAATAGCAGCGCATGGTGGTGGTGGTGTTAGAGAATGGGATTTTGATTTTGATTGTTGCCGCCGAAGGCGGCTAGTTTATTGTGCACCCCATACCCATCCTGTGAGCGGTAGCAAAAAAGCATTACAGAGGGCACAAAAGGTCTTTATCAGAGAATGGGATACAAGCCCCATCCTACACAAGACTGTTCATCAGCGCATTTTGAAACCATCCTTCAGCGGGCAAAAATTTAGGAGTAATCATGTTGGAGACGTTAGTTTTATAGAACACCATAAAGTAGCTGTCACGGCGGCAAGAAAATAATAGGTTGGATGACGAGAACCTTTCAAAGAAGAGATGCCAGACCAATAATAATTGAGGCTCTCCAAGATGGAATATTGTTGCACAATAACAGCCCCATTCAGATCTGATGAAATTACTGACTTGGAACACGTATAAAAAGACGTTTACTGACCGAATCCCTTTAATAAAACATTAAAGTTGTTGGGACTGCTTAAAATATGTCTACGTTCTCTAGAGCGCAGGCGAGAGATGCATATTAATTTACACCTGGATAGTATTAGAGAGACTGGTTCCAAATCTACGCTTGGAAATAACTTTTAAGAGACTAGGAGGCATGGCAGGAAGTGCAAAATAGCACCGTTGAGAAGCAGAGGTGCAACAGGTACGCCGAGAGACAATTCTATCAACATTAAAGGTCCAGTACTTTTTCACCCACTTCACATGAGATGTCTGCTAGTTATTCATCTTAAGTGTTCAAGAGACAATGTGATACACCTCCAAAGGTTACCTAGTTAACCGGGCTGTGACTGGCACATTAGATTGCAAGCAGCGGTGTCCAACAGTCCAGTTGACCAGACCACCAACCAGGAGGTCTGGTCAGAGACCGTGCCGCGGGAACACTGATCCCAGGAACCAGCAAAAGGTAAGCCTAACCTAACTTAAATTAACCTAAGCAAACCGAGCCTATTGCAGCCTAACCAATACACCCTATCTTGTGGGGGTTCCGAGGATCAACGTCTCCGCGGCCCGGTCTTTGGAGGTGATTATGGAGTTGGAATGGAATGGAACTATCAGGGGGGGGGGAAAGCGCCAAGCCATTTCGACTATATAGCACTTGAAAGGGGGTCAGGATAAGGATATAGGATGGGACAGGGGAATGGAATGGTGCCCAACCACTTGGACGGTCGGGGATTGAACGCCGACCTGTATGAAGCCAGACCGTCGCTCTACCGTCCAGCCCAAGTGGTTGGACTTATGGAGTTGGAGAGAACACCGCAAGAGGTCTGCCAGGTATTCCCCTCGTATGTAGAGGCAGTGTTGACAAGTATTGAGCCTTTTATGTTGATCGAGTTCCTCTCGCAGCGTTCCTATTGCACCTCTGCGTTTCAGTGGGGCTATTTTGCACATCATGTCATGCCTTTTGGTTTCATGTTGTATGTCCATGTGAAGATTCACAACCAGTTATACATAATAATCTACTGCTTTCGCCTGCTTTCTAAATAATACAGATTTAGAACTTTTAATCGATCCCAATAATTTAGGTGTTTTATAGAGTGGATTCTAGCAGTAAAGAATATTTGCACGCTGTAAGCTTTCCAGGTCAGCAATTTCTCCGGCTCTGAATGGGGCTGTTAGTGTGTAACAATATTCCACACTAGAATCTTGAGAAGTGCCACCATTGGTATGGCATCCCTTGTTTGGAAGGTTCTTGTTATCCAACCTGTCATTTTTCTTGCAGTCTTGACAACTATTTTGTGTTCTTTAAAGGTAAGATCTTCCGACATGAATACTCGTAGATCCTTTACATTACGTTTTCGTTCTGTAGTTTGATACAACTGAATTTTATATATGGTTTCTGTTTATATATATATTTTGCCATAGAGCAGGACATTTTCTTCATTAATGTTATTTTTTGTGACTTATTGGAAAAAAAACTGATTAACATCAGTTTCAAAGTTTGCCGTGTCCTCTATGTTGTCTGCTCTCATAAAAATCCTAGTGTCGTCTGCAAAGGATGATAAGGTACTATAGTTTGTGTCCTTGTTTATGTTCGATATGAGGATGAGAAAAAGTACTGTGACAGCTGCAAATACACGAGGCAGCTGCAGGTACCTGCATGATGGGGTTCTGTGAGTTCTTCTACTCCCCAAGCCCGGCCCTTGCCCGGCCCGAGACCAGGCTTGACCACGAGGCAGCTGCAGGTACACTAGCCCCCACCACCAGGGTAGTGATGACGCAGGTAGCGGGTGGCGACGGTTAGCTAGGAGCGGAAACAGCGTAGCCTGGGGGGGGGGGGGGGACACTGGCGCTTACCTGACTCACTCTCATTGTGCGGGCTCCCGCCGCCAGGCCACCTACTCTTACTGACAACATTCACCCATTGTGCGGTGTTACAACTGCCCCCTGTGCTAAGGTGCCACAAGTGATGGCACTACCACGGCACGGAGTGATAGAATGAGGTCTGGACTTGCAGGTGAAGTAGGGATATGAATATTCAAATGTTGAGCTTTTCATTTTGCCGAGATCCGTTGTTAAACTCCTGTCTGCTTAGGGCAACAGGTTCAGTTCCGCCTCGCTGTGTCTTTGCTCCGTTATTCTTTATCCTCATCAATATAGACGTAGACACGAACACAAGTGTCAGGTTCATCAGGAAAATTGCTTTGGCAGAAAGCATAGATAGTGTGTGTTCTCTGTATTTCTTTTTGTTTGAGATCTATTGATTTGGAACGGGGAGCGATTACCGAGCAGCATTCAAGACGGTAAAGCACAAGTGATTCGAAAAATAGATGAATTTGAATGTTGTCATAACTCGCCTTGCCATGTTCCTGGCTGATGCTGTGCTATGATCTGCAAAATGTGTGTGAATTAAAATTGTTAAATGAGAAGGTTAATAGTGCACAGAGATACTGATAGAAAAGTTTACGTGGAGAGGTTAGTGGGGCTGAGTTAGTGAGTGAGCGAGCGAGTAAAAGTGACAGTAGTTGCTGGCATAGCGTACTAACACTTGTTAAGTGCACCTACCACATTATCTTCTTCATTGGTCAGTGCCTCATGCCGTCACCTCTTTCCATTCCTTGTATAAAGCCTTGATTTTGTTTGTTTTTACATTTGGATATGGTGGCTGTGATGAGTCACAACGGTGTTTATTGTGCCACGCTCCTCCATTATTTGTATTGGTGCTGCTGCAAAAAGGACTCTTTGGGTATAGTAAATTGCGGCTCTGGAAACCTGTGGAGCGGATCACAAGGGCTACACACGCGCTACGACCTGGTGGTGATGGTGTGACCCTGGAGGTGATGGTGTGACCCTGGTGGTGATGGTGATGGTGTGACCCTGGTGGTGATGGTGTGACCCTGATGGTAGTGTGGCTGGTCGCGTCTCTGGACGCCTGGGAAACGAAATGAGGAAGGATAAGGGGGGCGGGGGGAGAGTGGATTCAGCGACCGATCAATATCTGGTTTTGACTTATCATCTGTCGTGTAGTGTGTACGATGGTATAATTTGTCAGTGTTTGCTTAGAGCCTCGTCTCCCTCATTGTTTACTGACATTTGATGTCTGGCATAGCTGATGGCTTTTATATCATTCGTCATGCCTTCACAGGGCAGGAAAAAACATGATTTTTTGAACACTGTGGTAAATGATACTGGGAGCGTGCAGGCGCTGCCATCCTTGTAAAGTGATCACGGGGTGTGCGCGTTCTAATGCTGCTGTTCACATTTTTTTATAGGCGCCAGGACGCGTCCTACAAGGAAGGTGCGCTTAACTTTTTCCACATTAGCATAGGCGAGGAGTGTGTGAGGCCGTGACGGGTCAACTGCCTTGCCCAGCTCATCGGCTCGGGTTTTATACTCTTTACTTAAACCGTCGAAGGAAGGAAGGATCAGTGGGTATGCTCGCTTCCACACACACTCTTTTCAGTTTTATCTGGTTTTAGTTTAGAATAATTTCACTCGCTCTCACACACACACACACACACACACACACACACACACACACACACACACACACACACACACACACACACACACACACACACACACACACACGCACGTGTGTCTGTGGGACCAAAGAGCCAAAGCTCAACCCCCGCAAGCACAACTAGGTGAGTACATATAAATACGACAGAAGGGTGAGAGGAGACATGATAACCACCTACAAAATTCTCATGGGTATTGACAGGGTGGACAAAGACAAACTATTTAGCGCGGGTGGAACACGAACAATGGGACACAAGTGGAAACCTAGTATACAAATGAGCCACAAAGACACTAGAAAGAATTGTTTCAGTATGAGAGTAGTTAACAAATAGAATGCATTAGGTAGTGATGTGGTGGAGGCATACTCCATATAGTTTCAAATGTGGATTTGATATAGTCCAATAGGCTCCAGAATCTGTACACCTGAATCTGAGGCGGGACCAAAGTGCCAAAGCTCAACCTCCCCAAACACAACTAGACGAGTACATTCATATAAATATAATTCATATACATATAATTCATATACATATAATAATCACTAAGAACTCTAAATGACCCGGCCAGGATTCGAACCCACGACGTTCAGGATCACCCCCAATCGTAAACAGTACCGTGACCACCGCATCATTGATCGTTCAATCGATTTTAACTATAAATTGTTGCCAAGTTTTTTTGTAGTAGTGTATCATCAATCTTAACTACTGTAGTCAGATCCAATAGTTTTTTTTTCAGGCTACAGTTTTATATATGAAGTTATGTGCTTGCTTACAGTTACAGGAACCCACGATAAAGTCACCTTGTTACAGGCTGGTGTTGACCTTTGTCCTCATACAGGTTTAATGTATGTGAGTAAATTTGATGTCGAGTGTCTATTCTCTCGCTCACATACAAGGTCGAGTACATACTAAATAATTATTGTATTAACAACATTACATATAATGGCTTCCCAGATTCGTGGACCTCCATATCCATCAATATGGAGACCACAGCCTGGTCTCCTACAGGGAAGGTAACCCATTTACTAAAATGTAAAAGATCCGAGCCAAGACAATTTTGATTTTTGTGATTAATTTTCTTAGACGGAGAGCGAGGGCATACTGGAAGACTTTCTCTTTCTTAAATTTCTTCGGCAGAATAACTGCCCATCTTGACAAGACACGATATAATGTTAAACAACACAAGAACCGCGATAATCCAAATTTCTTTAGTGTATATTTGATCAGCAGGTTGTGCTGGATACACATACATGTAGGTTCAAGTTCAAGTATGTTTATTGAGATAAGAAAAAAATACGTCTCAAAGGGATAGTAGCTTAGGCTATTTCTACCCCCCATGCATGTAGGTTGCCGGCAGTATCAGTTGGAAGTTTTCTGATATTAATTTTTCGTTCATGCAGAGATGTGAAGAGAAGCCCTGAAGGATAACACCCTCTAGTTGTAATGTCTTATTGTTTTACGAGTTGTCCTTCCTGTTTTCAAAGAGGATATGTTGTCTCTCTTAAAAACATTGTAGAACGGCTATGGGTGTTAGAACGAACTGGAACGAGTTAGAAGCCGCAGCCGGGAGCAGAGTTTGGGACACTGGTAAACAAGTGGCTCACCACGTGTTGCAGCTACGCGCGCGCCACTGCTGCCAATGCTTCATAAACCACACATTATTTTAAGAGTATAGATGACATATTTCAGTTGTATATGTATGCATACATAATAAAATATATCTATATTTTATCATTGCTGTATTATTGTCTATTTTGATGCCTGAAATCAAATATAAACAGTACTGTCGAAATACTCGCTGAAGGTGGGTTGCTACACTGAACGCGTCACGGCCAGAAGCAACTAAACGCATCACGAGATTGCGTTATCACACACATGTAGGGACGTCATAAGGGTTGCTATTACAAGCCGTTATTACCACTGGGTTAGGGTGTTATGGGTTGCGACGAGCACGCGTTCCTCCACTGTGACTCAGAGCCCAGGAATTTGATAAGTAGTGTACCTGCAGCTGTGGGAGTCGGCGCCACACAACTGGGTGTCCCAGTCGCCAGGAGGAACTCTCACACTGGTTTCTGGATTTATGTCGCGGCTCTTGAAATCCAGATGGGTTTTGGAGACCAGCGAACATACCCGTTTTTGTCTTAATATAGAAAAGCGACGGGGAGTGAATTATTCTTTCAGCTCGAATGAGCATGCTGCCGCGTTCAACTGTATTTAAATTGTTTTGAACGAGTAAATATGAAATTGATGGAAACGCTTTTCGCAACAAAAAAAAATAGGAACATAGGCTGCGTCATTTTGCTACTTATTATATAAGTATTTTCAAGCAATGTGTCTATGACTCTTACTGACTAGGACGTATGGTTAATTCTTTCTCATCACCATATATAATTTCTTTGCACAAAAATTCATGTAAAGGATGCTGTGATAATTTAGGGCAGTTCTACAATGTCAGTTCTAGTTACGAATATAAACTTAATGTACTAATATTTTTCGTCCACCATATATTTACGAAAGTGGTTAGCTGTTTCTCGACCTTAATTGCTCTTGTTCATACTCGTCTTCAACGGGTTCAAATGTTGTCCACACAGCCATCTAGACTGCTCTACCAGCCTTTGTCATGCTATGCATCGAACAACCTTCCAAGAGAAATCCTACCAGAACCTCTGGATGATTCGGCTGGCATACATGATTCTGCTTTTATTGAATATTCAAATGGGTGGGATGCCCTTGCAGTCCCAGCACCCAACTTAAGAGCCCACAAAAAATACACAAACAGTCCAGCTGGTACGGTCCAGTAGTGGAAAAAATAGCTGCTGGCATGCCTAATCAACCAGGCTGTAATTCATACGTCAGGCTGCGAGCAGCCACGTCCAACAGGCTGGTTGACCAGTCCAGCAACCAGGAGGCCTGGTCCATTGCCCCCCATGCAGAGCACTTTCTTATGGTAGTATCCATGTCTGCAATGGGCATACGCCCAGATCCAGAGTCCCTCCGTGTAGCAGTGGCCGTCTGCCTTGATGCCCCAATTCACATTGAATGCATGTGTATTTGGAACAGGGTGGTAGCATACAGGATAGTATGGACTCAGGTATGCTCCAGGTCTCCCTCCTCCACCTCCGTCTCAAGACGCATAGACCCAAACTATAAGTCAGAAGGTAGCAACAAGAAAATGCTGGAAGAGTTTGAGCTCTTCACACTTGACGCGTAGACGTCATGTCTTCTCTAGACTTGAGTTGTAGAGAAAACATGAAGACTGTCGTGGGCCGTGTGTGTGTGTGTGTGTGTGTGTGTGTGTGTGTGTGTGTGTGTGTGTGTGTGTGTGTGTGTGTGTGTGTGTGTGTGTAAGACTAACTTCAGAAGATTGATCCTTATTCAGCTAAATGAACTATTGGGTTCCGTTGCTGAACCCATTATGTGTATCTGTAACCTTTTTCACCACCACCACCATCCATTAGATGGTGGTGGGATACATAATAAATGATTGCACTAAGGATGGCAGAACAAGAGCTACCTTAGCGTACGGGGTGTGGGATGGAGGGAGGAATAACAAATTCAATCAAAAGTTTCAAAAGCAGATACGATAAGAAACAAGAGGATCGGGAATCACTGCAATTAACAAGTGACATTAGGGCGGGGCTCGATCCTGCAAGAACATTTAGGGGAGCACATACAGTATACCTTTTTTCAAGGACATTCCTGCTCCGGGCTCTAAGCCTCTAGGTGCCGCACTAAGCGTTACTCGTATAAACATTTGCTTAGGCTGAGGATTAGTGTTGGACGGGTGTTGGCTTCAGTAAGGTTATGTCCAATGTGTTTAAAAAAAACTTTGCGTCGCTGCATCTCGGTGGTAATCTGATGTGGTAAAATCTGTGTTAGATAATGTTCCAGTGGTCTTTTGGGCATTTTATCTCCACAGTGATGGCATTTCGTCTCTTCTCGAACCACTAGGCTTGTTTCCCATGCATATGGTATCCCACCTGATGCGGTGCAAGTGCATGTTGCTAAATGAATGAAACCATAATAAAGTGTTTATTATGTGCTTTTATAACCTAAGTGATTATGTTATTGGGAAATAATTAAAGATTTCAAAAAAGTATTTACACCGTAGTGGTACTATTTACGATATATCTTTCCGCCCACAGGATGACTTCGACTCCCTACGGCCGCTGTGCTACCCGCAGACGGACGTGTTCCTAGTGTGCTTCAGTGTGGTGTCGCCTACCTCCTTCCACAACGTGCGGGAGAAGTGGCTGCCGGAGCTCCGTCAGCACAATCCTCGCGCCCCCATTGTCCTCGTCGGTACTCAGAGCGACCTCAGGACAGATGTGAAGGTCAGCTCCTTCTTTTTTTTCACTATATCTTGGATTGTAGTAAAATTGAGCTATTTAGAGATAAATCTAAACTCACGTTGAATGATATGGCAACCTATCTTATTACTAAGGATAAAATACATGAAATCTTTGCACTGGATCCATATTTCGCTTCAAGTAGATAAACGACTTGTGAGATTAAGAAACAAGTAGTGTGTTGTGAAGACTAATAATAACAACACGACCTCCCCAACGACTCTGTAATATCTCAATTGCTCAATTATGTATTAGCGATAAGACCTACCATTAATGTATAATGACTTACTGTAAATATATAGCTCTAGAAATAGAACAGTCTCTAACTAGCTGACATTGTAATTATAAGGTGTGAAGGATAGATGATGTTGTTTATGTAATAATCTCCATTGAGATTATTACATACACAACTTCATCTATCTCCTTTTGTGTCCTCTGTAATGCTTTTTGCGCTACCGCTCACAGGATGAGTAAGGTGGTGCACAATACACTAGTCGCCTCCGGCGGCAGCAATTAAACACATTAGCACCCTTCATCACACCTTTCTCCTACACGTTGTTGTTGTTCTGTAGCAGCCTGCAACCATGTGTGTGTGTGTGTGTGTGTGTGTGTGTGTGTGTGTGTGTGTGTGTGTGTGTGTGTGTGTGTGTGTGTGTGTGTGCGTGTGTGTGCGCACTCGCCTAGTTGTACTCACCTAGTTGTGCTTGCGGGGGTTGAGCTTGGGCCTTTTGGTTTCGCCTCTCAACCGTCAATCAACAGGTGTACAGGTTCCTGAGCTTATTGGGCTCTATCAAATCTACACTTGAAACTGTGTATGGAGTCAGCCTCCACCACATCACTGCCTAATGCATTTCATTTATTAACTACTCTGACACTAAACAAATTCTTTTAATGTCTTTATGGCTCATGTGGACATTAAATTTCCACCTGTGTCCCCTAGTGCATGTGCCCCTTGTGTTAAATAAACTGTCTTCTGAGAATCTTGTACGTGGTGATCATGTCCCCCCCTCTCCCCTCACTCTCCTGCCTTTCAGCGACGTGAGGTTTAATTCCCGTAGTTTCTCCTCATGGTTTATGCTCCTCAATTCGGGCACTAGTCTGGTGGCAAACCTCTGAACCTACTCCAATTTAGTTTTATGCTTGACACCGCTATGGACGCCATGCTGGAGCTGTATACATCAGGATTGGTCTGGCATACGTGGTATACAGGGTTCTGAATGATTCCTTATACAAGTTTCTAAAGGCCGTTCTTATGTTGGCCAACCTGGCATATGCCGCGGATGTTATCTTCTTGATGGGGCATCAAGAAGTCCCTGATGATAGTTCTTATTATCGCTGATGATATCTTCTTCAGGGGACAGGTCAGGCGTGATATCAACCCCCAGGTCTCTCTCTCTGATTCTAGAAAAATTTCATGTTCCAATTGATACCTTGTATCTGGCCTTCTGCTCCCTGCACCTAACTTCATCGTTACATTTGCTCGGGTTAAACTCTAACAACCATTTGTTGTACCATTCCTTCAGTTTGTCCAGGTCTTCTTGAAGCCTCATGTTGTCCTCCTCTGTCTTAATCCTTCTCATAATTTTGTCATCATCAGTAAACATTGAGAGGAATAAGTCTATACCCTCTGGAAGATCATTTACGTATATTAGAAACAGGATAGGTCCGAGTACAGAACCCTGTAGGACTCTGCTTGCGACTTCACGCCAATCTGAGGTCTCACCCCTCCTAGTTAAACTCTGCTTCCTATTGCTTAGGTACTACTCCCTTATTCACTGGAGCACCTTACCAGTTACTCTTGCCTGTTTCTCAAACTTATGCACCAGCCTCATATGAGGTAATGTGTCAAAGGCTTTCCGACAGTCCAGGAAAATTCAGTCTGCCCAACCTTCTCTTTCTTGCTTAATCTTTGTCACCTAATCGTAAAATTCTTTTAAACCTGTGAGGCAAGATTTGCCATCACTGAACCCATGTTGGTGGTCTGTGTGGATGATATACAATGTGTGTGTGTATGTGTTTCACCTATTTGTGGTTGCGGGGGTTGAGCTTTGGCTCTTTGGTCCCGCCTCTCAAATGTAGTGTGTGTGTGTGTGTGTGTGTGTGTGTGTGTGTGTGTGTGTGTGTGTGTGTGTGCGTGCGTGCGCGTGTGCATGCGTGTCTGCATGCGTTCGTGCGTGCATGCATGCGTTTATAAGTAACACGCTGATGTGTTTTAAAACCATTTATAAAAACAAAGTAATACATTTCAGTAATTTATATTTCTCATTTTTATAAATTCTCTAAGTTATAGATTGCACATCAGCAAGGAAGAAGTTTAAAGTCAGGCAACTTTACGTTTTGAGTTTCAAATTACAATAATTTTATTGTCAGTAAACTATTTGACTTAAAATTAGCTGATTATTCGTTAGGTTTTTTCTTGAAATACAATAATTATTATGTTTATACTTTAAATATTATAAGATCCTACAATGGCAGTGCCAAAGCATTTTAACGTGAAAGGAAGCAGAAACTAAGAATAATTATTGCTTGCAGGTCCTCATAGAACTAGCGCAGTACCGCGAGCAACCAGTGACGGAGGTCGCCGCCCGCCGCCTGGCACACCAGATTGGAGCCGTTGGGTATGTGGAGTCTTCGGCCCTCACACAACGCAACTTAAAAGAGGTTTTTGACCAAGCCATCCTAGCTGCCCTTGAAGCCCGCAATATCCCAACACTTAGCCGAGGCGGGTCTTCCAAACGGTCCTTCTCTAGGCACAGAAAGATGGGCGGAAGTACACGAGATGGAGCCAGTGAGCCTCTAAATAGCCAAGCTGGTCGCAACGCACTAGAGTATACAGATGACACCTCTAGGAAACGTGGTTGGCGAAAGCTGTGCTGCTTCTCCTGATCCACGCCCCCGTCGACCCCACACCACTCCCCTGCAACACCACAACATTGGCGAGGAGTAAGAGACCAGACAGTGAGGCGGCGATATACCTCAGCGGAGACGTGAACCCTCACAACTCTCAATAGCCAACACTCCACCTCACACAGTCCCTGTCTAAGCCCACACACGGTCTCTGCAACCTGTCGCCCATGTTATCTTCTTGCAGTGCGCTCATCAAATCATTCCCATTCTGAGTCTGCAGGCGACGACAGTGCTCACCCTCCCTTCTCAAACAAACACAGTTATAAAGTGGGCACAATTTTACGGACTTTTGTGTTTACAGCCAAATTACAATTTTGCTTATATATATTTTGGCCTATTATTTTTCTTCATTTATTGCTTACATATCTTTTTTTCTGTATTCGAATCTTTCACCTACCAGCAAAAGTTATACAGTATCTTGAGTTTCGTGATGATAGGTCAGTGGGGAGCCTCTTACAGTGGGCTTCCCAATACTAGAAAATGAGACACAGGTGCCACAATCTGGCCTCTAACTATGTGTGAAACTTTGGAACAGTAAACATAGTAAAAGTGCTCAGGAAGCTGTGGGACACGAGACACCATGGTGCCCTAAGGTTATCTTGAGAAGGTGAAGAATATTATTCTCTCCGTGTTGTGATCATCAACTGGAAGCCCCATAGCTGGTAAAGGTTTTATCCCCTACTGTTGTGATAGTGATGTACATAGTTAGTCTAAGGACATGAGATGATATATGAAAAGTGAACCAAGAATTATATGAGTGGAGACAAAACGAAGTTGCATTACAGATATTATTATAAGAGTCGTTCTTGACCACTATGTCTTGTGCACATGTGAATTTATGCCTATATATTGTTTGTGTGCATGTACTGCATAGATACTTGAAGTGTGGCTGTAGGAGAGATTGATTGGTATTGCAGTACTAGCAGTGAATGCTGCGTGCAATAAGATTCTTGTTGATATTTCAAGGATCAATAGATTTTAATATTATATAATAAAGCTATTGCAGTATGGAAAAATCTTCAAGAGGGTGACTTCATTGCCTTCTCATATATTTTATTCTGTACTACGTATACCATTAAACAAATTAGATCAGCAATGCATCGTTTGTAAACATTGTTCAGACTTTGTAATGTGTTAGCCTACACTGTACTTTGTCGACTGTCATTGCTGAGAATTGTCACATATTAACATGTTAAATACAATTTTTTTTTATTTTGTTGTGGCTTTACAAAATGTTAGCCGACAGTTTGTTTGCATAACTGATTAGAACATATCATTTGTTTAGATAGATTTTTTGTAACCATATGTTTATATTTACAGTACAATTTAAAAAAAATTGCAGCTTTGTTATGAACATTATATTTTCTCCATTCTTATGCACAGTGCACAAGTAAAAATGTAACGTATCGTCTTGCAGTTGGTATGTGGAATGAAGAATCTATAGCCCACAGTTGGCACTATAGTAAAGATAGATACCAGAGATTGGTATGTATCAGAATGAGTGGTGTATGGGTAATGATGGCATCCTTGGCCACACAAACATAATGCTACAGTCATTTGGCACAACCAATATATATATATTATGCATAACTTATTTATAAGCAAATACAGTATATTGCTTAATTCCTTGTCTGTTCTTAAATTCAATTCAGATAAGGCTTATTAAGTATTTATTTATTATAATTAGCCTCTCAAAATTCCTAAAAATGTAATGGTATGGCCTATGAATAAAATATTACTCTCGAAAGTGGATAAAATCTTGAGTGTTTGCCCTCTAACCATGAATTGTGAGGCAAGCATATTCATGTGAGGTGCTGCTACAATATTGACACTTTTTGTTTGGTGACATTGGTCCTGGCGCATTCTCTTGTAATAGATGTGATTCAAATTATCTGTAGTTTACCTGTAGTTGCTCTCAAGAGCTCTACTCTCCAAGCAATGTCAGTATTTTAATAGGCCAACTTTCAGTAATGTAATTACTATGTTTATAATTGTCATGCAGTACATCTATCATAAAATATTCTTAATAAATTTTATGGAACACATTAAATTACATAGTGCAATTAAGCCAAAAAGGGATTGGTGACAAATAATTTTTGTTTTTTCTGTTTATTGGAGTTAACTAGTTTTTATATTTAATTTTTATTGGAGAAAAGGGTGTGCCTTAAAGAAAAGACCGGCTTGGCGGCAGCTTTTGATAATTGCATAAAGAAAAGACAAATTAGATCAAAACTATTTTATAGAAATACGGCCTATTACATAATGCAAATTACAGCTTGAACTTACATGCATTGCAGTAGAATTAATATACCCTACTGCTATTTACTAGCATCCTGGAAAACTTCATTTATTGCAAAGAGCATGTCATCATTCCATACACCACAGGATGAGTTATTTTATGTATTCCATAACATGTATACATATATATCTGGATGTCATAAATATTTCTCATCTGGCAAAGCCAACAGTGTACAATCCCCACAGGACTCAGCTTGTCATTGAGCTTCATATTGTTCAGTGCTAGAAGTTGACACATCAGCTGCATATTGAGTACTGTAGTGTTGCAGCAGCACTTGTCTTTCACTTGTAGAATATTGTCTTAACAGCTGAAATGTTTGTGAACATATCAAATTGTGTCAATTATACTTGAAGAGGGCTTGCCTAAAATAGCTTATATTCTGCATATTTTACTTTTGTTCATCAAAGACATTAAGACCCTGAAGACCCTGTACAATTGTTTATAATGCAGTTTTATTGTTACAAGTGAATTCAATGACTCCATTTATTTCTTATTCTCTTATGAAGGCATTGTTTTACCTTTGAACTGTTGTACATTAGCAGACCAGCAAGTGAGGCTTTGACCTCAGTGGCATTTAGTACTGGCTCACCTAAAGTGCAAGCTCCTCATTCCACATTTGGACTGGCTCAGGGTGCCAGGCCTTAATGCTGCCTATTTTAGGCCTACACATAGTGACAGCTCTTCTGTCGCCAACTATGGGCCCCAACTCATTTTATCTTAACATCAATTCAGAGTGCCTGGGTCCTATGCCTTCTGCTGTAGGTTCTTTCTCAACGTGCTTGGTCCCCATGCCATCTACCTGTGGGCCCACCTTGAACAGGTGAGGCTCGTCTGCTGTGTCTGTTCTCTCCAGCTCGTGGAACTTGTCTGTGATGTAATGATACCCGCTCTGCTCTGTATCAGCCAGCTGAACTTATGAGTAAAGAACAATAATATATGTAGTGTCATTATCCCTTACTAAAGTTGGTCTTCTGTCATATACCATGTCAAATTAACAAAGGACTGAGGTTAAAGTCCCTCAGATATTACAAGGTGGTACCCAATGTATGTACTCGTGCATAATGATCAACATCCACTAATGGAATCCCTAAACTTTAAATAGAATGAATTTGAAGGATGCTTGAGAAAAAGTCCTAATTAAATTTTCAGCATAACTACTATGATAGTATGAAAATAAGTAGATGGAATCAGAATTTTGAAGGCTGAAAAAATTCTGAATTTTGAATTAATTCAATTTTGTCTAAAGCTTTTAAAGTACAGCAGTATAACTTGGCACTTCGTTAAAATGTATCGTGCACCTTTGGATCTACAATATTTAAATTCTTACAATAAAATAAAATAAATGTATATTTATTAAATCTCAAGATAACCTCGAGTAGTAACCATGCAGAAGACGCTTAAGAGAACAGGAACGTGTACAAAAGAAGGGGAGTCGTGTGTATATTCTCAATGCCTCTAAAAATAACCTTTAAGCAATAATCAAGTCTTTAACTAGACAAATAGTGTCCATAAATCTTGAAGGGTGGCAATGAGTGGGAAGGTAGGCACCAACCTTCACTTAACTATTCCCAGCTCAAACACGACTTTTCCCGACAGAACCTTGTTTGGACACGCTATGAAGAGACAGACACACTAACCAATATGATTGCATGTTTACCCACTTCATGTTTGGTGTATTTATAATTTTTGCTTAACAGTTAAAAGCCTTGACAGTTACTTTAGAGTTTAGACGGTCAGGACTAATAATAATTCGGGCGAGTCGGACAAATGTACTATGTACGATGCCTGTAATTACCAACAAAATACTCTTAACCACATAGTTTAAAATTCCTCCCCTTGCATCTGAACAAAGTGTTCACGATGAAATATTGTATGATGGCCTTAACTTGCCCCATGGCTCCTTCCTACCAAGCCCCCAACACCAGTTTTTCATGCACTTTTCTGCACAAAATATAAAGAAGTACACCAGAAAGCAGCGTGTATAGGCTACAGAAGGTTAACAAATTTAATGTGTAAGAATTTGGAAAGAAAGTAAAGAGGTAGTTTGAAAATAATAGCTAAAACACAAACCAAAATGTTCAATTACTTCAGGAATAAAAAGGAAGTGATAAAAGTGGAGATATATGAACACATTTACAAAGAAAAATTGAGAACAACTCGACAGACGATCCAAAAGAGGGCTTCAGCTAGCATGGTACAGTCAGCCTTACCTGAAAAACGTGTGATAAGTGAGCGCAAGACCTCCGTTGTAACCACAAAAAATGTGCCTATTTAATATACATGAATTTTCGTTTAAATGGAAGCTTAAAAACTATTTGAATTGCGATTAAATGTTAAGAAACAATATAATAACTCATTTATGCAAGCATTAAATACTTTTGCACAGTTAATATAAGTAAAATATATATATTTTAGGCAGTGCAACGTATAGGAAAAATGCTAATACAAGAGCATTACAATGAATTTGAATAATTCTAATAAATCCACAAGTGAACAAATAACTAGTTTAGAACAACAAAGAGGCTAAAACAAATCCAACTCGATAAATATATTATAGTACACCCGTAGCCACTGCGGACCACAAGGAAAACAGAGGAGGACAAGAGAGGTGGCTGCCACTCGGGGCTGGTTTACTGTTGAGGACACAACGTTAGTGAAGTACTGAGTGCTAGTTATACCCACTGTATGTTCTAGCGTCCTCTGGTGCTTCTGGTAACAATTACTTCCTCTACGGTAGGTAAAATAATGGAAGTGTTTTGTAATAGCCAGTGTTACAAAACACTGGGTATTTTTATCATATGGTTCGTATTGACAAAGGAATTCACAGTTTTTTTTTTGTTCTGCTTAAACGTTTTATTTACCTGACAACCTGTTGACGATTTCGAGGAGAAACGCCCCCGCAATCCGGTCTCTGACCAGGCCTGGTTGCTGGTCTGATCAACCGTGGACTGATCACAGTCTCCGTGGTGTAGTGGTAAGACACTCGCCTGGCGTTCCGCGAGCGCTATGTCATGGGTTCGTATCCTGGCCGGGGAGGATTTACTGGGCGCAATTCCTTAACTGTAGCCTCTGTTTAACGCAACAGTAAAATGTGTACTTGGATGAAAAAACGATTCTTCGCGGCAGGGGATCGTATTCCAGGGACCTGCCCGAAACGCTACGTGTACTAGTGGCTGTACAAGAGTGTAACAACTCTTGTATATATCTCAAAAAAACAAAAACAAAAAAAAAAACAGGCTGTTCAATGCGGCTGCTCGCCGCCTGACACTTGTCACAGCCAGGTTGATCAGGTAAGCTTTGAAGGTGCTTCTCGAGTTCTCTTTTCAACACTGCTAGAGCTTGACCAGTTATGTGTAGGAAAAGTGTTTGTAATGCAAAACATGAGGCTATTGTATCATGTATTTGATTTCCCTTCCTTATGGGATACATGAATAGCATTTAATTTTATCGTATAGCCATTTCTTGAAGTTATAGCCAATAATAACCACAATAATAATGTGTCGGCTGACCAGCAACCCACTTCCAGTTTAAATATCGTCTTAAGAAACAAAATATAAATGTGATGTTTTGGTTGCTTGAATTTCGCGTACTGCATTTAGCAATTTACAATGAATTTGATGTGAAATTGAAACAATGCAAAATTGACTGGTCCGGCGAGCGTCAGCCTGGATGCGTTACCAAGGTTCGTGTGCTGCTTGTTAGACAAAACCGCTGTAAATTAACCCTTGCCCAAGCGTGAGAACGGGCTGCCTGGTGAAGCCTATGTAAAGGCTGAATCTTAGCATTGCTCCTACCGTCCTCTCAGTGTTCAAGAGAGAACTCGATAAACGCCTCCAATGGATACCTGATCAACCAGGCTGTGACTCAGTCAGGCTGCGAGCAGTTGCGTCCAACAGCCTGGTTGACCAGTCCAGCAACAAGGAGGCCTTCTGGCTCTTCATGTTGATCCCGGCGTTCTGCGGGAACACGTTACCTAAGTATAATGTACACACTGAGGCAGCATCTTTATACAATCTGAAAATATATCGAGAATAACCAAGAAATTGGAATCGGCGCTTAAGGAGGCTACACGCTAAATTTTAACTAACAAGTATTCATGCGTTCGAGTTTAGTTTTAAGAGTGGCCCTAACGAGTCGTCAGTTACTGCTAGATGGATCTTATGTAATGAGCTTCTTAAGATTGTTACTTGCTTAACTAAATGTACTTACTCTGGGGTTCAGTGCCTGAGCACATTATGTTCCTCTGTAACTTTTTCCACCACCGCGCACAGGATGGGTATGGAGTGAATAATAAATGACTAAATCAGTCAACGTTTAATGAACTCTCAGCTTCGTGAATATTAAAATTTTACGCTTAAGAACCGCGACGTTTACTTTCAGCGCAATTTATTCACAATTTTATAAAATAAATTCAACAAAACTTTAACCATATGAACTAATGTTAATGTTTCCGTCAGTCATCGTGTTATTGTTGATGTTTGTTGTAGTAATGAGGCCTTAGTGCACAACTTGGTATTGGTTCAGTTGTTCCCTCACACTGTAGCCCGTGTCATACCATCCTCCCAGGTACATGTTACGTACAGCTCTGTTACTGTCGTAACAGAGCCTTCTTGCTATTCCGGCCGTTTTACAAGAACACATAACTTACGCCGGACCAGCGCAGCGTTTTTGTGCAAAGTAACATGCAGTGTATGTTCCCTTGGCGAGCCATACGTCTAGTGCGTCTAGCGAAAGTAGACGTCACATTGCAAGAGTGAGAGAGTGCGTGCGTGCACGCAAGTGATCACAACATAATCCTCCCACACATACGTGTTCTGTCTGTTGCTCATCCCACCATATTCTCTTATTTCTCCGTCACCTCACTTCAATCTTGCCTAAATTATGCATTAATTTTCACTAGAAGCGGGGCCAGAGAACCATGCAAAATCCCAAGCAAGGACAATTAGGCGAGTAACTGTTACAAGGGGAACCAGCGCCTGCGCACTTTCCCTCGTTGCAGTAAACCCACTTGCAATAAAAAAAATCGCCTCATTAAGTTTGTTGTTCACTATTAGTACATTTTTTCGACTGCACGAGACACCATTTGTGGGCAGTAATACGTAGATATTCTCGTGGTTCATATCTCACTCGCCACAGTCCGGGGATAACTTGGACCCTACACCAAGTTATATACACTTGAAAGAAAAGCTCCAGTACAAGACGTCGTCTTGTACTGAAGTCCTTCACGTCAGTGTTCTCCCCAATTCACAAGAGGGACTGTCCCTAACACCCCTCACTAATAATTTATAATAATAATACAGTGAATGGTAAGTTGCGTGTAGTTGGGGGGGAATGAACTTCCCCGAGTTTGTGTTTAAGGTGTTGGGGGTACTGGCGAGGGTCGTGCAGGTGTTGGGGGTACTGGCGAGGGTCGTGCAGGTGTTGGGGGTACTGGCGAGGGTCGTGCAGGTGTTGGGGTACTGGCGAGGGTCGTGCAGGTGTTGGGGGTACTGGCGAGGGTCGTGCAGGTGTTGGGGTACTGGCGAGGGTCGTGCAGGTGTTGGGGTACTGCCGTGGGTCGTGCAGGTGTTGGGGTACTGCCGTGGGTCGTGCAGGTGTTGGGTACTGGCGTGGGTCGTGCAGGTGTTGGGGGTACTGGCGAGGGTCGTGCAGGTGTTGGGGTACTGGCGTGGGTCGTGCAGGTGTTGGGGGTACTGGCGAGGGTCGTGCAGGTGTTGGGTACTGGCGTGGGTCGTGCAGGTGTTGGGGTACTGGCGAGGGTCGTGCAGGTGTTGGGGTACTGGCGTGGGTCGTGCAGGTGTTGGGGTACTGGCGTGGGTCGTGCAGGTGTTGGGGTACTGGCGTGGGTCGTGCAGGTGTTGGGGTACTGGCGTGGGTCGTGCAGGTGTTGGGGGTACTGGCGTGGGTCGTGCAGGTGTTGGGGGTACTGGCGAGGGTCGTGCAGGTGTTGGGGTACTGGCGTGGGTCGTGCAGGTGTTGGGGGTACTGGCGAGGGTCGTGCAGGTGTTGGGGTACTGGCGTGGGTCGTGCAGGTGTTGGGGTACTGGCGTGGGTCGTGCAGGTGTTGGGGTACTGGCGTGGGTCGTGCAGGTGTTGGGGTACTGGCGAGGGTCGTGCAGGTGTTGGGGTACTGGCGAGGGTCGTGCAGGTGTTGGGGTACTGGCGTGGGTCGTGCAGGTGTTGGGGTACTGGCGTGGGTCGTGCAGGGTTGGGGTACTGGCGAGGGTCGTGCAGGTGTTGGGGTACTGGCGTGGGTCGTGCAGGTGTTGGGGTACTGGCGTTGGGTCGTGCAGGTGTTGGGGTACTGGCGTGGGTCGTGCAGGTGTTGGGGTACTGGCGTGGGTCGTGCAGGTGTTGGGGTACTGGCGTGGGTCGTGCAGGTGTTAGGGGTACTGCCGTGGGTCGTGCAGGTGTTGGGGTACTGGCGTGGGTCGTGCAGGTGTTGGGGTACTGGCGTGAGTGTAGGAGATAGATATTAGACTAGATATTAGATATGGGTGAGCAAGATACCATGGGAGGGAGGTAGTATTGGTGTAAGCATGGGAGGAGGTACCAGTCTAGGGGTGTACATACCTTGGGTGAAGGAACTAAGGGTGTGAGTACCATGGGAGGAGATACTAGTGGTATGTGAGGAGATATTGGTATCGAGGAAGTTGGTTGTGTTTATATTACAAAGTGAGGAGATATAGTTATATCGTCCCAGGGGACGAGGTACTTGTGGTGTAGTTACCGAGGAGGTCAAATTGGACGCTTGTTCAATCGTGAGAACTGGCTGTTTGGTATGTTTGCCTCGATTCGTACGCTTGTGTATGCAAAAAGCATACAAATTACACGCACATCAACTCGTGAGAGCGGCCTGGTGACGTGGGAAGGGAGGAAGGTGCGACCCCTGACGAGCGTACCAAAGCCGGAGTTACTGGTGCCGCTAGGGCTGAAGGATACAATTGGTACCAGTACTGAGGACGAGGATACCCAGAGTGTGGGTACTAATGGGGGTGTAGGTATATGCCGAGCTGGCTCTGATGTGGTGAATACAAAGTTGTGGGTGGTGGCGGTGGGAGGGACGAAGGGTAGCGCCGTGCAGACAGCGTGTAGCCGGCCAAGGTCAAAAGGGACGTGACCTGCAACGCAAAATTTAGGACCTCTTGCTTAGCACCAAGGTGCTCGCACCTGTTTGATGGGGTTCTGGGAGTTCTTCTACTCCCCAAGCCCGGCCCGAGGCCAGGCTTGACTTGTGAGAGCTTGGTCCATCAGGCTGTTGCTTGGAGCGCCGGCCCACATGTCCACCACAGCCCGGTTGGTCTACCACAGCCACACTAGCTGGGGGGGGAGAGAGGCTGCCCAAGGGAGGGAACGGAAGGGATAAGTGGGAGTAAAAGAATATGGATAAATTAAAGAAACGTACGTAAGTTTTTTAAGGCATACTGGTAGGTCTGGTGAGGTAAAGATGGGAGCTATGTAGGGATCTGGTGAGGTAAAGATTGGAGCTATGTAGGGGACTGGTGAAGCAAAGGTTGGAACTATGTAGGGGGTCTGGTGAAGTAAAGATTGGAGCTATGTAGGGGGTCTGGTGAAGGAAAGATTGGAGCTATGTAGGGGTCTGGTGAAGTAAAGATTGTAGTGCGGAAAGTATGGAAGGTGTAGTGTAGTGATGGAGTCACAGGGATGGTCGAGGGAGTGTGAAGGAGCTGCAACACACAACTAACTCTCAGTATACTATCACGTCACATTGCCACACGGCTCAGGCAAGCCAACTTAAACACGATACTAAATTAGGTTCAGGTTGCATGACTATGACACGTGACACATTTATAAAGGTACTGCTCATCCGTGCAATGATTATTAATAATTGTAATATTTAGCTCTCAGGGCGTTCATAATTTACCTTCAACTTGAAGTATATTTACAGTTAGTGCAGCGTAATATTTCACATTGCATTCTTAACTAAACTATTGATTTGTAAACTATAATTGATAAACTATAATGAAACGTCGTATCAAAAAGGTTGTTTAATTTATAAAATTTTACAAATATAGAATTCCATGAGACGGGACCCGAGGCTAATTGCATGGTCATGTTGTCAATGTATGTTTTAAAGTCTGCTGAGCTCGTGTTTAATATCTGTTAAATTGTGAAAGTTTTGGATATCGTTCAGAAAGCTGTCAGGATCTTAAAATTTTCATGTTTACTGCGGGGTCTAAATATTACCTCGTACTGTTCTTTTAGGATTTCCCATATTTTCGTCATATGTACATAAACTTTCACTTACAAGTGAATACTTGTTGAGGATTTTGATCGTGGAAAAAATATTTATATTTGTTTTTTCTCGTATAGTTTTGTTTTAATTGCATTTCTTCAGTCTGGTATGATCGCTTCAGCTTCTGTCTTCAATCTCCCTGTTTAAATTATCTTTTTTCTTCATTAGGCTATTCTTTTTTGCTTAAGTATTTTAATTATTTTACTTCTGTAGTGTCGTCTGCGTTCTCTAAGTTGGTCCTCTTTTTGACCCTCTGAAAAGAAACATGTTCAAGCAGACATTGTACGCTTCAGCATTCAATTGTTCTATTCTTTGTGTGAGATTTTTGGTTAAGACGGTTATATATTCTCTCTAAAGAATAGTTAATCTACATATATTATTGTTTATCTCGAAAATCTAATGTATAAATGATCATTAACATGTTTTAAATATAAATAATTGTCAGTAAGAGAACTGTCAATTACACATTTTAAAGAGAGGGAGAAGGACAAGGAACTGAAAATTAGAGAACAATAAAGAATTATGAGAATCATTAGGTGGAAAGTAGGAGGCAGGGCATTATGAGTAATTGATGATCAAAAGAATGAATAAAAGAAAATAGATGGACAGAATGAAGAGGAAAGAAAATGAACAGGAGCAGGAGTGCTACTCAGTCGTCCACCGATAACAATAGAACAGTTGTAAGTCATATACGGGACGGGACAAGCAGAGGGGATAAGGTGGCAGAACAGACGAAGATTGCCGGCTGGAGCCCAGCATAGGATTAATGAGGTGTCTGCTTCAGTGATTAATCCCTTCCTCTGTAGCTACCTGCTGGCCTTGTACACCCTCGTGACCTTACTGCTGGCAGGGGTGCAAGCCTCCGGGTCTGACTTGTTGAAAGTAGCTGGCGTAGGAGCTGAAGGGAGGAAGACAAGCAAAAAAGGAGAGAAGGAAAGTATGTGGCAGGTAAAAAAGGAAACGAGAAAAAACTGTGAAATAATAGTTAGAAAGACATGTTAAAGGAGAAATAGGCAGGGGCAAACGTATGATGACATGTATAATGGTAAATATAAATAGAAAGAGCTACCAAGAGGCAGAGGAAGAGGGGATGGCTATCAATGACCTATTGTTAGGCTCAATTCACCTGGATTAGGGCTAGTTAGAAAGTGGTTAAGGTTAATTAACTGTGGGTTAAAGGTAGTTGACCCGAGGTTAAGACTAGTTAACCTGCGTAATTGGTCTTAGGGTCAAGAATTATTATAATAATAATTAATTTTGTCGGGGACAGGCAGCCTTTGCATATATACTTTGGGCTTTTATCGAGGTCTTCCCTATGACAAACTATTTAACCTCCACAGGATGTAGCCCAACAACAGTTGACAAGCTCCCGGGTACATATTTATTGCTAGATGCATCAGGTGAATGGAAACGTGTCCAACCATTTCTGTCCCTACCCGTCCTCAGACCCTGTCCATTCCCATCCAGTGGTCGACCCCAAAGACGCATTCATAAATTTTAACATGCTGTTCATTCAACATAGGAATTTTCTTAATATAAATTAATATAAGTTATATTTATCATATTGTATATATTTAGACACGGGTTAGGTTAGGTGTTTAGGTTCTGTTGACGATTATTTGTATTTGTAGTACGCGAGCGAAGCATTCACAGCGTTGTGGTTCGAACAAAATTCGTCAGTGAAGCACTTGTTCGGGAAATGTTCGAACGAAATCAGTTGTCGAGTGTAAACCGTTTGAGAGGCGGGGCCCAAAGAGCCAGAGCTCAACCCCACGCAAGCACAACTAGGCGAGCACACACACACACACACACACACACACACACACACACACACACACACACACACACACTTATACATGACTTAAAATATTTACGATTTACCATTTTGTTACTACCTAGACTCAATTTCACAAAATTGTATAAACCTGGCATTTAAAAATTGTCAATCCGTTTCATAAATTGATAATTTTGTTAATTATAAATCGTTAATTTTTTCACTTAAATATTTACACATTAATATTAACTACTTTAGTCTTTTTTACAATATTCCAGCATTGTTAATGAACAATCAAGCTTTTGTACATCTGCGTCTCCAGTCCATACTTGTTTGTTCCTATATTGTTTATATGGGTGGTAGTGTAGCCCATAACCATCACATGGGTGGTAGTGGAGCCCATAACCATCACATGGGTGGTAGTGGAGCCCATAACCATCACATGGGTGGTAGTGGAGCCCATAACCATCACATGGGTGGTAGTGGAGCCCATAACCATCACATGGGTGGTAGTGGAGCCCATAACCATCACATGGGTGGTAGTGGAGCCCATAACCATCACATGGGTGGTAGTGGACCCCATAACCATCACATGGGTGGTAGTGGAGCCCATAACCATCACATGGGTGTTAGTGGAGCCCATAACCATCACATGGGTGGTAGTGGAGCCCATAACCATCACATGGGTGGTAGTGGAGCCCATAACCATCACATGGGTGTTAGTGGAGCCCATAACCATCACATGGGTGGTAGTGGACCCCATAACCATCACATGGGTTTTAGTGGACCCCATAACCATCACATGATAGTATATCTAACTGGCAGTAGTGGACCCCATACCCACCCTGTGGACGGTAGTGGACCCCGTATCAATCCTGTGGGCAGTAGTGAACACCATACCCATCCAACAAGTGGTAGTGGACCCCATAGCTATTCTTTTGGGCGGTAGTGGACCCCACAAACATCGTGTGACTTGTTGTAGACCCTTTATCCTATTTGCAGTAGTGTACCCTATAGACATTCCAACGTCACATAGTTTTCTGTTGACGTTCCTACAATTCATTTATTTTATTTATTTGTTCATATACAAGAAGGTACATTGGGGATGTGAGAATACATATGGTAATATCAATATGGTAATTACAATCTTGTAAAGCCACTAGTACGCGCAGCGTTTCGGGCAGAAGTGTAGTCATTCTCTTAAAGATTTTCAAAGCGTACACTATTGTATATATAATGTTGTTTAGCGAATGCATCGTTATTATATGTAATAATTTATAAGTAAATTTTATTTACTGAGAAGCACCGTGCTAACCTTTAACAGGATGCATTGTAGAACAGTGGTTTAAATCATGGGTCGAAACATTAGTTGACACAGAATGGAGACTTATTACTTGTTTAACTATTTTCAGTAAAGAGAGCATTCATCTGTCAACAGCTATCATCTTCGCTGACGACTTCACTACAATCTTAGCTATTAACCTTAAAATCATCCAAAATACTAAACTACGGAGCCATAGGTGAACTATACATCGTAATTAATAATTTCAGTAATAATAAATCTTATTATTATTTAACGTTGCCTCAAGTCAACTAGATATTCTTTATTTTCTCGGAATATTGCTGCACTAGGTTGCTCAGAGGCAATCAGAGATGGTAATTTATTCCCTCCTTCAGCGTAAATGATTTAGCTCAATTTGGAGCACTCTGTGCTCAATCGCACAAGATCACTGTGCCGTCCTCTGTGCAATGTATTCCTAAGGCCTAATTACTGACCATTTCCATGAGGGACAAACTGTATAATACTGTAAATTGATTGCTTTGATAATTATTAATTAATAATTTTTTCACATAACCCAATACCCATCGGCTGTTTGAGGGTAGGGTGCAGAGTACTTGTGTGGGTACAGAGTACATGTGGTGTACAGAGTATATGTAGTGATGTTGGGTACATATGAAAATGAAAATGAAAATGTTTATTTAGGTAAGGTACATACATACAAGTGATTGTACAGAGAGTGATGGAGATATAGATAAGGCTAGTACATACAGTGCCTTCATGTGGTCTCCATCTCATGTTGGCCTCCGAATGCTTGATAGAGCTGATAAGTTAGCCAAAGAATCTGCCTTTAAAGGAGCCGTTGAGTGTAACCTTGGATTGTCAATGAGCAATCTGAGAGCAGCAGTACACCGAGAACTTCAACAAGATCTTGTAGATCTGAGGCAAAGTGAAATTGACACCAGTAATTCCATCTATCATCATACTATCATGCAAGAGGAGCCACACATCTATGGATCATCCAATAAAATCAGCAGACTTCTAGATGTTACTGCTGCTCGGCTTAGACTCGGTTACAAGTATCTCTGGGAATTCTCATTATCTGCCGATGTAGACCTGACCAAATGTAAACTGTGTCAACAAAATTATTCGCACACCCTCCGTCACTATGTGATGGAGTGCGAAAAGATACGTGAATTTAGAGACAATTCTATAACCAATGTTCCAGCGATGTGTAAATATTTCATTCAAAATGATCTGCTACCAGAAATTTTAGCCAAATATCCCCAGTTTGCTAACTGTAGGTAGTAACTGAGTGATTGTAACCTATCCACCGCTGCCCACTGGATGGGGGGCGGTGTGCAGGACAAACATATAAATTTTGACACTAGCTCTCCACATATGTCAGTTGCTTAATTTAGAACCTGTACTTGAGGTCGATCTCGAACCCATTGTTGATGTGACGACTTATATTGAATTTTGTAACTAGCTCATCAAGATTGTAACTTGTTTAGCTAAATGAATTGTGGGGTTCAGTCCCTGAGCCCATTATGTGCCTCTGTAACCCTTTCCACTACCGCCCACAAGATGGGTATGGGGTGCATAATAAATGAACTAAACTAAAAAACTAAAGCCACTATTACGCAAAGCGTTTCGGGCATGAAAAACTTAAATGACTAAGGCTTAATACTAATTGAGCATAAGGATTAAAATGAGTTGAGGAAAAAAAACAGTTAAGAAGGAGGAACATGGCTGAAAAAGCAGCACAAATACAATTCGGTCGACAAAACAGCGTCACTTAAAACAAAAACAGACATTGGTTGACAATAGAGGGGTAAGGCAGGTTACAGGGAATTTATTAGGTATAGCTTCGTTTTTCTCTTAAACTGGTTGAGAGAGGTACAGTCTTTAAGTCAGTACAGTCATATAATTCATTGTGTCGGGGGACAGGAAGCCAGGGTGTATTCATACACATTAGGTTTATATCGAAGTCCCCCCCCCCCTTCCCACCAAGGCCGAACTACCGGGATCCCAGCACAGCACAGGGTGCACGATTTGGTACAGAGTAAATATGGGGGTAAAGAGTACATATAAACTCCATGTAACCTACCTTACCCCCTAAATGTCAACCTATGTCTTGCTATTTTGAAACAATACTCGCTTCATGCAGGTCGGCGATCAATCAATCCCCGACCGTCCAAGTGGTTGGGCACTATCCCCCCCCCCTGTCCCATCCCAAATCCTTATCCTGACCCATTCCCAGTGCTATATAGCCCTAATGGCTTGGCGCTTCCCCTTGATAATTCCCTTCGCTCCCTCCCCTTTTTCCCGTTTGCAACACAATTTATACTTTAATCTCAATTAGTATTAAGCTTTAGTCTAAGTGTTTTTTTTCCCCACACCTTGCCCGAAACGCTTTGCGTATTAGTGGTATTGTATGTGTACTAGCTCTATCTATAAATCAAACATTATTACTTTGTTTTTGTTTTTAAGATATATACAAGAGTTGTTACATTCTTGTACAGCCACTAGTACGCGTAGCGTTTCGGGCAGGTCCCTGGAATACGATCCCCGCCGCGAAGAATCTTTTGTACAACCAAGTACACATTTTACTGTAGAGTTAACAGAGGCTACAGTTAAGGATTTGCGCCCAATAAATCCTCCCCAACCAGGATACGAACCCATGGCAAAGCGCTCGCGGAACGTCAAGCGAGTGTCTTACCACTACACCACGGAGACCTGGTAATAACTCCTGTATCTGGAAGCACAGGGTGCATGTGGTGGTACGGAGTACACGTGGTGGTAGTGTTGGACCCGATACCTATTCTGTGGGTGGTAGTATAGTATACCCTACTCTGTGCGTTTTCTATAATACACGATCCATTTTCTTGAATTTGTGTAAGGCATATTCTATTGTATATATTATAATTTGGCGCCGATTGAAATATTTAGATAATTCATTGAATAATTATTATAATTTACTGAGAACCACTAAGGTTTCTCAAAACTAAGCTACGAGCTTTAAATAGGATGTAATGTAATTATCAAAAGAAGGCACCAAGCCAGGAAGACTGATGTAGCATCAATAGGATGTAGCTGATCCATGATATTCAAATAGGATGGAAAATATTACGCAAATTTCTCCTTCAGAAACTTGTGTAAGGAATCATTCAGAACCTTGTATACCTTATATGTCAGACCAATACTGGAATATGCGGCTCCAGTCTAGAGTCTACATCTAGTCAAACACAAACTGAAGTTATTAAAGGTTCGGAGGTATGCCACCAGGCTAGTTCACAAGCTGAGCGGTTTGAGGTACGAGGAAAGATGGCTGGAACTGAACCTCACAACACAGGAAGACACAAGAGTTAGGGGAGACATGATCACTACCTATAAAATTCTTGGAGGAACTGACAGGCTTGATAAATATAAACTGTTTAGCACATGTGGAAACCTAGTACCCAAATGAGCCACAGGGACATCAGAGACAACTTTTCAGTATCAAAGTTAACCGATGGAATGCATTACGCAATACTGTAATGTGGCAGAGGCAGACTCCCTACACAGTTTCAAATGTAGATATGAAAAAAAAAAAAAAGTCCAGAAGGCTCAGGAATTCTTAAACCAGTTGAGTCCAGTTTAACCCCGTGACTTAGTGGTAAGAAGCTCGCCTGGCATTTCGCGAACGCTTTGGCCTGGGTTAGTATCCTGGCCGGGGAGGATTTACTGGGCTCAAATCCTTAACTGTAGGCTCTGTTTACCTAACAGTAAAATGGGTACCTGGTTGTTAGCAGATTTGGCAGGGGTCGTATTCCGGGGAATGTTAAGGTTAAGGACTTGCCCGAAACACTATGCATGCTAGTGGCTGTAAAAGAATGTAAGAACTTTTGTATATGTAATGTACAATTATCTTACGTTGTTGGGTAGATTGGATACACAGTGTTTAGTGAATTTCATATTTATTTAGCAGTCCTGGATACAGCAGTGTTGTAGACGTTGAAACGGAGCTTGGAGCAGAGCAAAGAGCCAAGTGTGGCCGGAGTCGCGAAGCTCTATGTGGGAGAGCGTTGTAGCTCGATGCGGTCCTTGTCTGCTGCCTGTGCTGTGTCGAAGCTGTAGCGTCTTGGTGATGATTAGAACTGCCTACACTGAGTGCTACATTCTTGACTGGAAATTGTACTGTTGTCTATTCTCATATCGCTTCCTTATATTTGGTGACTACCCCTCACCTTTCTCTACTAGGATAGGAGGATGTGAGAACTGTTACCTGTAATTAGGGATAGGATTGTAGCTTCTGTAGTTAGTGCTAATTAGTTACGCCATTAAAATGATGAGATAATGGAGAGAGTAAGATAATGGTTTACTCGCTGCAGGACTCCCCCTGCCAGGGAATGAAAGAAAAGCAATACAACAAAAAATACTAGGCTACTGTTCCCTGGGTCGCTGTGGAACATGTAGTACAGTACCAAAAGATGCACGCAGTGTGTGGACAAGCTCAGTGTAGCAGGAGAGAAGAATGTGCATGATTGTTGCGTCCTTGGGTCGCTGGTGAAGCATTTAGATCCGGGGCGGATGGGCTCGGGCACCAGGACAATCAGAGGTAATGTAAGCACGTAGTTAAGACAACAAGGGAATCACTTCTAGAGCTGAATTGTCCTGGAGGCGACGAAGAGTTGGAAATGCAAGCTGTAAGTCCTGTACTGCGCAAGGTGCTTGAGTCGGCAAAGTATCAGAATGCAGTGAACATGTAGACGAATCTGATGACAGAGCAGCTGTCGTGGGTGTCCCTGTAGGACAAGCCGTGCCCTGGCAGTGACGGAGAGTCGGCAGGACAGGCTATAGATCCTACATGATGTAATCATTGATGAGGCTGTCAGATGAGTAACGATTGTGGAGCAACAAGCTGTAGCAGATGAAAATGCAGAGATGATCGCGATGAAAATCATAGCTGTGGCGAGGGTGTTGACAGCATTCCATGACACGTGGCTGCTGTCCACAGCAAGCAGCAGCAGCAGCAGTAGAGGTCCCGTGAGAGTCCATGTTGTAGTCCATCGTGGCTAGGTATCGTCGAAACACTCTGGGGTCACCAATGTAATGTACAATTATGTTATGTTGCATGGGTAGATTAGATACACAGTGTTTAGTGAGTTTCATATTTATTTAGTAGTCCTGGATACAGCAGTGTCGTAGATGTTGAGACAGAGCTTGGAGCAGAGCAGAGAGCCGAGTGTGGCCGGAGTCGCGGAGCTCTATGTGGGAGAGCGTTGTAGCTCGACGTGGTCCTGGTCTGTTGCCTGTGCTGTGTCAAAGCTGTAGTGTCTTGGAGATGATTAGAACTGCCTACACCGAGTGCTACATTCTTGACTGGAAATTGTACTGTTGTCTATTCTCATATCACTTCCTTATATTTGGTGACTACCCCTCACCTTTCTCTACTAGGATAGGAGGATGTGAGAACTGTTACCTGTAATTAGGGATAGGATTGTAGCTTCTGTAGTTAGTGCTAATTAGTTACGCCATTAAGATGATGAGATAATGGAGTGAGTAAGATAATGATTTACTCGCTACATATATATAAATAAAAAATACAAATAATAGAGAGGCAGGACCAAAGAACCAAAACTCAACCACCATAAGCACAACTAGGTGAGTACACCAGAAGTGGGAATGGAAAATTACAATTATCGTCCAAATTTGAGCAAACAGACTATTCTGCTGTCCACAGCGATGGGACAGGTACTATGGGACATATGGTATGTGAGGAAGGGTTGATAGCTATTAACTGTAAATCTACCACAGGGAAACTGTGAACATTAGCAGCATAATAACTTTGAGCATTATGTGACATAAGTACTATGGTATACCAAGGACAGGTTGAATTTTCTTTAGTATTTTCTTTAGTATACTTTTGCCTTTTGGTGTCATTGCTTCCTTGTCCATTCTTATATAATAATTTATCTGAATTTACTTTAGGGCCACTCTCTCTCTCTCTAGTGGCCTCGATAAGGAACCAAAAACTGGTGGCTTGTCAAAGATCCCTTAATTTGTCCTGAGGATTTTGAACTGAAGTACTGTTTTGGAAATTTACAGCTTTGACATATGGGTGGTTGCATGGGTTTATAACCAACCCTGAGTGAAGAAAAGCACCTCCTGCTTTGTCCTACATTGTTGTTTATTGACCTGTAGATTCTTGAATACATTACATTCATTAAACAACGATTTGAGTAAAATCATTAATACAGTTCTCATTAGTACTGCTGCTTCCTGGAATGCTTTCTACCCAATTTCCCTTACTAGCTGCATTTGCAAAACATTCAAGAGAATGGTCCTAAACCGTCTCCTCCATAGAATAAGAACCATGCTATTCCCCCCCCCCTCCCATTACATAGCTTCATGCATGGAAGAAGTGTGCATCAACACCTTTCTTAGCGCAACAAGGCAAAGCGCAACACCTTAAGCCGTATTGAGCCTTTTTTCCTCAATGTCTTAAGCCATATTAAGCAATCATTACCATATGGACATATACTTGCCCAACCAAGGTGTCTATCCTTGGGTCTTTGAGCATTAAATGAACTTAAAATTTTGTTTTAGAAAACTTTGCTCAATGTTAAGTGTACTATAGCTTTTTTACCTTAATTTTTATCTAAAGTTCTCTACTCTCTCTCAAGTTGTAAGTTATAACATTAACTTTTTTTAACAAGTAAAGAGGTGTTTAGTTTTTTCTTTAATGTATAAAGTTACAGTATTACAGTATATGTCAATTTCACTTGTTACATAAACGCAGAAATCACAATTGCATGGTTTCTTACATGCCAGGAATGCCATACTGTAACTTGTTTTCAAAAATGAAAAAAAAAAAGGCATGCATATCTGCACTTAAAAATAAAATAACATAGTTTAAGCTCCATAACATCTGATAAAAGTATTTACATTATCTATTCACAAGCATTCATTAACTAAAAGTGCCACAAAAATTTGTAGATAATTATGACAGCACAGCTATACAAATGTAATAAATAAAAATTTAACATGACAATAATGACACGTTCCCCATCAATAAATAAACTGCATGTTTATGTTACCACAAACAGATCATAAAAGTAGTTTTGTCTTTTCCTAATAATTTAAGTAAAAACTTGCTTTAATTTGAGGGCTTGTCAGTGGCACATTAACAATGCAATGAGAAGAGTTGTGAAAAATGCAAATGCCAGCAGCAATAAGATTTTAAATGGATCAGGGGAATATTTTTATGTGAAACAGATTAACAATGAGTAGGTAAGTTCAGTGTTCTAATCATATAAAAATATAAAATATATAATGGAATCCACAAATTACATATACTGTAATGAATTAATCATGATATAAAATACTGTCTGGGCTGAATAAAGTCCATCAGATTTTACAAATGTTATCCACAGACTTTATTGAGCAAGTTTACAATATTGCCATATATGTAGGTGTCTACCAGATGAACTAAAAGCACACAAGAGTTTTAAGATATGTATTTAACTCATTATTCCATACCTAAGTGATCATTAATTTTTGGGACCAGAAAAAATTCATGGAGTGCAAATGCAAGATTTTGTATAACAAACATTGATGACCACACTAGAGCAGGTATGAAAAATTTAAAATTAACTGAAAAGTAATTATCCAAAGATGGTACTGTACTAGGTCAGGTGATTAGCATTTCGTTACAGAATATTCAAGATCCCCCAGACATAATTAAGAATACTAATACGTATGACAGTAAACAGATTCACCAAGGCATTAACAAGAATTGAAAAAAAAATGCTAAGGACAAAACAGGATTATTACTTAAGTGTTATGGAATAATAGAACAAGAAATTATACTGCTTTAAAATAGGAGGAAGAGTTAAGTCGAGAAATGAAAAGTGCAGTAGAATGAAACTTTTGTAAAATTGACTATTAAAAAAAGTAGAGCAGATATGAAACTGCAGTGTTATAGCAAGTACAGGTAAATAATTTTCAAAATTAGGCCTGGTACAGAAAATTAGCTGGGACAGGAATGTTCATCCTCAAAATCATCAGCAGGTTCGAGAGGAAAGACAGGACGACTATTTTGCATAGTTTGTGTCGGATATTCAATGGGTCCTAAATATTACTCAGATGCCAATACGAGAGGAAAAGGATGTAAGATGTGTACAGTAATGTAAAAGACATAAAATTCCTAAAGAGTCTATCCGGGAAAAAGTGATTCAGCAGGACACTGGGAAAGCAAGACATACAGATCCTGAAAATTGGAACATTATACAAGCAGTGCATGACTAAGTGGGACAATACAGAAAGGACACTAAGATGGGTGCTGTTCCATTAAGTGCCCATGAGTTAAGCATGTTCTGCTGATATGTAGCTTTGTGCCAGTGCCATTTCCAACCACCTATTATAAGGTGGAAGAAGAAAGTCCACAGGTTTAACTAATATTCAAGATTATATACATAATATGCTGGCATTCATATGAGGCCATGACAATGGTCATGACAATTATGACAATGGTCATGGACAGTGGTATGAATTAACTGTGTAGAAATCCAAATAAGGAATCCTGTATGGAAGATGGGGGCAGGTACGAATGATTGGGAACCCAGCAAAACCCGACTGTCTTAAATCTTGTAAAAATAAACAGGCAGTATTGGATTTTGACTACCACAATATGAGAAGGGTTAAAAGACTCCAGAGGAATGAGGGTGCTGCAAGAGCCAACTGCAATATACAGGAACTTTGGTGCATAAACAGTGGCTGACACAGAGAATATAAAAACTGCATAAAGCTTTGCCATAAAAATGGTAATCTCAAGGGTGAAGCAGCACATAGATTTAATTGCGAAACAATGGAGTAGCCAACACTGTCAGTAGCATTCCTCCCATGTGTGAATAGGGCAGCAAAGCATGAATGGCAGGAAAAGTGTTCCAGGAAAAGACGAATTATAACAGAAGGAGGGGTTTAAGCCTTCACCGTGTTGGTCAAGGCCTTACAAAATGTCACAAGTGACCCCTCCATGCAAAGCAGGAACAATAAAAGGGGGGAACATTGCAGACATGTACTGAGAATAAGAGAACCCTGTAAAGAGGCCATTTTTGGATTAAAAGTTAGGAAGGGACCAGGGACACAGGGCCCACAGAGGAGTACATGGCACAAGCTGGATTGGGGCTGTTGTAGGGATTGCATGAAATACCAAAGGCAGTCCCGAATAAAACAATCCTGTAGAAACGAAAAAACTGGTTTCAACATATAGAAACATGGATAGGATGAACAAAATGCACAAGAGCTGAGATGCAACCACCATATGATATAGAGTATCAAGATGATGCACAGCTGTCAAGAGCCTAATTTAGGCAGGAAAAGGGAGGAGTGCATACCAACAGCATCTAATAAGGTCAGATGAAAAAGGAAGAGGAAGCTCTGACGGACAGCACTGAGCAGTGTAGGTGGTGAAAGAGATTCCAGTCTGCCTATCATAACTAAATTGCAAAAAAGAGAGAGGGAGGGGAGGGAAGAAAAAAGGGATAAGGTGATGAGAAAATGGTCAGTTGTGAAGGTTTTCAAGGACCCTCCATGTCAGGTTAATGTAAATGGAAGAGAAACAGAAATATCGATACAGGAAAGAGTGAGAGTACACAAGTTGACATGAGTAAGCACACCCAAATTCAGGGAAGGAAAGTTGGAGAGAAGACAAAAGGTTCTAAAAGATGACTTTGGATATTAGTAAGAATACTAGTCCAGAGTGCACGTTGACAGTTAAAATCACCTAAGAGAGTACAGATTCCAAGAAACTAGTCAAAAAAGTACTTAAGTTCAAGAAGAGAGATTGGAAATTGGAGGAGGGAAATAAAGGGAACAGATGGTACACCACTTATTCACAAATATACGAGTGGCATTGGAAGGAAACATCATTGTAAATTAAAGGAGTAGAGCTAGTAGCACAGGAAAAAGGTGGACGGGGGATGATGAAAAGGTACAAGTACATCCTGTGACCAGGACGAGTGCTAATAGACATACACAAAGCCACACATAATGGGAAAGAAATAAGGGGCAGGGTATTAAAATTAGCATAAAAAACACGTATATTCTTTTGAATAATACACATTGTGAGAATAAAATACAAGACACCCAAAATACTTCAGTGTAATAAGAACAGGATCAGACAAATCGGGGTTAGGGGGGAACAGTAATGTAATGTAATGATGAAAAAGTGTCAAAATGAGATAAAAGGTTTGGAGCGCTGGTGAACAGGCAGGGTTCGATAAGGTAGAAAGTGGCAGCTTAGTGCATTAGGCAAGCCGAGCTGACAAAGGGAACAAAGGCTCTGGAGCAACAAGGGGGGGATGGGGGGGAGGCACAAGGCAGAGGAATGTGTACATTGCAACATTCATATCAAGGTTAGCAGGCAATTTGAGCATAGAGATAAAGAGGAGAGCCATGAAGAAGGTTTGCAGAGTTGGCTGGATCAGGGAGAAAGAGGGAGTAGGGACCAGGCTAACATTTCTGGCCAGAAGTCAGAGGTGGAGTGAAGCTGAAGCAGTAGACACATTGTACTGTGCCATCTACCAGCTCCATCTTGGGTGGAAAGGCAAAACAAGGAGTGGTCAGGGTAGGGGTGTACATTTGCCTGAACTGTCAGTGCCCAGGAAGGGCCAGAAGATAGCTGCCTGAAGGTAGCGCACAAGAGCCCCCTCAATACGTCAAGGCAACACCTTTGACAGGAATCAAAATGTTAGATGATATGACAGATAAAGGTGCAAGTATTTTCTGTCAAAAGTTATGAGAAAGAGGCAGTGCTCTTTACAACTGGTGGTGGTGAAGGGAAGGCAAGTTGTGAACTAAGTATAATACAGGTATGGAAGCTATACTAAGACAGAACAAATGAGAAGAATGTAAAGCAAGAAACAGTGATTTGAAGCCAACTATGATACAAGTACTGTAGTTTGAAGAAGTGTAGCATATGAACCAACGTCTCTGCCATTTATCACACCTCCCATTCCATTTTCAATGTGGATATGTAGAACATTGTGTGTTCAAGGAACGAGTTTCACTAATTACAGTATTAAAATACAAAATTCAAATATATACAGGGAACACCAATATAAAAATACTCTATTCATCTGTATTTCAATAAACCTGGTTTTAAACACAGTATATTCGGATAACCAGATCTAATGATACA
>WNGS01167372.1:17974629-18001648 GCA_020271785.1 Procambarus virginalis | reverse complement strand
GGGTCTGGTGAAGTAAAGATTGGAGCTATGTAGGGGTCTGGTGAAGTAAAGATTGGAGCTATGTAGGGGTCTGGTGAAGGAAAGATTGGAGCTATGTAGGGGTCTGGTGAAGTAAAGATTGGAGCTATGTAGGGGTCTGGTGAAGTAAAGATTGGAGCTATGTAGGGGTCTGGTGAAGGAAAGATTGGAGCTATGTAGGGGTCTGGTGAAGTAAAGATTGGAGCTATGTAGGGGTCTGGTGAAGGAAAGATTGGAGCTATGTAGGGGTCTGGTGAAGTAAAGATTGGAGCTATGTAGGGGTCTGGTGAAGGAAAGATTGGAGCTATGTAGGGGTCTGGTGAAGTAAAGATTGGAGCTATGTAGGGGTCTGGTGAAGAAAGATTGGAGCTATGTAGGGGTCTGGTGAAGGAAAGATTGGAGCTATGTAGGGGTCTGGTGAAGTAAAGATTGGAGCTATGTAGGGGTCTGGTGAAGTAAAGATTGGAGCTATGTAGGGGTCTGGTGAAGTAAAGATTGGAGCTATGTAGGGGTCTGGTGAAGGAAAGATTGTAGCTATGTAGGGTCTGGTGAAGTAAAGATTGGAGCTATGTAGGGGTCTGGTGAAGTAAAGATTGGAGCTATGTAGGGGTCTGGTGAAGGAAAGATTGGAGCTATGTAGGGGTCTGGTGAAGGAAAGATTGGAGCTATGTAGGGGTCTGGTGAAGTAAAGATTGTAGTGCGGAAAGTATGGAAGGTGTAGTGTAGTGTTGGATGGAGTCACAGGGATGGTCGAGGGAGTGTGAAGGAGCTGCAACACACAACTAACTCTCAGTATACTATCACGTCACATTGCCACACGGCTCAGGCAAGCCAACTTAAACACGATACTAAATTAGGTTCAGGTTGCATGACTATGACACGTGACACATTTATAAAGGTACTGCTCATCCGTGCAATGATTATTAATAATTGTAATATTTAGCTCTCAGGGCGTTCATAATTTACCTTCAACTTGAAGTATATTTACAGTTAGTGCAGCGTAATATTTCACATTGCATTCTTAACTAAACTATTGATTTGTAAACTATAATTGATAAACTATAATGAAACGTCGTATCAAAAAGGTTGTTTAATTTATAAAATTTACAAATATAGAATTCCATGAGACGGGACCCGAGGCTAATTGCATGGTCATGTTGTCAATGTATGTTTTAAAGTCTGCTGAGCTCGTGTTTAATATCAGTTAAATTGTGAAAGTTTTGGATATCGTTCAGAAAGCTGTCGGGATCTTAAAATTTTCATGTTTACTGCGGGGTCTAAATATTACCTCGTACTGTTCTTTTAGGATTTCCCATATTTTCGTCATATGTACATAAGCCTTCATTTATAAGTGAATACTTGTTGAGGATTTTGATCGTGGAAAAAATATTTTATATTTGTTTTTTCTCGTATAGTTTTGTTTTAATTGCATTTCTTCAGTCTGGTATGATCGCTTCAGCTTCTGTCTTCAATCTCCCTGTTTAAATTATCTTTTTTCTTCATTAGGCTATTCTTTTTTGCTTAAGTATTTTAATTATTTTACTTCTGTAGTGTCGTCTGCGTTCTCTAAGTTGGTCCTCTTTTTGACCCTCTGAAAAGAAACATGTTCAAGCAGACATTGTACGCTTCAGCATTCAATTGTTCTATTCTTTGTGTGAGATTTTTGGTTAAGACGGTTATATATTCTCTCTAAAGAATAGTTAATCTACATATATTATTGTTTATCTCGAAAATCTAATGTATAAATGATCATTAACATGTTTTAAATATAAATAATTGTCAGTAAGAGAACTGTCAATTACACATTTTAAAGAGAGGGAGAAGGACAAGGAACTGAAAATTAGAGAACAATAAAGAATTATGAGAATCATTAGGTGGAAAGTAGGAGGCAGGGCATTATGAGTAATTGATGATCAAAAGAATGAATAAAAGAAAATAGATGGACAGAATGAAGAGGAAAGAAAATGAACAGGAGCAGGAGTGCTACTCAGTCGTCCACCGATAACAATAGAACAGTTGTAAGTCATATACGGGACGGGACAAGCAGAGGGGATAAGGTGGCAGAACAGACGAAGATTGCCGGCTGGAGCCCAGCATAGGATTAATGAGGTGTCTGCTTCAGTGATTAATCCCTTCCTCTGTAGCTACCTGCTGGCCTTGTACACCCTCGTGACCTTACTGCTGGCAGGGGTGCAAGCCTCCGGGTCTGACTTGTTGAAAGTAGCTGGCGTAGGAGCTGAAGGGAGGAAGACAAGCAAAAAAGGAGAGAAGGAAAGTATGTGGCAGGTAAAAAAGGAAACGAGAAAAAACTGTGAAATAATAGTTAGAAAGACATGTTAAAGGAGAAATAGGCAGGGGCAAACGTATGATGACATGTATAATGGTAAATATAAATAGAAAGAGCTACCAAGAGGCAGAGGAAGAGGGGATGGCTATCAATGACCTATTGTTAGGCTCAATTCACCTGGAATTAGGGCTAGTTAGAAAGTGGTTAAGGTTAATTAACTGTGGGTTAAAGGTAGTTGACCCGAGGTTAAGACTAGTTAACCTGCGTAATTGGTCTTAGGGTCAAGAATTATTATAATAATAATTAATTTTGTCGGGGACAGGCAGCCTTTGCATATATACTTTGGGCTTTTATCGAGGTCTTCCCTATGACAAACTATTTAACCTCCACAGGATGTAGCCCAACAACAGTTGACAAGCTCCCGGGTACATATTTATTGCTAGATGCATCAGGTGAATGGAAACGTGTCCAACCATTTCTGTCCCTACCCGTCCTCAGACCCTGTCCATTCCCATCCAGTGGTCGACCCCAAAGACGCATTCATAAATTTTAACATGCTGTTCATTCAACATAGGAATTTTCTTAATATAAATTAATATAAGTTATATTTATCATATTGTATATATTTAGACACGGGTTAGGTTAGGTGTTTAGGTTCTGTTGACGATTATTTGTATTTGTAGTACGCGAGCGAAGCATTCACAGCGTTGTGGTTCGAACAAAATTCGTCAGTGAAGCACTTGTTCGGGAAATGTTCGAACGAAATCAGTTGTCGAGTGTAAACCGTTTGAGAGGCGGGGCCCAAAGAGCCAGAGCTCAACCCCACGCAAGCACAACTAGGCGAGCACACACACACACACACACACACACACACACACACACACACACACACACACACACACATACACACTTATACATGACTTAAAATATTTACGATTTACCATTTTGTTACTACCTAGACTCAATTTCACAAAATTGTATAAACCTGGCATTTAAAAATTGTCAATCCGTTTCATAAATTGATAATTTTGTTAATTATAAATCGTTAATTTTTTCACTTAAATATTTACACATTAATATTAACTACTTTAGTCTTTTTTACAATATTCCAGCATTGTTAATGAACAATCAAGCTTTTGTACATCTGCGTCTCCAGTCCATACTTGTTTGTTCCTATATTGTTTATATGGGTGGTAGTGTAGCCCATAACCATCACATGGGTGGTAGTGGAGCCCATAACCATCACATGGGTGGTAGTGGAGCCCATAACCATCACATGGGTGGTAGTGGAGCCCATAACCATCACATGGGTGGTAGTGGAGCCCATAACCATCACATGGGTGGTAGTGGAGCCCATAACCATCACATGGGTGGTAGTGGAGCCCATAACCATCACATGGGTGGTAGTGGACCCCATAACCATCACATGGGTGGTAGTGGACCCCATAACCATCACATGGGTGTTAGTGGACCCCATAACCATCACATGGGTGGTAGTGGACCCCATAACCATCACATGGGTGGTAGTGGACCCATAACCATCACATGGGTGGTAGTGGAGCCCATAACCATCACATGGGTGTTAGTGGAGCCCATAACCATCACATGGGTGGTAGTGGAGCCCATAACCATCACATGGGTGGTAGTGGAGCCCATAACCATCACATGGGTGGTAGTGGAGCCCATAACCATCACATGGGTGTTAGTGGAGCCCATAACCATCACATGGGTGGTAGTGGACCCCATAACCATCACATGGGTTTTAGTGGACCCCATAACCATCACATGATAGTATATCTAACTGGCAGTAGTGGACCCCATACCCACCCTGTGGACGGTAGTGGACCCAGTATCATCCTGTGGGCAGTAGTGAACACCATACCCATCCAACAAGTGGTAGTGGACCCCATAGCTATTCTTTTGGGCGGTAGTGGACCCCACAAACATCGTGTGACTTGTTGTAGACCCTTTATCCTATTTGCAGTAGTGTACCCTATAGACATTCCAACGTCACATAGTTTTCTGTTGACGTTCCTACAATTCATTTATTTTATTTATTTGTTCATATACAAGAAGGTACATTGGGGATGTGAGAATACATATGGTAATATCAATATGGTAATTACAATCTTGTAAAGCCACTAGTACGCGCAGCGTTTCGGGCAGAAGTGTAGTCATTCTCTTAAAGATTTTCAAAGCGTACACTATTGTATATATAATGTTGTTTAGCGAATGCATCGTTATTATATGTAATAATTATAAGTAAATTTTATTTACTGAGAAGCACCGTGCTAACCTTTAACAGGATGCATTGTAGAACAGTGGTTTAAATCATGGGTCGAAACATTAGTTGACACAGAATGGAGACTTATTACTTGTTTAACTATTTTCAGTAAAGAGAGCATTCATCTGTCAACAGCTATCATCTTCGCTGACGACTTCACTACAATCTTAGCTATTAACCTTAAAATCATCCAAAATACTAAACTACGGAGCCATAGGTGAACTATACATCGTAATTAATAATTTCAGTAATAATAAATCTTATTATTATTTAACGTTGCCTCAAGTCAACTAGATATTCTTTATTTTCTCGGAATATTGCTGCACTAGGTTGCTCAGAGGCAATCAGAGATGGTAATTTATTCCCTCCTTCAGCGTAAATGATTTAGCTCAATTTGGAGCACTCTGTGCTCAATCGCACAAGATCACTGTGCCGTCCTCTGTGCAATGTATTCCTAAGGCCTAATTACTGACCATTTCCATGAGGGACAAACTGTATAATACTGTAAATTGATTGCTTTGATAATTATTAATTAATAATTTTTTCACATAACCCTGTGGGAAATTTTTACCCACCATATCTAATAATCATCTAAGAAATGTATTATTTCTATATCATATCAATATCATATCAAATCATATCTATATCATATCTATATCAAATCTAAATCATATCAGAATCATATCAGAATCACAATAGATTCACTATATAGCTTGATCCTAGAAGACAATGCCACTATGATCACGTACGCCATAGGGCCCTATAGATGCCTACGTGACTTTGTGCATGATCTCTCAAGGATCCAGAAGCTTCTAGAAGGATTTGTTAATTAAAAATTTATTGGAACATGACGTCGTATCCGGTAGAGATAAAATCGAATCCTTATTAAGAGTCAGTGGTATTATCAAGTACTACTTATAATCTTTAAATCCTATATCATATTTTATTATAATCACATCTTATCTCAATCATAAGTCTAGACTGTAAAAATAATCAATCAATATTCATTGTAAGCTAACCCCTTTTTCAAGGGGGATGGGGGAGGCATCTCGGGAGAGAAGCGCCCACCACAGCCCGGGCAGAACGTATGTTTACACAACAGTGTACACGTGACGGTCCCTTAGCGAACATTTTCAGCTCAAGGACACCTTATCTAATATCATTATCACCAGTGAACACTCTCTAGAACTGGGGGAGTACCTGGACAATATATCAACAAGGAAAATCCTAGAACATTTATATCTATAAGTGTAGAGTGGAGCATTTAGTGACGCGGTCTCCACCTTCATCCCTAATCTCATCCCTAATCTTCATTGTTATCTTCTGCAACGCAGTCCTATATCGTAGCAACGCTACTAGTATCAAAACAGCAACGCTGTAATCTAAAATATCGTGCCTAAACTCGCCAAGAGAGTTCTTCAGTCTGGCACACTTTGTCAGACAGGCACCCGGCTTCAGCTAAGTTTATTGAATGTTATTACTGTAGCGTATTAGTTGGCCAATTAAAGCTAGTATAACATTAATATTCTATAAGACTGATAGTCGGTAAAAAGGCGAGGCAACGCCTCATATTTCTGTGAGTTTATTATTAATATTGTGGTACAGCAGAATCTTATCCAAGCTCTGAACCTCATGAGTGTCCAGTGTCAGAGAAGATTGTCACAATAAGTAATCAAATAATCATGAGTGTCCAGAGTGTAGGAAGAGATTCAACAAGCTGACTGTATTTAATCATATACATTGATCATATACATTGCAAATACTTGAATATATAAATTAAGTTAACAATTGCTTGCTTAGTTATTTTTAAGTAATCATATAAGTTCATTTAATTGAATAATTTTAGTACTCAGTAACAGTACTCAGACCATACATTAGGTCATTTATCATACTTTACAATTTACAATTTAAGTTGTTTAAAGTATAAGTGTATTGGCTGTTAATTGCTAAGGTGCTAGGCTAGACTGTGTATGTTTAAATCTCTGATTTAAACAGAGCCAGTGTTCAGTTATATAACTGAATTTATAAATCTTATCCTTGTATAAAATACAAGCTGATGTGAGATACCTGTTGGCAGGTGGACGTGGAACTGCAATCAACCTATCAACTAATTCACTCACCCCACCTGCCCCTTACAGCCCATTATCTGTCATTAGGAAAAGAGGAGCTAGGATTTACGACCCTAGCTAGAGATTTTAGTTGAATTAATTTGCATACAGTAATTTTTTAATTTAGTTCAGTACAAGTCTCTGGTAGTCTCCTCTTATATCAATCACAGCAGGTTTTTCCCACATTTTTGGTCCTTCGAACCTAGATAGTCTAGAAACTAGATAATTATTGGTCCTTTAAACCTAGATAGTCTATAAACTAGACTATATTATTCCAGCAAATACATAAGAAACTTCTTGATTTTGCATTGGAATAATTTTTACATATTCTAGCCTAACCTAGCTATCAGCCAATATTTATCATAGCTATATATCTAAGTAAACAAATTGTTTGCAGTGGCTTAAGCCACCATATCCATTAACTAGTAAGCATTCATATATTAATTGTGCTGTGTTAAGAAACCACAGTACTTAATCTATCAGTGTCAAAGACAACTGCATATTAATCATATATACTATTATTTACCTCACTTGTGGTAACATACATACATATTTAAGTGTATTATCTAACATTATCTCTAATCAACTGATTTTCAGTGCTGCTCATTACATAATATTCTTTAAAAAAGAATTTTTCACTGTATGAGCTTTCATTACAATTATCCATAATCAACTATATCAAACCCTATTACAGGTAAAACCAGTAGGCATTCTACTGTATTTTATCAAGCAACTATTAGGGTAACAGATCTTGTAATAACTTTGCAAAAATAGTGACATTTACTATTTTTAAAAAATTATTACAGGATTTACCAACTTGGTGCATTCGGGTCACAAATCAAATTATCACAGTACTTTTGATAATTGAACACCTGCTACAACCAGATTCCAGGGAGGAAATGAAGGACGATCTTTGGAATCATTACCTAAGTAGACAGGAAAGCTCATTTATCAAAACTCATTAACATCACACATATTTATCAGAAAAAAGAAAATATCTCGGAATCTCCGAAACTCGGAAAAGGTCAAAATGACTAACAGTATTCCACCAGCTACTGAAACTGAAAAAGAAAAGGACACAAAGTGTCTAAAAAATCACTTGAATCTACAGCCTACAGACCATTTAAATCAGGTGATAGACAAATGTCATCATCACTTGGCTACAATAGTCTACCATTGGGGATTAAGACAATCTTAATCTCACATCACAATCTGAATGGCTAAACAGCCCCTCATCACTAATCTACAATCTGAAAGGCTAACAGCCCATTGACAATGTCAATACAAATATTATCATCCATCTAAGATAACTATCTTAATCCAAGAATATAGTCTTGATCACCTAATCTCATGCTTTCACTGGAGTGAAAGCAGCCTCAGAAAATCTGAAGGCAATCAAGCGTCTCAAAGAGACTTACTTAATAGAAAAGGCAAAGCCGAGAAAATAAAAAGCAAAATGCTTCATCACATCATGAATAATGTAGATACACATTATTACAGATACAATTCATCCTTTAAGGAAATCCTTGGAGGAGTACAAGTGTTACATGCTTGTATGACCTACTTGCATGTAATTACTTACCTACAGGTGTTACATACTTGTAACAACATCTTATCACAAAGCCAAATCTTTGATGGACTTCGAGCTTACGTACAAAGATTACGAAGCCGAGGAAAACTTAGATCTCAAGAAAAAATCACTAAAAGTGAATCCACGGACAAAAACAAAAATGTCCAAACTGGCAGTCCAAAATCAAGGCAACAAAACTCCTCTTCTGCAAAGTGGAAAAAGAGTAATGTTGGCTCTTATGCTATATCCTCCACAGTTAACAGAACTGTAGGAAATCAAGCTCCCAAGACAGATAAGACAAAAGGAGCAGCAAGTGCCCCAAGATGCTTATTCTGTCAAGAAGCACATAGCATTTATCAATGCACAGTTTATGAAGGCCGTGCCAGTCGAATCAATCGACTGAAATCTCTGAACAGGTGCATCCGTTGTCTACGGAAGCACGATACAAGTGAGTGTAACACTCAATTGCAGAACTGCCAATATTGTAATAAAAGTGTACATCACACAGCACTCTGTGGTGATATCAACACTCAATCCAGATCACTTGCTTCCAATAATCAATCTTCATCTCAGGCAAAGCCAAAAGATGATACCACAACAGCAGTACAATTCTGTACAGTAATGAGTAATGTCAATGCCTCAGATACAGAAATTGTTACAACTGCCATATTGCCTACTGCACAGCTGGAACTGTGTAATGAAGGAGTTTGTATTCAAACTAGAGGCTTTTTTGATCAGGGTTCACAGAAAACCTTCATCAGTAAAAAGATGGCAGAAGATTTACAACTTAAATCTTCAAAGCAAGTATCTACATCCATATCAGGGTTTTTTACCAGTTCAGGTCATAGAACCTTTCCGGTAGTACAACTCATGGTCTGCCTGGGTACATCCCAAAGGACAGTCGAAGCCATAGTAGTTGATAAAATCCCTACTGAAATGGAAGTGACTGGTCTGGCAGCCACTATTAAATTCCTAAAAGAAAAAGGAATTCAATTAGCAGATCCTCGGCTCGATTCGGATTACATAGGAGATATCGGAATCCTGATTGGAGCTGACTATTATCATCAATTCATTCTGTCAGAAGAATGTATGGGTATGAAAATACTCAAATCAGCAGGAGGCATATTGTTGACAGGACCTATACTAGATCTTGAACCTTCAACTCCTGAAAAATCACATCATACAGAAACTGTAATCATGGCCTGACTAGGCAAAGATCAATCACCCCTTAAAATCCCCCACATGATTGATGATGGATTGGAATCTGTACATCAATTGTGGGAACTTGATGCTATAGGAATAATTCCTGATCAACCAAGTCCTGATGATGTCTGTGCATACAATCAGTACTTAGAAACTGTACAGTATCATGATGGACAGTACTGGGTAAGGCTACCATGGAAAATCAACCATAAAACCTTACCTACCAATTATCACATGGCTTATAGTCAATTTAAATCTCAATTAGCAAAGCTAAGAAAAAGGCCTGAGCATTTAAAACTCTATCATGAGATTATAGCTCAACAATTACAGAATAAATTCATAGAAGTCGTGAAACACGACAATAAGCAAACAGGCCATTTTTTACCACACATGGCTGTAATGAGAGAATCAAAAACAACTCCTTTACGGATAGTTTTTAACTGTAGCTCTAAATCTGGACCCCAAGGAACCAGTCTAAATGATTGTTTGCAAACAGGTCCAAGTCTAACTCAGAAATTGTATGACATACTGTTGAAGTTTAGACTTAATAAATATGCATATTCAGCAGATATAAGTAAGGCCTTTCTAAGAGTCGGCTTGCAGGAAGAAGATAGAGACTTCACTAAGTTTCTATGGGTAGAGAACCCAGAAGATATCAATAGTCCTATAGTGACTTTCAGATTTTCATCAGTACTTTTTGGCGCTACAAGTAGTCCATTCTGTTGCAAGCAACTCTAGATACTCATCTGAAAAAATCATCAAGTCCCTATAAGGCTGAAATCAGTCAGAATCTATATGTAGATAATTTTCAAGGGACAGTTAACAGTACTACTGAACTGTTACAATTATATCAAGAGGCCAACAAGGAGCTACAAGGTGCCAACATGCCACTACAATCTTGGGCCTCTAATAATGCAACATTGAATAATCAAATAGCAAGAGATTACCCTGAATATCACGTACCAGAATCACAAAAGGTGTTAGGTATGGAGTGGGATTTAATCTCGGACACGATCTCGATCAAATCCGTGCCAGTAAATTATTGCATTGCTACAAAAAGGGATTTGCTTTCACAAGTTAGTAAAGTGTTTGACCCACTTGGTCTACTAAATCCTTTAACTATCAAGTGGCGTTTACTGGTGCAAGAAGCTTGGAAGTCTAAAGTTGGTTGGGATGATCCACTACCACTCCAGTTACAAAAAGCTTGGATGGAAATGGCTCAAGAACAAACTTTAGTCGACAAGATAATCTTTCCGAGACACATAGTCGAGGAAAATGATGAAGTAACACTACATGTATTCGCAGACTCGTCAGCCAAAGCTTTTGGAGCTTGTGCTTACTTAGTGACTTCTAATCAATCATATCTTATCACCTCTAAGGCCAGAGTCGCTCCATTAAAAAAGAGGACTTTGCCTCAGATGGAACTAACAGCACTGCTAACAGCCACACGCTTAGCTGTGCATATCAAACAAGTCTTGTCTACCATGAACATCAAAGATGTCATTATATGGTCTGACAATGAAGCTGTTTTACAATGGGTACGAAACGACAACTGTCCGACTCCCTATGTAAAAAATCGCGTCTCGGAAATTAAAGAAATTTCCGCAGGCTTTCAATTGTTGCATGTACCAACAAAAGATAATCCAGCTGATCTCTTATCAAGAGGTATGACGTTTAAACAATTTGCAAAGGCAGATATTTGGTTTTATGGGCCTAGATGGTTAGTGAATGGCAGTTGGCCTGAACAAAAGCCGCACGTCATCACGACACAAACCATAACTACCACCAGGCAGCAAGCTCAAATATCAGTCTTGGATTGTACTCGTTACTCCTCGCTCATCAAATTAATCAATGTAACACAGAACGTGTTTCAATATCTCAGGAAAAAAGGTATAAAATACACTTTTCCTGATGCACTTATCTATTGGGTAAGACAAGCCCAGACAGAAACTTATGGTAAGAACTATGAAAATCTTCCGCATAAGTTAAAACAAATCTCGGTCTGTGGATAGACCAAGAAAATCACAACATTCTGCGTTGTGGAGGGAGACTTAAACACGCAGATGTTAATCTAGATACCGTGCATCCATGGCTTTTACCAAAAAATCATTGGATCACCAGGTTGATTGTGTTACATACACATCAACAAATCATCAAACATGGAGGAGTGTTAGACACACTCACACAAATCAGACAACAGTACTGGATTCCTCAGGGAAGACAGTCAGTCAAATCAATCTTGAAAAATTGCATGATATGCCGAAGGTACGATGCAAAAACTTGCTCTTATCCAGGGCCACCACCTCTACCAAAAGAACGTGTGGTCCATCTACATCCTTTCGAAACGACCGGAGTAGATTATACAGGAGCAATATATCTAACAGGGACTCCAGATAAGCAACCTATCAAGGCATACATCTGTCTGTTCACCTGTGCTACCACCAGGGCAGTACATTTAGAGGTAACACCCGATATGACTGCTCAATCATTTATTCAAGCTTTCCGCAGATTCGCAGCACGCCGATCATGCCCCAAGCTGATGATTTCAGATAACGGAGCAAACTTGGTAGCTGGAGAAGCATGTCTACGGGAAATCTGTTCCCATCCTGCAGTTACTTCCACACTGGAACAGCGTCATTGCAGATGGAAATTTATCCCTCCAAGAGCCCCATGGCACGGAGGATTTTATGAACGGTTAATAGGAACTGTCAAAAGATCCTTGAGAAAATCTCTACACCGTCAGAAAATCAATCTTCAAGAACTCCAGACAGTAATCACGGAAATAGAATCAAGGGTGAATAACCGGCCGTTGACTTACTTGTCTGATGATCCTACTCAACATGAGCCATTAAGTCCTGCACACCTAATGTATGGAAGACTTCTGACTCCAGTACCATCTCTAGTGGATGATGAGATCAGAGATCCCTCATATGTGAGTCAGAGCGAGTTGGTTCAGGGGTATAAGCATCTGTCCAGCATAATCCAAAAATGGAATGATGTTTGGACAAAAGAATATCTTACATCTCTACGAGAACATCACTATGGGGCCAATGTCCCACATAATATATCTAATCTCCAACCTGGCGATATTGTCTTGGTAGACAGTGATGGCCCTAGGGCTGACTGGCCATTAGGTAAAGTTGTCTCAGTCCATCCAGATAGCCAGGGGATTTTGAGAATAGTCAAGATCCTGTCTAAAGGAACAACTTCCCTGAAGACATTGGACAAACTCATCCACATGGAATCAGTGAGCCAGCTGCAGTTAGATCCTGAGAGACCTCAAGACATTCTAACTACACATGACCCACAGACTCCTAACAGGCACAATCGTCCACAACGGACAGCCGCACAAAAGTGCAAGCAAAATTTGCACTTGTATTATCAATCCGATGGAGAGTAAATAAATACATATGGTTACTACTGTCCTTAGTATAGGACTCTGTGCCAGTTCTCTCCCTCTGGAAGATGTGGGAAATTTTACCCACCATATCTAATAATCATCTAAGAAATGTATTATTTCTATATCATATCAATATCATATCAAATCATATCTATATCATATCTATATCAAATCTATATCATATCAGAATCATATCAGAATCACAATAGATTCACTATATAGCTTGATCCTAGATGACAATGCCACTATGATCACGTACGCCATAGGGCCCTATAGATGCCTACGTGACTTTGTGCATGATCTCTCAAGGATCCAGAAGCTTCTAGAAGGATTTGTTAATTAAAAATTTATTGGAACATGACGTAGTATCCGGTAGAGATAAAATCGAATCCTTATTAAGAGTCAGTGGTATTATCAAGTACTACTTATAATCTTTAAATCCTATATCATATTTTATTATAATCACATCTTATCTCAATCATAAGTCTAGACTGTAAAAATAATCAATCAATATTCATTGTAAGCTAACCCCTTTTTCAAGGGGGATGGGGGAGGGCATCTCGGGAGAGAAGCGCCCACCACAGCCCCCGGGCAGAACGTATGTTTACACAACAGTGTACACGTGACGGTCCCTTAGCGAACATTTTCAGCTCAAGGACACCTTATCTAATATCATTATCACCAGTGAACACTCTCTAGAACTGGGGGAGTACCTGGACAATATATCAACAAGGAAAATCCTAGAACATTTATATCTATAAGTGTAGAGTGGAGCATTTAGTGACGCGGTCTCCACCTTCATCCCTAATCTCATCCCTAATCTTCATTGTTATCTTCTGCAACGCAGTCCATATCCGTAGCAACGCTACTCGTACGTCAAACAGCAACGCTGTAATCTAAAATATCGTGCCTAAACTCGCCAAGAGAGTTCTTCAGTCTGGCACACTTGTCAGACAGGCACCCGGCTTCAGCTAAGTTTATTGAATGTTATTACTGTAGCGTATTAGTTGGCCAATTAAAGCTAGTATAACATTAATATTCTATAAGACTGATAGTCGGTAAAAAGGCGAGGCAACGCCTCATATTTCTGTGAGTTTATTATTAATATTGTGGTACAGCAGAATCTTATCCAAGCTCTGAACCTCATGAGTGTCCAGTGTCAGAGAAGATTGTCACAATAAGTAATCAAATAATCATGAGTGTCCAGAGTGTAGGAAGAGATTCAACAAGCTGACTGTATTTAATCATATACATTGATCATATACATTGCAAATACTTGAATATATAAATTAAGTTAACAATTGCTTGCTTAGTTAATTTTTAAGTAATCATAAAGTTCATTTAATTGAATAATTTTAGTACTCAGTAACAGTACTCAGACCATACATTAAGGTCATTTATCATACTTTGCAATTTACAATTTAAGTTGTTTTAAAGTATAGTGTATTGGCTGTTAATTGCTAAGGTGCTAGGCTAGACTGTGTATGTTTAAATCTCTGATTTAAACAGAGCCAGTGTTCAGTTATATAACTGAATTTATAAAATCTTATCCTTGTATAAAATACAAGCTGATGTGAGATACCTGTTGGCAGGTGGACGTGGAACTACAATCAACCTATCAACTATTCACTCACCCCACCTGCCCCTTACAGCCCATTATCTGTCATTAGGAAANAAAACAAAGTAATACATTTCAGTAATTTATATTTCTCATTTTTATAAATTCTCTAAGTTATAGATTGCACATCAGCAAGGAAGAAGGTTAAAGTCAGGCAACTTTACGTTTTGAGTTTCAAATTACAATAATTTTATTGTCAGTAAACTATTTGACTTAAAATTAGCTGATTATTCGTTAGGTTTTTTCTTGAAATACAATAATTATTATGTTTATATTTAAATATTATAAGATTCTACAATGGCAGTGCCAAAGCATTTTAACGTGAAAGGAAGCAGAAACTAAGAATAATTATTGCTTGCAGGTCCTCATAGAACTAGCGCAGTACCGCGAGCAACCAGTGACGGAGGTCGCCGCCCGCCGCCTGGCACACCAGATTGGAGCCGTTGGGTATGTGGAGTCTTCGGCCCTCACACAACGCAACTTAAAAGAGGTTTTTGACCAAGCCATCCTAGCTGCCCTTGAAGCCCGCAATATCCCAACACTTAGCCGAGGCGGGTCTTCCAAACGGTCCTTCTCTAGGCACAGAAAGATGGGCGGAAGTACACGAGATGGAGCCAGTGAGCCTCTAAATAGCCAAGCTGGTCGCAACGCACTAGAGTATACAGATGACACCTCTAGGAAACGTGGTTGGCGAAAGCTGTGCTGCTTCTCCTGATCCACGCCCCCGTCGACCCCACACCACTCCCCTGCAACACCACAACATTGGCGAGGAGTAAGAGACCAGACAGTGAGGCGGCGATATACCTCAGCGGAGACGTGAACCCTCACAACTCTCAATAGCCAACACTCCACCTCACACAGTCCCTGTCTAAGCCCACACACGGTCTCTGCAACCTGTCGCCCATGTTATCTTCTTGCAGTGCGCTCATCAAATCATTCCATTCTGAGTCTGCAGGCGACGACAGTGCTCACCCTCCCTTCTCAAACAAACACAGTTATAAAGTGGGCACAATTTTACGGACTTTTGTGTTTACAGCCAAATTACAATTTTGCTTATATATATTTGGCCTATTATTTTTCTTCATTTATTGCTTACATATCTTTTTTTCTGTATTCGAATCTTTCACCTACCAGCAAAAGTTATACAGTATCTTGAGTTTCGTGATGATAGGTCAGTGGGGAGCCTCTTACAGTGGGCTTCCCAATACTAGAAAATGAGACACAGGTGCCACAATCTGGCCTCTAACTATGTGTGAAACTTTGGAACAGTAAACATAGTAAAAGTGCTCAGGAAGCTGTGGGACACGAGACACCATGGTGCCCTAAGGTTATCTTGAGAAGGTGAAGAATATTATTCTCTCCGTGTTGTGATCATCAACTGGAAGCCCCATAGCTGGTAAAGGTTTTATCCCCTACTGTTGTGATAGTGATGTACATAGTTAGTCTAAGGACATGAGATGATATATGAAAAGTGAACCAAGAATTATATGAGTGGAGACAAAACGAAGTTGCATTACAGATATTATTATAAGAGTCGTTCTTGACCACTATGTCTTGTGCACATGTGAATTTATGCCTATATATTGTTTGTGTGCATGTACTGCATAGATACTTGAAGTGTGGCTGTAGGAGAGATTGATTGGTATTGCAGTACTAGCAGTGAATGCTGCGTGCAATAAGATTCTTGTTGATATTTCAAGGATCAATAGATTTTAATATTATATAATAAAGCTATTGCAGTATGGAAAAATCTTCAAGAGGGTGACTTCATTGCCTTCTCATATATTTTATTCTGTACTACGTATACCATTAAACAAATTAGATCAGCAATGCATCGTTTGTAAACATTGTTCAGACTTTGTAATGTGTTAGCCTACACTGTACTTTGTCGACTGTCATTGCTGAGAATTGTCACATATTAACATGTTAAATACAATTTTTTTTTATTTTGTTGTGGCTTTACAAAATGTTAGCCGACAGTTTGTTTGCATAACTGATTAGAACATATCATTTGTTTAGATAGATTTTTTGTAACCATATGTTTATATTTACAGTACAATTTAAAAAAAATTGCAGCTTTGTTATGAACATTATATTTTCTCCATTCTTATGCACAGTGCACAAGTAAAAATGTAACGTATCGTCTTGCAGTTGGTATGTGGAATGAAGAATCTATAGCCCACAGTTGGCACTATAGTAAAGATAGATACCAGAGATTGGTATGTATCAGAATGAGTGGTGTATGGGTAATGATGGCATCCTTGGCCACACAAACATAATGCTACAGTCATTTGGCACAACCAATATATATATATTATGCATAACTTATTTATAAGCAAATACAGTATATTGCTTAATTCCTTGTCTGTTCTTAAATTCAATTCAGATAAGGCTTATTAAGTATTTATTTATTATAATTAGCCTCTCAAAATTCCTAAAAATGTAATGGTATGGCCTATGAATAAAATATTACTCTCGAAAGTGGATAAAATCTTGAGTGTTTGCCCTCTAACCATGAATTGTGAGGCAAGCATATTCATGTGAGGTGCTGCTACAATATTGACACTTTTTGTTTGGTGACATTGGTCCTGGCGCATTCTCTTGTAATAGATGTGATTCAAATTATCTGTAGTTTACCTGTAGTTGCTCTCAAGAGCTCTACTCTCCAAGCAATGTCAGTATTTTAATAGGCCAACTTTCAGTAATGTAATTACTATGTTTATAATTGTCATGCAGTACATCTATCATAAAATATTCTTAATAAATTTTATGGAACACATTAAATTACATAGTGCAATTAAGCCAAAAAGGGATTGGTGACAAATAATTTTTGTTTTTTTCTGTTTATTGGAGTTAACTAGTTTTTATATTTAATTTTTATTGGAGAAAAGGGTGTGCCTTAAAGAAAAGACCGGCTTGGCGGCAGCTTTTGATAATTGCATAAAGAAAAGACAAATTAGATCAAAACTATTTTATAGAAATACGGCCTATTACATAATGCAAATTACAGCTTGAACTTACATGCATTGCAGTAGAATTAATATACCCTACTGCTATTTACTAGCATCCTGGAAAACTTCATTTATTGCAAAGAGCATGTCATCATTCCATACACCACAGGATGAGTTATTTTATGTATTCCATAACATGTATACATATATATCTGGATGTCATAAATATTTCTCATCTGGCAAAGCCAACAGTGTACAATCCCCACAGGACTCAGCTTGTCATTGAGCTTCATATTGTTCAGTGCTAGAAGTTGACACATCAGCTGCATATTGAGTACTGTAGTGTTGCAGCAGCACTTGTCTTTCACTTGTAGAATATTGTCTTAACAGCTGAAATGTTTGTGAACATATCAAATTGTGTCAATTATACTTGAAGAGGGCTTGCCTAAAATAGCTTATATTCTGCATATTTTACTTTTGTTCATCAAAGACATTAAGACCCTGAAGACCCTGTACAATTGTTTATAATGCAGTTTTATTGTTACAAGTGAATTCAATGACTCCATTTATTTCTTATTCTCTTATGAAGGCATTGTTTTACCTTTGAACTGTTGTACATTAGCAGACCAGCAAGTGAGGCTTTGACCTCAGTGGCATTTAGTACTGGCTCACCTAAAGTGCAAGCTCCTCATTCCACATTTGGACTGGCTCAGGGTGCCAGGCCTTAATGCTGCCTATTTTAGGCCTACACATAGTGACAGCTCTTCTGTCGCCAACTATGGGCCCCAACTCATTTTATCTTAACATCAATTCAGAGTGCCTGGGTCCTATGCCTTCTGCTGTAGGTTCTTTCTCAACGTGCTTGGTCCCCATGCCATCTACCTGTGGGCCCACCTTGAACAGGTGAGGCTCGTCTGCTGTGTCTGTTCTCTCCAGCTCGTGGAACTTGTCTGTGATGTAATGATACCCGCTCTGCTCTGTATCAGCCAGCTGAACTTATGAGTAAAGAACAATAATATATGTAGTGTCATTATCCCTTACTAAAGTTGGTCTTCTGTCATATACCATGTCAAATTAACAAAGGACTGAGGTTAAAGTCCCTCAGATATTACAAGGTGGTACCCAATGTATGTACTCGTGCATAATGATCAACATCCACTAATGGAATCCCTAAACTTTAAATAGAATGAATTTGAAGGATGCTTGAGAAAAAGTCCTAATTAAATTTTCAGCATAACTACTATGATAGTATGAAAATAAGTAGATGGAATCAGAATTTTGAAGGCTGAAAAAATTCTGAATTTTGAATTAATTCAATTTTGTCTAAAGCTTCTAAAGTACAGCAGTATAACTTGGCACTATCGTTAAAATGTATCGTGCACCTTTGGAGCTACAATATTTAAATTCTTACAATAAAATAAAATAAATGTATATTTAAATAGTAGTACCCATGCAGAAAACGCTTAAGAGAACAGGAACGTGTACAAAAGAAGGGGAGTCGTGTGTATATTCTCAATGCCTCGAAAAATAACCTTTAAGCGATAATCAAGTCCTTAACTAGACAAATAGTGTCCATAAATCTTGAAGGGTGGCAATGAGTGGGAAGGTAGGCACCAACCTTCACTTAACTATTCCCAGCTCAAACACGACTTTTCCCGACAGAACCTTGTTTGGACACGCTATGAAGAGACAGACACACTAACCAATATGATTGCATGTTTACCCACTTCATGTTTGGTGTATTTATAATTTTTGCTTAACAGTTAAAAGCCTTGACAGTTACTTTAGAGTTTAGACGGTCAGGACTAATAATAATTCGGGCGAGTCGGACAAATGTACTATGTACGTTGCCTGTAATTACCAACAAAATACTCTTAACCACATAGTTTAAAATTCCTCCCCTTGCATCTGAACAAAGTGTTCACGATGAAATATTGTATGATGGCCTTTCCTTGCCCCATGGCTCCTTCCTACCAAGCCCCCAACACCAGTTTTTCATGCACTTTTCTGCTCAAAATATAAAGTACACCAGAAAGCAGCGTGTATAGGCTACAGAAGATTAACAAATTTAATGTGTAAGAATTTGGAAAGAAAGTGAAGAGGTAGTTTGAAAATAATAGCTAAAGCACACAAATCAAAATGTTCAATTACTTCAGGAATAAAAAGGAAGAGTGATAAAAGTGGAGATATATGAACACATTTACAAAGAAAATTTGAGAACAACTCGACAGACGATCCAAAAAGAGGCCTTCAGCTAGCATGGGACAGTCAGCCTTACCTGAAAAACGTGTGATTAAGTGAGCAAGACCTCCGTTGTAACCACAAAAAAATGTGCCTATTTAATATACATGAATTTTCGTTTAAATGGAAGCTTAAAAACTATTTGAATTGAGATTAAATGTTAAGAAACAATATAATAACTCATTTATACAAGCATTAAATACTTTTGCACAGTTAATATAAGTAAAATATATATTTTTTAGGCAGTGCATCGTATAGGAAAAATGCTAATACAAGAGCATTACAATAAATTTGAATAATTCTAATAAATCCACAAGTGAACAAATAACTAGTTTAGAACAATAAAGAGGCTAAAACAAAACCAACTCGATAAATATATTCTAGTACACCCGTAGCCACTGCGGACCACAAGGAAAACAGGAGGAGGACAAGAGAGGTGGCTGCCACTCGGGGCTGGTTTACTGTTGAGGACACAACGTTAGTGAAGTACTGAGTGCCAGTTATACCCACTGTATGTTCTAGCGTCCTCTGCTACTTCCTCTACGGTAGGTCAAATAATTGTGTTACAAAACACTGGGTATTTTTATCATATGGTTCGTATTGACAAAGGAATTCACAGTTTTTTTTTGTTCTGCTTAAACGTTTTATTTACCTGACAACCTGTTGACGATTTCGAGGAGAAACGCCCCCGCAATCCGGTCTCTGACCAGGCCTGGTTGCTGGTCTGATCAACCAGGCTGTTCAATGCGGCTGCTCGCCGCCTGACACTTGTCACAGCCAGGTTGATCAGGTAAGCTTTGAAGGTGCTTCTCGAGTTCTCTTTTCAACACTGCGAGAGCTTGACCAGTTATATGTAGGAAAGTGTTTGTAATGCAAAACAAGAGGTTATTGTATCATGTATTTGATTTCCCTTCCTTATGGGATACATGAATAGCATTTAATTTTATCGTATAGCCATTTCTTGAAGTTATAGCCAATAATAACCACAATAATAATGTGTCGGCTGACCAGCAACCCACTTCCAGTTTAAATATCGTCTTAAGAAACAAAATATAAATGTGATGTTTTGGTTGCTTGAATTTCGCGTACTGCGTTTAGCAATTTACAATGAATTTGATGTGAAATTGAAACAATGCAAAATTGACTGGTCCTCAGTAGCGAGCGTCAGCCTGGATGCGTTACCAAGGTTCGTGTGCTGCTTGTTAGACAAAACCGCTGTAAATTAACCCTTGCCCAAGCGTGAGAACGGGCTGCCTGGTGAAGCCTATGAAAAGGCTGAATCTTAGCATTGCTCCTACCGTCCTCTCAGTGTTCAAGAGAGAACTCGATAAACGCCTCCAATGGATACCTGATCAACCAGGCTGTGACTCAGTCAGGCTGCGAGCAGTTGCGTCCAACAGCCTGGTTGACCAGTCCAGCAACAAGGAGGCCTTCTGGCTCTTCATGTTGATCCCGGCGTTCTGCGGGAACACGTTACCTAAGTATAATGTACACACTGAGGCAGCATCTCTATACAATCTGAAAATATATCGAGAATAACCAAGAAATTGGAATCGGCGCTTAAGGAGGCTACACGCTAAATTTTAACTAACAAGTATTCATGCATTCGAGTTTAGTTTAAGAGTGGCTCTAACGAGTCGTCAGTTACTGCTAGATGGATCTTATGTAATGAGCTTCTTAAGATTGTTACTTGCTTAACTAAATGTACTTACTCTGGGGTTCAGTGCCTGAGCACATTATGTTCCTCTGTAACTTTTTCCACCACCGCGCACAGGATGGGTATGGAGTGAATAATAAATGACTAAATCAGTCAACGTTTAATGAACTCTCAGCTTCGTGAATATTAAAATTTTACGCTTAAGAACCGCGACGTTTACTTTCAGCGCAATTTATTCACACTTTTATAAAATAAATTCAACAAAACTTTAACCATATGAACTAATGTTAATGTTTCCGTCAGTCATCGTGTTATTGTAGTAATGAGGCCTTAGTGCACAACTTGGTATTGGTTCAGTTGTTCCCTCACACACTTTGTAGCCCGTGTCATACCATCCTCCCAGGTACATGTTACGTACGGCTCTGTTACTGTCGTAACAGAGCCTTCTTGCTATTCCGGCCATTTTACAAGAACACATAACTTACGCCGGACCAGCGCAGCGTTTTGTGCAAAGTAACATGCAGTGTATGTTCCCTTGGCGAGCCATACGTCTAGTGCGTCTAGCGAAAGTAGACGTCACATTGCAAGAGTGAGAGAGTGCGTGCGTGCACGCAAGTGATCACAACATAATCCTCCCACACATACGTGTTCTGTCTGTTGCTCATCCCACCATATTCTCTTATTTCTCCGTCACCCCACTTCAATCTTGTCTAAATTATGCATTAATTTTCACTAGAAGCGGGGCCAGAGAACCATGCAAAATCCCAAGCAAGGACAATTAGGCGAGTAACTGTTACAAGGGGAACCAGCGCCTGCGCACTTCCCCTCGTTGCAGTAAACCCACTTGCAATAAAAAAAATCGCCTCATTAAGTTTGTTGTTCACTATTAGTACATTTTTTCGACTGCACGAGACACCATTTGTGGGCAGTAATACGTAGATATTCTCGTGGTTCATATCTCACTCGCCACAGTCCGGGGATAACTTGGACCCTACACCAAGTTATATACACTTGAAAGAAAAGCTTCAGTACAAGACGTCGTCTTGTACTGAAGTCCTTCACGTCAGTGTTCTCCCCAATTCACAAGAGGGACTGTCCCTAACACCCCTCACTAATAATTTATAATAATAATACAGTGAATGGTAAGTTGCGTGTAGTTGGGGGGGAATGAACTTCCCCGAGTTTGTGTTTAAGGTGTTGGGGGTACTGGCGAGGGTCGTGCAGGTGTTGGGGTACTGGCGTGGGTCGTGCAGGTGTTTGGGTACTGGCGAGGGTCGTGCAGGTGTTGGGGGTACTGGCGAGGGTCGTGCAGGTGTTGGGGTACTGACGTGGGTCGTGCAGGTGTTGGGGTACTGGCGTGGGTCGTGCAGGTGTTGGGGTACTGCGTGGGTCGTGCAGGTGTTGGGGTACTGCCGTGGGTCGTGCAGGTGTTGGGGTACTGGCGTGGGTCGTGCAGGTGTTGGGGTACTGGCGAGGGTCGTGCAGGTGTTGGGGTACTGGCGAGGGTCGTGCAGGTGTTGGGGGTACTGGCGAGGGTCGTGCAGGTGTTGGGGTACTGGCGAGGGTCGTGCAGGTGTTGGGGTACTGGCGAGGGTCGTGCAGGTGTTGGGGGTACTGGCGAGGGTCGTGCAGGTGTTGGGGTACTGGCGAGGGTCGTGCAGGTGTTGGGGTACTGGCGAGGGTCGTGCAGGTGTTGGGGTACTGGCGTGGGTCGTGCAGGTGTTGGGGTACTGGCGAGGGTCGTGCAGGTGTTGGGGTACTGGCGAGGGTCGTGCAGGTGTTGGGGTACTGGCGAGGGTCGTGCAGGTGTTGGGGGTACTGGCGAGGGTCGTGCAGGTGTTGGGGTACTGGCGAGGGTCGTGCAGGTGTTGGGGTACTGGCGAGGGTCGTGCAGGTGTTGGGGTACTGGCGAGGGTCGTGCAGGTGTTGGGGTACTGGCGAGGGTCGTGCAGGTGTTGGGGTACTGGCGTGGGTCGTGCAGGTGTTGGGGTACTGGCGTGAGTGTAGGAGATATTAGACTAGATATTAGATATGGGTGAGCAAGATACCATGGGAGGGAGGTAGTATTGGTGTAAGCATGGGAGGAGGTACCAGTCTAGGGGTGTACATACCTTGGGTGAAGGAACTAAGGGTGTGAGTACCATGGGAGGAGATACTAGTGGTATGTGAGGAGATATTGGTATCGAGGAAGTTGGTTGTGTTTATATTACAAAGTGAGGAGATATAGTTATATCGTCCCAAGGGACGAGGTACTTGTGGTGTAGTTACCGAGGAGGCCAATTGGACGCTTGTTCAATCGTGAGAACTGGCTGTTTGGTATGTTTGCCTCGATTCGTACGCTTGTGTATGCAAAAAGCATACAAATTACACGCACATCAACTCGTGAGAGCGGCCTGGTGATGGGGGAAGGGAGGAAGGTGCGACCCCTGACGAGCGTACCAAAGCCGGAGTTACTGGTGCCGCTAGGGCTGAAGGATACAATTGGTACCAGTACTGAGGACGAGGATACCCAGAGTGTGGGTACTAATGGGGGTGTAGGTATATGCCGAGCTGGCTCTGATGTGGTGAATACAAAGTTGTGGGTGGTGGCGGTGGGAGGGACGAAGGGTAGCGCCGTGCAGACAGCGTGTAGCCGGCCAAGGTCAAAAGGGACGTGACCTGCAACGCAAAATTTAGGACCTCTTGCTTAGCACCAAGGTGCTCGCACCTGTTTGATGGGGTTCTGGGAGTTCTTCTACTCCCCAAGCCCGGCCCGAGGCCAGGCTTGACTTGTGAGAGCTTGGTCCATCAGGCTGTTGCGTGGAGCGCCGGCCCACATGTCCACCACAGCCCGGTTGGTCTACCACAGCCACACTAGCTGGGGGGGGGGAGGCTGCCCAAGGGAGGGAACGGAAGGGATAAGTGGGAGTAAAAGAATATGGATAAATTAAACAAACGTACGTAAGTTTTTTAAGGCATACTGGTAGGTCTGGTGAGGTAAAGATGGGAGCTATGTAGGGATCTGGTGAGGTAAATATTGGAACTATGTAGGGTCTGGTGAAGCAAAGGTTGGAACTATGTAGGGGTCTGGTGAAGTAAAGATTGGAGCTATGTAGGGGTCTGGTGAAGTAAAGATTGGAGCTATGTAGGGGTCTGGTGAAGTAAAGATTGGAGCTATGTAGGGGTCTGGTGAAGTAAAGATTGGAGCTATGTAGGGGGTCTGGTGAAGTAAAGATTGGAGCTATGTAGGGGTCTGGTGAAGGAAAGATTGGAGCTATGTAGGGGTCTGGTGAAGGAAAGATTGGAGCTATGTAGGGGTCTGGTGAAGTAAAAGATAATATATTTTCTGGGAGAGAGGAAGAAAGGTGAGAGAGGCCGAGGGACCAAAGGACAGGGAGGGACCAAAAGGAGAAGAGGGGTTGAATGTGGATAGGGGAGAGATGAACTATCCCAGGCATGGTCGGGGTACCCCGTGTGTGATGTGTGTGTGTGTGTGTGGTGTGTGTGTGTGTGTGTGTGTGTGTGTGTGTGTGTGTGTGTGTGTACTAACTAGAGTACCCATCGTTTAAGTATTCTAACCGGCTCTCTTAGTAGAATATTAGTATTCTACCGGTTTGAGTAGCGCCGCTTGGGCACTACGGCCAACTGGTAACCACACAGTTGCTGTCACCTGAGGCCTCGCATTCATAAGAATCGCCAGGCATACACATGGTTCATTCTCTGTTGGTTCGCCAGGTGGTCTCACGGGACTTGATATGCAGGCATAGCATTATATACAATCTGTTGGTGTCTAGCTCAGAGTCATACTAATACGTCTCTTTATTTGTCTCCGTCTGTCGCTGTCTGTCTGCTGTCTGTCTGTCTGTCTGTCGTGTCTGTCTGTCTGTCTGTCTGTCTGTCTGTCTGTCTGTCCTGTCATGTCTCGTCCTCTGTGCTCTGTCTGTCTGTATTCTGACTGTCTGTCTGTCTGTCCTGTGTCCGTCTCTGTCTCGTGTCTGCCTGTCTCTCTGCCTGTCTGTCTCTGCCTGTCTGTCTGTGTGTGTCTATCTGTGTCTATCTGTGTGTGTCTGTCTCTCTCTCCTTTTTCTCTTCTTCTCTCTTGTGCCTGCTCCGCTCCGCTCGATTTACTCTGTTGCAATGAATTTAATTGAATTGCGCTCATTGATAAATCTTGATCGCTTCATCACAAGTCAGCTGTCATTCACAAGGCTGGCCTTCATTCACAAGTGGCGCCTTACTAGGTCACCGTTCACTCCATGGATAAACTGGGCCCTTTGCCAGCCGTTCATTCATAAAGCAGGTCAATAGGTCGCTGTCCATTCACTGATGGCCATCACTCTGTGTATCGCCAGTCTTTATTACATGCGGGGCTCTGGACGTGTTGTTAAGCTGGCAGACGGTGAAAGTGACTTGGTGGTGGGGTGGGGGGCGTTAGGTGGGGGGTTGGGGGTCGAGGTGGAGGGTGGGACAGGGTGGGGTTGGGGGTGAGTGGGGGTGAGTGAGGGTAGTGGGGGGACCGGTGGTGGTGGTGCAAGGCTGGCAAGCCTATTATAGTGGTTTAGCAGGTGGAGTGAAGTTACCCGTCGTATCTGGGATGGTGAAATATATTGTGGGTGGTAAATGGGGTCTCCACATGCTGGTGGTGGGATGTGTGGGGGCCTGCAGGCCGCTCCAAGCAACAGCCTGGTGGACCCAAGCTCTCAAGAGTCGAGCCTGGCCCCGGGCCGGACTTTGGGAGTAGAACTACTCCCAGACCAGAAGACATGGCAGGATGTGCAGAATACTTCCGTTGAAAAGCAGAGGTGCAACAGGTACTCAGAGAGAGAACTCTATCAACATCAGAGGCCCGAGACTGTTCAACACGCTCCCGCTACACATAAGGGGCATAACTGCGCGACCCCTCACACGTGTTCAAGAAAGAACTGGATAAGCACCTACCAAAGGATAACCTGATCAACCAGGCTGTGACTCATACGTCAGGCTGTAGCAGCCGCGTCTAACAGCCTGGTTGATCAGTCCAGCAACCAGGAGGCCTGGTCGACGACCGGGCCGCGGGGACGCTAAGGCCCGGAAGCACCTCAAGGTAACCTGAAGGTAACCAGACCCCTAACAAGCAGGTATGCTGGTCACACAGTCTAACATATTTCAGGAATAGTATGCTCAGCACCACGTGTTCGTTCATCTGGCGTTCTTTGAATATGTCTATGGTGTGAAGGTAAGGGGGGGGGGGAGGGGAGGGAAGCGTGAAGGGGGGATGTTGAGCGCCTGCGACATGGAGGGCAGTCGAATGCTTGCATGAAGTTACGAAGCCCTTTTGTGTAAAGATACGCGACACGACTAAGAGTGTTCCGCCCTCTAAGGAACAACCTACATTCCTTCGAGTTGACTTCCTGCTGGGGAGCCGAGATGTGATCAACGCTGACTTCTACGGTGCGAGTGACCCGTTGTAGTAATTATGTATCACCCAATCAATCATGTGGAGAGGTTGTAAACCTGACCCAAGGTTAAATGAACATATAGCTTATAACGCCGCTCATGTCCTGGCTCTTAGGGAGCTAGATAAAGGATTTATCCAGCAGTGTCCAGCCATTCCCGGTACTGACGTGAGTGGCCAAGAATACGATTTAACAGCAGCTGCCAGGTGCATGTTGTTGAGTTAGTCATGAGGGTGGCCCCAGCCGCACTGTCGTAACGCGCAGATGT
>WNGS01167372.1:17931488-17943599 GCA_020271785.1 Procambarus virginalis | reverse complement strand
TCGTCTTCCCGTCCGTGTACTGGGGCTGACATTTGGCGCGAATGTTGAGAGCATGTGTATTTGCTAAGAACTCCTCACTTACTCTCAATGCCCAGCCGGACTTAGGCCCCGGGGAGTCAGGGAAGCTCTACTCCACTGACCTCTTCTCCAACAGAGCTCAGAATGACATTAACCCAAGACAGGAACAGTCCTGAATGACCAAACCCACACACCATTTTATGAGGAATTGACGAATGTTCAGTCCATTCCTGGGACCAATATCAACGGTCGATTAACTGTCCAAGATGGGACGGAAACGTCGTCGGTCGGCGTCATCTTCTGGTGTTGGTCGGCTCATCATATGCCTCAGCCAGCTATTGTGTACTACATCGCTCTCACAGGACAGTTCTGCTTCTCGCAGCTGACAAATGGATGATATGTACACACACACAATTCTCCCATAGGCTACTATACTCACAAACATGGGACAGGTACCTTACCCATAAGTCGAAGGCAGGCGCTGGCGGAGGAGAGGAACCCCACGAGGAAGAATAGGCTGGGAGGAGAGTGGGCAACCCTCCACCACACCCACCGGAGGCACCCACTCACGCCTCTCATGAGTGCCTCACCGCATCCAGGCACTCTATCGTCTGCAGACACTTCCAGAGAGTCCAGATCGGCACGCCGGTTATGTTAGCTGCCGCAAGGAATCCCTGTGACACGGCCATTGGTTAGTCTGAGATCACGCACGACCACACTTCCTTCTCACTACACCAAGTTCCTGGGTCTGGCCGAGAGCTCTTTGTCTGCTCTCATGGCACCTCTGTTTTCCCTCCTGGGGCTAAGTTGTTTTCTCCGGGGGATAGATTGGTCTTTTCGGGGGGTTACAATTGGACGAAGGAGGCACGCAGGGAGTCTGAAGAAGCCGTTTGTCAAAGGGTAGGAGAAGGTTCCAGGACGGTCTCCGAAGACTTTCAGCCGATCTCTTGGAGTCTCCTCTTCAGACTCCCGAAGATGCCCAGGGATCCTCGGGCTCTTGAAGGTTTTTGGCCTTTTTGGCAAGAAGAACTGGCTCTTGTAGTACTTGGTTGGCTTCCTGAAGCTGCTTGGAGCGGACTCCTGGAGTGTTTGGCCAGCCTTCCGTTAAGCTCTTGAGCGGGCTCCTGGAACTCTTGTAAGGGCTCCTGAAGCTCTTGAGCACGCTTCTGAAGCTTTTGGCCAGCCTCCTGAAGCTCTTGAGCGGGCTCCTGGAGTGTGTTGGCCGTCGTTGCTGGTGAAGCTGTCAGCCGCGGGCAGCACCATGCTGGCCTGCTGTCATGGTGTTTTCCCGGCTGGATATGGACGGCATCTGGGGTCACCAGAGCCACACCTCACCGCCCCAGCCACCACCTCCCTGAGATCATGACCTCCCTAGAGTTGCAGATGCCCCGCTTGTGCTGCTGATGCTCTTGTGTCTGCGCCGGGCTCCTGACACACCCAGATACTGGTCCTACGAGTGCTCCTTCTGTTGCCTCCTGTTGTTCTGCTTACTGGATGCGTTCGTTAGCGGATCCACTGCCTCGTCTTCAGTTGTCTGCAGTCTCTCCCGTCACTCGAGTACTTGTGCTGCTAACTGCTGGTACATCTGCTGATGTTCTTTGTCTTCTGCCGTTACTTTGAGCTTGTTCCGTGTGTTCCTGATACTTGTTTAGAGTTCCATGCGCGCCTCTTTGTCGGTTTCCCAGTATTTAATATGATTAGAATTCTCTATGGGCCTTGTTTACAACAACACAACTTTCTGCAGCGTGTTCTCCAGTTTCTTACAATCTCTGCTGCTGCGTGTGTTGCGCAAGGCGCCTCGCTGACCTCCTGCCAACAGCACCTGAAAAGAAACAAAAATAATTATAAACCTGACAAAAAATAAACATATGGCTGTGAATTTAGGTTCCTCGTCAATACACATGTTATCCATCTTTATATATTTTTTATATTCCTGTAATTAGGTTAAATTCGAGTACACTGCTTCGCTATGGCCACCGAAGACATGACTCTGAGTGGACACCAGCAGAGATGTGAAAAACACATCACATATGTGTGTTACACATATGCAATATTCATATACACATGAATACACATATTCATATACACATGATAAAGATATTATATACACATATGTGTATATGAAACATATACAATACTGGGTTTCTTAACTGGTGTTCGCAGAGACATTTTGTACTCACAGTAAAAACAAAACAAAGCTGGAGATAAGCTTGAGAGAATAAAGAGAAGAGCGACGAAGATAATAACCGTCGTTAATTAAGAAATAAATCTTACGAAAAAGACAGAGATCCAAACTGATTCTCCTTCAAGAAGCGTTGACACTCCGGAAACTAATTGAAACCTTTTACATATATGAAAAAATGTGGATGTGCTGATCCATGAAGAACTCCTTGAGACGCAGTCTTGACAACGAGATATAATGACCAAAAACTACGGGAAGAAAATACCAAATAAACGCTGGAGAGAAACTCTCCTTGCCAACGGACTCGTCAGTCGGTGGTATACTTTGCCAGCTGATGTCGTTGGTGTTGGTGTAAATCTTTTGAAGCTAGTTACACAATTGTTAATGTTACATACACAACTCATGTACCCACACCACACACCACACACACACACCCACACACACACACCCACACACCACACACACCCACAACACACACACACATATTATATATATATATATATAATATATATATATATATATATATATATCATATATTCTTTACAAAAATACATATACAGATCAGTAATCTTGTTATATCACAAGTGATTCAACAAGAGCTCACAACAGTCACTGTACAAGGCACTATACATCTATGGTGAGTCACACAGTTACTAGTCTTGCTCGACACCCACCCAACTGGGCGGCAGCTTTACAGTCATGTGCTCCACACCCACCCAACTGGGCGGCAGCTTTACAGTCATGTGCTCCACACCCACCCAACTGGGCGGCAGCTTTACAGTCATGTGCAGCATTACCTACAGTAAGCCAATTTGGGATACTTTGCTAAGATTCCTGGCAGAATATCATTATGAATGAAGTACTTACACATTTCTTGGATTCCATTGATAGTGTTATCTCTGAATTCTCGATTTGTTCACATTCCATTATATAATGACGCAAAGTATGCGCATAGTTCTGCTGCAGAATTTACATTTGGTCAGTTCTACATCAGCAGCTTTTTATTCCGCCTTTCCTGCTAAACTTTCCGTTTCCGAGCATGTCGAGGCGGTGTTTGTCTGTGCTGTCGCTTCCTAAACATTTTCCTGTCGACAGCAAAATGTTGAGAAGGGGGAGGGGCGGAGAACCCTTTGTTGGAGGGTGGGAAAAAGAGCCTTCCTCTTTGCTTTCTAGATATCTATCAAGTGTGTGCAACAGATTAATTTCTTCCTTTACCAGCAGATAACAAAGTTATCAACCTCTGTTGGGTGGTTTATGTTCTATATCTATTACCCCCCCTTTCTCTCTCTCTCTCTCTCTCTCTCTCCTCTCTCATCTCTCTCTCTCTCTCTCTCTTCTCTCGCTCTCTCTCTCTCTCTCTCTCTCTCTCTTCCCCATTAAAAATTGTCAAAGATTATCGGCGTGGATGCCTCAAGTGTTTCATTAATTATGCCATAAAGTTTGTTCAACTCCATGTGATGCATGATTAACCCTGTCCAGTTTGGGATTAATAATGATCACTCACAATACTCATTAAACCTCCTGGCTAGGATTAAAAAGATTGATTTCCATTTATACTAGAGTTGTTCACAAAGCTTGATCAAGAGTGATCACAAATCACACTGGATTACTCGTACAACAGTCAACTCCTCCAGTGTAAATTTTGTTAGGAGAGAAAAGCTTATAGAGCTGAGCGGAGGGAGTGAGGGAACAGTGGAGAGAGGGAGGTCTAAGGAGAGGGAGGCTTAAGAAAGATGGAGAGCTGAGAGAATAAACACGATAAGAAGGTTAAGAACGCATGAAGGACAGTAAGGAGGGAAGGGGTGAAGTAAGGGAGCCACAGACACACAACAAGGAGCATATATGTCCCCTCCCCGCAATGTTTACTTCCTCTCACACCTGGGAGAGGGCGGTGAGAGGTCGCCCACCACTCCCAACTCTCCACCAATACTAACCAGGTCCGCTACCTACTTAGCCCCCGATGTTGGGATAATATTGGTACATAAAACCAATGAGGGCTGGCGACCTCATACTCAAGGGACACGAGATATAGTGAGCCTCAGGGAACCACATCGTCTCCACCAGTAAAACTCCAACGACGTTTTTCATTACTCTTAAACGTTAAATATTATGTTCAAATCCTCAAGGGCCGTGACGAGGGTTCGAACCTTCGTCCGAGAGGATCCAAGTCGTTGCCTTAATCGACTGAGCTTCGACATAGTAAAAGAATTTCAACCGGGAAATCATCCTGATTTATCAACGGATCCTGCAGTCACTCCGAGACACAAACCGTTGAATCCGTTGGTAAATGAGGATGATTTCCCGGTTGCAATTCTTTTACTATGTCGAAGCTCAGTCGATTAAGGCAGCGACTGGGATGCTCTCGGACGCAGGTTCGAATCCTCGTCACGGCCCTTGTGGATTTGTTCATTAGACCGAGCAGTGTCCTATATTTTTTTCTTTTGTAACTACTGGCTTCAGACGTTGGACCTTCCCGTGGCTCAACACCTGGGGACGTCGTGTTGATGGCAGCTGATGTTGATACACTCGGTGGCAAGAATCATAACAATGCCGGTCTTATCCCTCGCTTTATTGCCCTTCTCTCCAAGAACAAATTTGTCTTCAAGAAATTTTCAACTTGTTCTTCAGAAAATAACTTCGCTAAACAGCTGGGCTGTTACGTGGAAATTCCTGATAACAAACTAGAACAAAACAACAGTAAAACAACGCCATAAAAAGCACCATTACTCCATACATCTTAATGTTCAAATTTGAAAATTAAAAATATTGACTAATAGATAAATCTTTGAGATACTTCTCTAGCCATTAGATGGCTCTGGCCAATCCATTACCCATAACGAGCCTTAGTAATGGATAAACTTTGGAAGCCATTAAAAATACGAGATTTTGAGAGGTAGAGCGGGGACGCCGTTCCCCAGGACAGACTGCGACGTAAATTGGAGTAAATCAGGCAAGAAATTTACCGGACAAGGGAAGAGAGTTGGCGGCGGGTCCAAGGTGGCCTCAGAGCGGAGGGTTGGCGGGAGGTCCAAGGTGGCCTCAGAGCGGAGGGTTGGCGGCGGGTCCAAGGTGGCCTCAGAGCGGAGGGTTGGCGGCAGGTCCAAGGTGGCCTCAGAGCGGAGGGTTGGCGGCAGGTCCAAGGTGGCCTCAGAGCGGAGGGTTGGCGGTGGGTCCAAGGTGGCCTCAGAGCGGAGGGTGGCGGTGGGTCCAAGGTGGCCACAGAGCGGAGGGTTGGCCTCAGAGTAAAAACCTCAGGGACTCCTTGTGTGTATAGTAGAATTCCAGTTGCAATCCTATACCATGTTGTGGTCTAGTGGCTAGAGGATTTGTGTAGGAACACCTACCGCAGAGGTTCGAACCCTCATCACTTCTACGGTTTTCTCATTGATTCAGTCACGTTAGTGTGACTACTCTCTGGGCATGCTGGCTTTGCCTTTTTCTCCAGATAACTTTACCACAGAGTTAACCAGCGCGGAGATAGAATCTGTATTGACGACATAATCCTGCAATACTGCCTCAGGTGTATCATAATCCTGCAATACTGCCTCAGGTGTATCATAATCCTGCAATACTGCCTCAGGTGTATCATAATCCTGCAATACTGCCTCAGGGTATCATAATCCTGCAATACTGCCTCAGGTGTATCATAATCCTGCAATACTGCCTCAGGTGTATCATAATCCTGCAATACTGCCTCAGGTGTATCATAATCCTGCAATACTGCCTCAGGTGTATCATAATCCTGCAATACTGCCTCAAGTGTATCATAATCCTGCAATACTGCCTCAGGTGTATCATAATCCTGCAATACTGCCTCAGGTGTATCATAAACCTGCAATACTCCCTTAGGTGTACAGTAAGCCTACACTATACCCCCCCCCCCTACCACACACACAGGTGCGTGGTAATTTTAACTAGAAGGTATCAAATCGAGGCTACCAGTAGACCCAGTTCGACTCTTATCTGAGTATACTAGTTATCATAGTATGAGTGTATTCTACACTTGCTGTTCACAACATACATACAGCCCCACAAATCATACACAAACACTCACATACATATATCTTGCACTAAGAGCAGGCAGGCAACTCTGCCCAAGGTTTACTGATAAGGGTTTAATTGACAAGGTTTACTGATTATATATGGAATAGCGTCCTAAAGTTCACATGAAACCATTTTACATGGTTTAACCGCAAGGTGATTTACAGGATTTACGTTTGAAGTGTTTAAAAAGAGGTTTACAGGGAAGCTATTCAATAAGGACTAAAAATGGGTATTTTACTAATTGTAAAGTAATAAACTTTTGAAGGTTTACCAAGGCGTTATACTCGACCTTTTAGAGTACATGTTAACCCCTGTCCGGGTAGGTTACCTATGCCTTGAGGGTACATTAACATAATTGTTATTTGAGTGTTAAAAGCAATGCAAATCAGCTTTTAACATGTGTAAGCTTAACCTGAAGTGTCTGTATCCTGACTCGCATATAACGACACCAATCCGACACTCTACCCTTTAACGTCCTATCGTTAAACAACTAATTTAATACACTTTATAGCGGTAAGCGAGTTGAATATATTCTCTTATACAAGGGATATATATATATATATATATATATATATATATATATATATATATATATATATATATATATATATATATATACTGTATATATATTCACCGAGAGGTATGCCCCATCGTTTCAGTCAGTAAGTTATTGTGGTGGCCTTAATATCCCTCTGGAGGTTGATTGGCCCAACACCAAATCTCCCTTAGTGATATACATCACAATGTGAGACAATTTTTTGTTCCTGCGTGGTAAGTGATTTTTTATTACTTGTTTCTGCTTTCAAAATATGGAAAATGTATTTTTTACTCCCCTCAACCTGTACTCCGACCTTTACCTCAAGACAGGTTATAGGGACGACGTCTTCAAGGTATACCAGAAGGCTGGCGACTCCTCGTGTAGAGCTGTGACACATTGTTCCACAAGTCGTTCATCAGGGTTGAACGACGACGACCACACACCCTAAAGAGTATTATTGTGGTGGTGCCTGTGGCTGATGTTGTTGTTGTTAAAGATTCGCTACCTGGAACAAGAAGTTCCAAGTAGCACGGGCTATGGTGAGCCCGTATGTGGCTGATGCTTCACTACCGCACAACTAAGAGTTATTGAAGACAGCTTTCCAGCGATGGGGAAGTAAGCGCTTGATATGCAGTAATCTGGCAGCCTCTTAGCCGACTGCTTATGGTAATTAAGAGACGCGTCCTGCTAAAAGAACGTCGCTTTTTGACGTATACTCTCCCCTAAGGCCAACAATTGTACTAGAAAATGGCAGCGGCTGGCGAAATTGACATACTGTCCCGTTTTCTGTTTTGAGTCCTCTGGTAGGTTAGGATAAGGGCACTTTAGTACGACAGTTTCTTGATGTTGGGAAACCCTTAGGAGGATAGGCTGGATTACGAGTGCTCGGGATACAATGGATAAATGTACCACTTTCTACTGGTACCAGCAACAGGGAAGTGGCCTGCAGTGCAATGCAATAATGCAGGTGTTGCATGGCCTGTGAAGCACGTCTTCACCACCACCATCGGAGACTCGGACTCGGGTCTCTATAGTAGACTGTTGTCCTACCCACCAAGCTGCGCACGCTCACAAAGCCTGTCAAAGCTTAATTATCTTCATGATTGAACAGTCATTTGTGTAGCTTAAAAGGCTTCGTCCCTGGCCAGAACGTGACCGAAATGCATTATAATAATAATAATCATTATTATATATGATTGGTAATAGATGTACAGGCTTCGCAAGTGTTGCTAGTTCCTCTCACTCGTGTACACTACAACAAATTTATGTAGGTTACTGTCAGCTGGTGTAGGTTACTGTCAGCTGGTGTAGGTTACTGTCAGCTGGTGTAGGTTACTGTCAGCTGGTGTAGGTTACTGTCAGCTGGTGTAGGTTACTGTCAGCTGGTGTAGGTTACTGTCAGCTGGTGTAGGTTACTGTCAGCTGGTGTAGGTTACTGTCAGCTGGTGTAGGTTACTGTCAGCTGGTGTAGGCTACTGTCAGCTGGTGTAGGCTACTGTCAGCTGGTGTAGGCTACTGTCAGCATATAGTAGTTAACAGTTGTATTAATATATGTGTTTTCAAGTAGTGTAGTTCCCTGGTGGAGAGTTAATTTCTTTGATTAACTTGTGTTACTCTGACTTTGGTGCTGAATACTCGACCGGATACACTTACTTTAACCTTAATTGTATATATGAGTGAATGTGCATGTTGTACCTATAATATATTACTGGTGTGTAGTTGAATGAGTGCCTCATTCTCCTCCAGTCATTACCCTTGTGCTCGAACGATGGTTAGGGCAGTTTAGGGAACACTGAGCTATCCACGAGCGGATATAAGTGCGCAACGCAACATATATAAAGGTAGAAACACTTTAAAATATAAGTACAGCCGAAATGGCTGAGACTCTGCACCCGGACTGAGGTTTACGGGAGCCGCTAAGACATATTCTATTCGCTGGATCGGGGTGGACCTATTAAAACCGGACCAGGGTTTTATGGCCAGGGGTTCGAATCTCGTCCGCGGCAGTGAAGGGCAGGAAAGGAGGTACGAGCTGGCATATCGAGATAACTGTATGTGCTGAGTTTCAAGGTTTGTCAGCATTGTGTAGTAAANTCCACTAACCTTCTCGCCGTCCCATCTCTTGTAGGTGTACCAGTTGGCGATGCCGGGTCTCCAGTACTCCAGCAGGTAGGTCTCCACGAACTCCACGCCCTGGCCGTTCCCGAAGCGACCTTGGCTCTCTGTGGCGGAGATGACGTGCGTAGACTCGAGGTCGATCTCCAGGTACTCCTTAGAGTCAACAGTGCCCACCATCTGACGAGGGCACCACGCCCCTCCCAGCCTCTCGATCTTCAACCTGGAGGAGAGAGTAGTGGGGGTAAGAGAAGGGGGGAGTGTGGGGCTGGTGAGAGGGGGAGCTCTGTGTGTGGGGAGGGAGGGGAGCTCTGTGTGTGGGGAGGGAGGGGAGCTCTGTGTGTGGGGAGGGAGGGGAGCTCTGTGTGGTGGGGAGGAGGGGAGCTCTGTGTGTGGGGAGGGAGGGGAGCTCTGTGTGTGGGGAGGGAGGGAGGGGAGGGGGGGATGATGATATTGGGGCTCAGGGAAGCATGTCAGTACTCCCAGGGGCAATAATCCCTAAGCAAGGGACGAAGCCTCATACTCCCTAAGTGAAGTTTAGGGTGGCCAGGGACTGGCAGATGGGACGTTGGGGGCAAGGGAGAAGGAGGAGACCTCTCCCTATACCTCCCTACCTCTCTTTACCTCAATACCTCTCCCCCCCTCACTCCCTCTCCCTCAAAATAAAATAAACATGATAAAAATGATCCGCTGGTTTGGGGGAGGGGGGGAGGGGAAGGTCGGTGGCGCCATCTGTGGACACATTATGGAACTAATTTCGGTCAGCGATGGCGCCAATATGGTAATTCCCCCGCCCGCCGCTAGGGGTAACTCCTGCGCTCCCTCACTATAAAAATGGCGGCAAATTTAAGGTGGGGCGGGAGGTAGGGGGGGGGGGGAATCCCAGAAGGTGCGGGGTGGGGAACAGGCAGGAAGGGGTGGGAGGTGGCTGGGGTGGGGGCAGGAAGGAGGAGGGGGGACCGAGAGAGAGAGAGAGGTGGGGGGGAAAGCGAGAGGTGCAAACAGAAGGTGGGGAATGCATGCAGGAGCATTATTGGGGGTTTGGACTTCGTATGGAGGGTGCGGGAGAGAGGGGGAAGGAGACAGAATGAGGGGAACAGAGGTAGCGGAGAAGCGGAAGAGAGACAGATGGTGTGTCTTCAAACACCCCCTTCGAAACCCCCTCCTGAACTACCTCCCCCATTCCCCCTCCACACATGAACCATCCCCACTCATGGGAGTGGCAAGTGTGGACACACAGCAATGCTGGGACAACTGATCCATAAACTTATATATGAACAATTTCACGTAACCCATAATGCATCACAATATCTTATGATAAGAGGTGGAACCCAAGAGATAGAGCCCGTGCACTTCACCCAAACAAACAAAAACACACACAAATACAATCCCTCTCACGCAGAAACAATTTACCAACAATCCATTGTATTTTCGCGTTGCAAATTTAATACCTGACAAATATTTACGCATCACAAGCTAATATATTTCTAAATCTGACAAATTATTTGCGATTATGTGGATTAGCTGTTTAATACACCATTAAACGGGAACCTGTACATGTATATACAGGTTCCCACCACCAAATGCACGCGCGCGTGTGCGTGTGTGTGTGGTGTGTGTGTGTGGTGTGTGTGTGTGGTGTGTGTGTGTGTGTGTGTGTGGTGTGTGTGTGTGTGTGTGTGTGAGCTGACAAAGAGCCTATTAGCTGAAGGGTACCATCAGGCAACTCTAAGCTTACATCCCAGTAGCCCACACCAACATTCATATAACGCCACTAAGCTAAACTTGAGAGTGATTGACAAAGCTCCAGGCGCCTCATGCCAGCAGGCCTGTAGGGTTCATTGCCTCGATACTAAATAAAGTGTGAGAGATCATGCCGCAGTTCCTGCTCACAGAGTTTGCACCTGGAGTGCTCAGGACTGGGAGATCCGTCACCTGTCAGCCACCTGCCACAGTAACCCAACCTGATCCTGGCAACCACTGTGTCGCACAGTCTGGTCCACGTTTTGTGCTGCCATAAAACATAGGTTTTCAGATCTGAACAAATCATAGTTTTTCATGCCATTCTGTTCAGGTCTTTGGAGTCAGTAATCTCTCTCCCTATCAGACCTGAGTGTTTGGAACATATGGTCTTGGCAACAAACAGGAATCCAGCCTAATTCAACTTCATTATTTTACATGCTAAGTTCATGCAACACACACAATCATTTTGAACCTTGATTCCATGTATGTCAGACCAATCTTGGAGTATTCATCTCCAGCTTGGTGTTCGTATGTAATGAAGCACAAGACTAAATGACAAGATTCAAACACATGAGACCAGACTTGTTCCTGAATTGAGGGGGGAATGAACAGCGAGGAATGACTACGGGAAAATAAACTCACGTCGCTGGAAGACTAGAGTTAGTGGAGACATGATTCACCACATACAATATTCTCAGAAACTGATTGGGTAAATGAAGACTATATCTAACACATGTGGTACACACACAGGGGGAAGAGAGTACCCAAATGAGCCACAGGACGTTAGAAAGAACGTTTTCAGTGTCAGTAGAAATAATAATGGAATGCATAGGAAGTGATGTGGTGGAGGCAGACTCCCATACACAGTTTCAAATATAGATATGATAGGCCCAGTGGTCTCGGGAATACGTACACCAGTTGAATGACGGTTGAGAGGCGAGGCCAATGAGCCGGAGCTCATTCCTAGCAGGGCAATTAGTTATCACACACACACTCTACGGGAAGGTCAAGCCGTGTTTGGACTTAGTCACAGTGGCACACAGATTGGAAGATGGATCTCTGTAATTTGGTCGGGTTCTCGTGAACCCGTAGACTCTCCCACACTATCCCCCATGTCACTGTGGGGGCGTGGGGGGCGGGAGAGAGGGGGTGAGACATGGGGGGCGGCGGGGAGCTAGGGGAAGCCTGGTGTAATAGATGGGGAGAAAAAATGGGGGTGTGAGGGACCGAGAGATGAGGGAGGGGGCAGTGAAATGGCCAAGAGGATGGGGGAATGGGGGTAACTGAGGGGGTAAGTATGTAGAGAAAGGGGTTAGAGAAGGTAGTAGTTAACCGTGAATAGGGGTAAAATGGGAGACAATTGGGAAAGAGATTGAAGAAATCATGTAAAAGAAGCAAATATTAATCTAAATTTATAATTATTATACTATAATTATTACTATAGTTATTAGTAACAGTGATGATAATTATA
>WNGS01167372.1:17882361-17911611 GCA_020271785.1 Procambarus virginalis | reverse complement strand
TTACACATCCCCAGGAAGCAGCCCGTAGCAGCTGTCTAACTCCCAGCTACCTATTTACTGCTAGGTGAACATAAACATCAGGGTGAAATAAAATCTGCCCATTTGTTTCCGGCTCCGCCGGGGATCGAACCCGGAACCTTAGGACTACGAATCCCGAGTGCTATCCACTCCACCGTGAGACCCCCTGTGAATTGGGTAGCGCAAAAGAAGGATTACAGAGGGCACAAAAGGTCTTTATCAGAACTCTACGGAGATTATAACATTAACAATTTCATCTATCCTTCACACCTTATAATTACAATCTCATCTAGTTAGAGAATGTTCTATTCTAAGATCTATATATTTACAGTAAATTATTATACATTAATGGTGGGGTCTTATTGCTAATGCATAACTGTTTAAGCACGTGGGTGCCACCACTTATACTCCTGTTCCACTTATGCTCCAGTTCCACTTATACTCTAATTATCCAGGTATGCTCCAGGTACTCCTGCTCCACTTAAATTGTGTGTGTGTGTGTGTGTGTGTGTGTGTGTGTGTGTGTGTGTGTGTGTGTGTGTGTGTGTGTGTGTCGTGTAGTGTTACTTATGTTGTGTATCTTGTGTTGCAGGTACGTTGTGTCATCATCAGCAGCAGCATGTGACTTCAGCTCGGTGCTACACTAGTGAGTTATCATTTGTTGATGGTAGATGTTGATGTCCTGGTAAGTGGAAGTGTAGACCAGGTCAACCCGGGCTTGGGGAGTAGAAGAACTCCCAGAACCCATCAACCAGGTATCAAGCAGACCACATGTACGCAGCTTGACGCATCCACCACCTGCGAGAGTCCCGCTAATTAATCTTATAAACTTTTATTTTACCAGTTGGTTTAGGGAGCCGGTCGGCCGAGCGGACAACACGCTGGACTTGTGGTCCCGGGTTCGATCCCAGGCGCCGGCGAGAAACAATGGGCAGAGTTTCTTTCACCCTATGCCCCTGTTACCTAGAAGTAAAATAGGTACCTTGGTGTTAGTCAGCTGTCACGGGCTGCTTCCTGGGGGTGGAGGCCTGGTCGAGGACCGGGCCTCGGGGACACTAAAAAGCCCCAAAATCATCTCAAGATAACCTCAAAATAACATGCGCTGGGTTCTAAAGGCGGGAGACTGATGTTCGTACATTGTCGTCCGATTGTGCCTATTAGCATCTCTACTCGTCACTGGATCTATTCTACATTTCGTACCATAGCTTTCACTCTACGATGTTTTATTTGGGACCTGATCTTCGAGTATCTTGCATGTATATTATGTGATATCTTTCGTCTCTCCCGAGTGCATTTTGAGTGCTTTGAGACAGTCCCAGGATTCGTTAAAGGTCTCTTTACGCGAATACTGGGACTCGCGGAAAAGCGAGTCCCGCTTTTTAATGTGGGGCGAGGAAAAGCCGTTTCGACTGCAGTTGTTGTAGGAAGTCTCTTGTTGCTAATATGGAGCAGCCAGGTAGCTGGAGTACTCACCAGGGCCGAGACGTCCTCTGTCCTGAAGGTTGACCTCGATCTTTGATCCGCACAGATACAACTTGTTCACCAAGACGTTAGCGGGTGAGAAACAACAGGCCCACCAGGACGGCAACGGGTGAGAGAAGCAACGGGCCCACCAGGACTCGGGTGTTGTCTCCAGGCCCGGCTGGCGGCGTCACTGTGACCTGGAAATCTGCCGCTTCATGCACCGGCTGTGTACCACCCTTAATTAGGTGTAATGTGTGGTGTGGGACCCGCGGGCTGGCAACACTGGCTCACACCTATCCAGCCGGGTCCCTCCCCCCACACCTCCAGCCGGGTCCCTCCCCCCACACCTCCAGCCGGGTCCCTCCCCCCACACCTCCAGCCGGGTCCCTTCCCCCCACACCTCCAGCCGGGTCCCTCCCCCCACACCTCCAGCCGGGTCCCTCCCCCCACACCTCCAGCCGGGTCCCTCCCCCCACACCTCCAGCCGGGTCCCTCCCCCCACACCTCCAGCCGGGTCCCTTCCCCCACACCTCCAGCCGGGTCCCTTCCCCCACACCTCCAGCCGGGTCCCTCCCCCCACACCTCCTGCCGGGTCCCTTCCCCCACACCTCCAGCCGGGTCCCTTCCCCCACACCTCCAGCCGGGTCCCTTCCCCCACACCTCCTCAACCACGCAGGCGCGTTGGCTCCTGTTTGAAGCGACAGCCGCACATTGATAGAGAAGGTTGTTGAAATCACTGGTGGTTGAAGGCTAACACTTTGCGCGCAGTGTCCGTGTGGCTGGTGACTATTGAGGCTGATCCCGCCTGCTGGCCTGCAGGCACAACCATCTCCGGGCTAATCCCCGTCTGGACTTTGATGATGCATGAAGGGTCATCATTTTGGCGCCTTACGCTCACTTAGAACGGCATTTAAGGGGAGGAGGGAATGTGAGGCAGCGGTGGATTCGACACAAGGGCGCGGTCAAGTCGCAACCATGACTCGCTTTACTCTTTATCTGGTCGAGGAACGCAGCGAAAGGTCATTTCTTTCTTAGAGAGATGACTGGGGGGAAATGTTTGACTTTTTCATAATGTAGGGCAAAAATTATTATCCGGATGATGTAGCGGAGTTTCATGGGGGCGGCGTCGCCGGGGACACGTAGTTCACTTGTGTAGGGTAAATAGGCGGGGAGGGAATAATGCTCTGTAATACAACCTTTCATCATTCTATTTCGAAGGATTTTAGCCGTATTCGACGTTCTATAAAAGTAGCTCACCAGCCTGCAATCTTCGATCGATGTACATTGTAACATTACGATGTACATTGTAAGACCATCGTAGAGGCTTAAGGCACATCACAGCGATACCACAAGATTCACATTCCTTATCTTGACATCAACTCTGGCGTTTCTTTACCTCCGTTCCATCCCAAATCCTTATCCTGACCCCTTCCCAGTGCTGTAGTCATAATGGCTTTGCGCTTTTCCCTGATAGTTCCCTCCTGTCCCTCTAGCAGGTAAACTACGTCCAAATAAATTAGTTAATATTCTCATTTATTAATGAGAATAATTAATATTCTCAATCTGTTAATTGGCTTAAAATCTGATCTTCTTTTGCATATATAAGAAAGTTTCTAAGTGTGTCCGATTTCAGGAAAATCTTTGCTTTCTGGAATATTTTTCGTATACATTAATACATTGTGTAATATACATGATACGCAATTTTGTTTTAACCAAAACTAACTTTGTAAACTCAAGTAACGTAACGAGGCTGATCATTTCTCATTTGTTCATAACTTTAGTCAAATTCGGTCGACATTGAACAGTAAATTGAGTAACCGTTCAAATACTTCATTACTGCGATGCAAAGTTTCGCCACGAAAATGAACCCACAAAATGACGACACAAGTTCCCGTGCCTAGCCGGCCCCGATGAGCCTTTGTGTAAACTACATACCTGCTTGATACCAGCTTGATGGGGTTCTGGGAATTCTTCTACTCCCCAAGCCCGGCCCGAGGCCAGGCTCGACTTGGGAGAGTTTGGTCCACCAGGCTGTTGCTTGGAGCGGCCCGCAGGCCCACCACAGCCCGGTTGGTCCGGCACTTCTCTTAGAAAACAGTCCAGTTTTCTCTTGAAGATGTCCACACTTGTTCCGGCAATATTTCTTATAGTCGCTTATGATATCACTAACTCACTGACGAGGGAGCCGGTCGGCCGAGCGGACAGCACACTGGACTTGTAATCCTGTGGTCCTGGGTTCGATCCCAGGCGCCGGCGAGAAACAATGGGCAGTTTTTTCACCCTATGCCCCTGTTACCTAGCAGTAAAATAGGTACCTGGGTGTTAGTCAGCTGTCACGGGCTGCTTCCTGGGGGTGGAGGCCTGGTCGATGACCGGGCCGCGGGGACACTAAAAAGCCCCGAAATCATCTCAAGATAACCTCAAGAAGAAGATAACGACACACACACTGTTGACGTACTTGTATATTGTACCACAAACCAGCCACGTACACTCCTACTGCCTTCATAATCATTCAACCCGTCCTAATAGAGCGTTGCATTTTGATGTGTATTATGTTTTCTGTTTTGGGCCCTGTGGTAGGTTAGGATTAGGGCACTTTAGTACGACAGTTTCTTGACGTTGGGGAAACCTTTGGAGGACGGGCTGAATCATTAGTCAAATGCACATCAAAACTTCTACCAACCCTAAACACTAAAAACTAAAAAGGGACACTAAAAAGCCCCGAAATCATCTCAAGATAACCTCAAGAAGATAACCCGTGGATGTTTTAGTCAATTCTTGGATTGGATCTCAACCCGACACAGACCATGTATGCTCTGACGGTCTAAGGTGCCTTCTTGAGGTTATCTTGAGATGATTTCGGGGCTTTAGTGTCCCCGCGGCCCGGTCCTCGGCCAGGCCCCCACCCCCAGGAAGCAGCCCGTGACAGCTGACTAACACCCAGGTACCTATTTTACTGCTAGGTAACAGGGGCATAGGGTGAAAGAAACTCTGCCCATTGTTTCTCGCCGGCGCCTGGGATCGAACCCAGGACCACAGGATTACAAGTCCAGTGTGCTGTCCGCTCGGCCGACCGGTTCCCCTTAGCCTTAGCCTCTAGTTCCAAATGGGTCATTCATTTCTACTCAAACACCGCTAAAATCACGTTATTCAAGGATTATTAGTTCTACAGTTGATGTCTGTACTGTTTCCAATCACTACAGAACTATAAATTTGACCAACAGCCCCCGGGAAACCTTCTACTGTCTTATTCCCCCCTCACACTACGCTGCCTATTATGGCACTTTTCCTATATTTGGTGCAGTGCCACTTTGCCAGGTATTCTGGTACTTGATCCATAGTCATCCATTCACTTGTCTCCACCGCCTTTGATAGTTTGTGGATGTGGCGGATGTTGTGGCAGCGTGCTCCAGGTGCGTCTCCTGCTTCTCCTTCCGGTTCCATTCTTCACAATTTACACCCTCCCATTGTTACCTATATATATATATATCCTTTCACTTTACCAACTATCATCTTACTGCACTTCCTCGCTTCTCTTCCATTTGGTTTGTTGCTAATATTTTTTCCCCTTCCAGTCTTTTAATTTTTACTTGCAGCCCTACCTAAGTATAGATCTTGTGCTGCCATTATGTGTGGTTTATTTACACGCTCCATCATCCATCCATCATCCATCATCATCATCATCATCATCATCATCATCATCATCATCATCATCATCATCATCATCATCATCATCATCATCATCATCATCATGTCATCACTTGGCGTCACGTGATCATCACGTCACCGAACACTTCCTCTCAGTTTTGTACCCAGGAGCACAGCACCACACACCTGCCTGCCCTTCTCCACCAACTATTTAATTTATTCACTCCACATGTCATTCACATTCAGTTGTAGCCGAATTTATACACTAACAAGAATGAATAAGTCAAGACCGAGAGCCGACCTCCTCTCCTCCCCCCCCCCCTTTCCCTGGCCTGACGAAAGCCAATGTTGGGATTAGATTTCATTTTAGAATGTTAAGGAATGTGCGCTCTGGCACACGTCCTTGCTGGTGCTCTTGAGTGTGCCAGAGGTCGGGTGTCGTGATCCTTATTAACATCTCTGTTAACACAATTAAGGTGCGATTTTACCAAATTGAAAGTAATTCAATTGTTATTGCAGCGAGGATGCTATTTATATTCACCTGATGCCTCTTACTTGTGTGTGTGTGATGAAAAGGCAGACTCACTGGCAAAAATTGCCACTGCTCTACCTGTTGTACAGGTTCAAATACCTCCAAGTTTTTCACAGATTAAGGAGCAAATCAAGAAGAAAATACTCCCAACTATCAAAAGTCGCCACAGAGCCAAAGTAGCGGAACGAAGATCCACTGCGATATGGTACGAACAAGCCACTGGTTACTCCTCTTTCAAGCCTGGCAAAAAGATATCCAGAGACATTGCAGTAGCCATACACACTCAGACTTGGTTACAAGTGCTGCTGGGAGGTAATGAACCCAATAATTAAAGTGTGTCATATCTGTGGAACAGAAGCAGAGGCACCACTATTGCACTACTTACTGATATGTGAAGCTACTGAAGCCCTGCGCATAAAACTCAACATTAATCCAATGATAGCAGCTGCATTAGATGCACATTCCACCGCGACTACAATGATTAGAAATGCCGTTGAGGAATGGGACTCACTAATGAGCTTTCTGCATCTACATCCGCCACCAAGATAATGTTATCAAAACAAGACTAAAACCAGTGCACTAAAACAGAAGCGAAAAATAAACCAGGAAAACGGAGGAATCCCCACCTCCATTTAAAACTTTGACCCAAATATCAGAGTAACAAGGTTATCGCGAATAACCGAACTCAATTACGGGCTCACCATAGCCCGTGCTACATGGACACTTCGTTCTGAGTAGCTAAATCTAAAACAACAATAGTGTTAAGTGTTCCTCTGCACGGGACCAGTAGGTGGGTAGGCAAGAGTACCCACCTCCTCCCACTGGGCGTGTGGGTTGCATGCCCCCTAAATGGAATAATTTTCTTTAAGGAATTTGAATAAAATCAACGTATGTTCTATTTTCGATCACGAACTAACATTTTTAATAGATTTTTAACGATCAGTGTGGATTGATTTCAACCAGAACTGGTGCTGCTTGGCGTCTAGTTCCAACAAAGACTGATCGCAAACATGAAAACTTGCGGCATTTACAATCATGATTTCTCCTCGGACTTTCTATGGTTTGACTATAAACAGAAGCCCACTGAACATGTCAAAACAAAAACAGACAGACACAGACAGACAGAGCAAGCAAGCAAGCAAGCATCGTAACTAACTCCCCCGCCAACATAACCCCAGGGTCAGAGGTCGCGGGCCAACCTGCCACACACACCTCATCAGTACAATCAGTAGCCCACTCTGACATCATGGACTAAGAGTACAGTAATACAAGGCAAACGTTTGCACCGGCTGTAGTCAAGGCAAACGTTTACTCCGGCTGTTGTAACGGCAAACGTTTACGCGCGAGTGATCCCAGGACTCGTCACACTCTAGTCACACTAGAGAAGCAAGCAACCATTATATTTGTTTCACAACTTTCTCTTGTTTACGGAGCCCAGCCAAAGGTAGTGTGGGGAAAGTTGGGTAATGGTTGTGTGTACGTGTGTGTAGGGGAGGTGCTGGGGGAGGTGGCGCTAACGGGCGTCCGCTTCCTCTGGCGTAATTGCCCTTCCTCCTGTTTGTCACACTATATTGGTTGTTTCTATCTCTATGTAGTCTGTCAGTTTGTATTCACTTTAATTATGTGGGCAGGCAAATATACCCTATGTGAGGAAAAATTAATATGTTCCAAATCCAATAAATCAGTAGGAACTCTAACCAGGATTCGGACTTGAATTACCAGGGCTCTCCCCCCACTGGCATACGCAGTTCTACTGGATGAATTTCAGCATTCCACAACAGTTGTATCGTTGTGTATCGTAAGTATCGTATTATTTGGAAAACTTAGAAGTTAGATTGTATGTTAGACTCTAGGTTTGTGATATTGGAGCAGAAGATGGGCAAGATATACATCATGTAGCAACGACATGTCTGCCAGACCCACGTCTTGCTGGTGTGGAGGGCTGGCGGGCACCTCTAGCAGCCGGGGCCAGATTCACGAAGCAGTTACGCAAGCACTTGCGAACCTGTCCATCTTTTCTCAATCTTTGGCGGCTTTGTTTACAATTATTAAACAGTTAATGAGCTCCGAAGCACCAGGAGGCTGTTTATAACAATAACAACAGTTGATTGGGAAGTTTTCATGCTTGTAAACTGTTTAATAAATGTAACCAAATCCGTCAAAGATTTAGGAAAAATGTACACGCTCGTAAGTACCTGCGTAACTGCTTCGTGAATCTGACCCCAGGACGTGATTAGCACTGCAGCAGGTTGACTCCAGCACCACGCCTCGCGCTCCGGCAGGTTCCTTACAGGAGTGTTATAGGCAGGCGGCGGGGCGCTATTCTGGCAGAGAGCATAGACCTTACATGCACCGGCGACCCCAGGTGGCGGCGGCGGCACAGAACCACCTCAAGCACCTGCGGGTGATAACGATGACACTAGTTCCGACAGGTCATGTCTACTGGGTCACACGGGCAGAGGTGACGACCTTCTTTTGTTCTACCTGCCAGATTGGTTGCGTTCAGGGGCCCTCCCTCTCCTCCCTCCCTCCCTCTCCCTACGAGCAGGGGGCGCGCGGCGTAATGATCTCCAACCCGACCTCTCAACTGATACTTTTTTTGCGTTATGATGACCGACGTTATATATGTAACCTATTACGAAAAGTGACGGCTCGCAAATATCAACGTTTTCTATGCATCGGACTCGATAGGTTAGGTGGGTTGCTTGGGTTCGTACGTTGCTGGGTAGGTTAGGAGGTAATGTTTACGGAGTGACAGATGAAGAGGCCGGGCTGGTGTGGGAGGTGTGGTGAAGAGGAACTCGGGTTTTCCTCTATTCTCTTGATTCATGTTAATGATCTAGGTTTGTAGTTTAGGGTCTACTGTGTGTTGAAAGGCCTCGTGCAGGTGGTGGTGTAGGTGGTGGTGCGGGTGGCCGCCCCCTCGTGCAGGTGGTGGTGCGGGTGGCCGCCCCCTCGTGCAGGTGGTGGTGCGGGTGGCCGCCCCCTCGTGCAGGTGGTGGTGCGGGTGGCCGCCCCCTCGTGCAGGTGGTGGTGCGGGTGGCCGCCCCCTCGTGCAGGTGGTGGTGCGGGTGGCCGCCCCCTCGTGCAGGTGGTGGTGCGGGTGGCCGCCCCCTCGTGCAGGTGGTGGTGCGGGTGGCCGCCCCCTCGTGCAGGTGGTGGTACGGGTGGCCGCCCCCTCGTGCAGGTGGTGGTGCGGGTGGCCGCCCCCTCGTGCAGGTGGTCGGCTACTCGGCTCTCATGCTGGTGGTCCCCCCCCCCCCCCCCCGTCGGCTAAACGGCCACAACACGGCTTGGGTCGCGTTTCACTAATGAAGACGCTCACAGCAGTAACATGCTTATTAGGCGTATGTAAGAACAATGTGCTGGAGGATTAGATGCGGTGAAAGTCTCAAAATTGTGAGGTCACAGGCCGAGGGCCTTCAACCTCAGAGGTCCTCCGCTACTTGGCCCAGGGGCCCGCCGCTACTTGGGCCAGGGGCTGGCAAGAGCCGCCGCTACTTGGCCAGGGGCTGGCAAGAGCCGCCGCTACTTGGCCAGGGGCTGGCAAGAGCCGCCGCTACTTGGCCAGGGGCTGGCAAGAGCCTCCGCTACTTGGGCCAGGGGCTGGCAAGAGCCGCCGCTACTTGGGCCAGGGGCTGGCAAGAGCCGCCGCTACTTGGGCCAGGGGCTGGCAAGAGCCTCCGCTACTTGGGACAGGGGCTGGCAAGAGCCGCCGCTACTTGGGCCAGGGGCTGGCAAGAGCCGCCGCTACTTGGGCCAGGGGCTGGCAAGAGCCGCCGCTACTTGGGCCAGGGGCTGGCAAGAGCCGCCGCTACTTGGGCCAGAGATTTGGCCAAACATTTGCCAATATTATAATCATAAGAATAAACAAATCCACAAGGGCCGTGACGAGGATTCGAACCTACATCCGGGAGCATCCCAGACGCTGCCCTAATCCCTTGTGGATTTGTTCATTTGACACATCACTCTATTGTGATTTCTGTGTGTAATCTTAAGAATAATTTCGTTGCAATTTTTTTTTGTTATATATGACTGCGATTTCCGCGAAAAAGTTCTCATGTTATTACCTAAACTTATACAGACATATGAGGGGTATTAATGGTGCGGTGTAGACCAATGTCTTCAATAGTTACATTATCACACACCGCAGGCAAGACCTGTTGAGCGGGCAACATCAGTGGGGAGACTACCGCCAGTCGGGGAAATTTGGTACCGGGGCTTCCCATATGCCTCTGGCACTTGTATCACTCGAACCCCATAACAGTAACCCGCTGACATCATTGTGTAGCTACAACCATTGATGTCCTCGCCCGTGTGGTGGGGAGGAAGGAAGGAAGAGAGGGAAGTGAGTGAGTAATCATCAAAAGAAGGCACCACGCCGGGAAGGCTATGTAGCACAAGGAAGAGATGGCTGTGCATCTGTTGGAAACCTCTCCTTCGCTCATTGCTCGCCGGAGGTTGTAAAATATATAGTAATTCTTGGAGGGTATTTGGAGAGGTTCCATTAGGGTGTTCACGAGTGCTAGCGAGACCGGGGCACTGGTGGTGGGCACTGTACTAGGGAAGTGAGGGGTGCAGGGCAGGAAGTGTTGAGGAGGGAGGGCAGAGAGAGAGAGAGAGAGAGAGAGAGAGAGAGAGAGAGAGAGAGAGAGAGAGAGAGAAGGGGGTGTGAGAGAGCGTGAGTGGTACTCTCGGCTCTGGGCGTCTCTCCGGGGGTGTCTAGAAGACTTCAGCGATGCATGAGCAGCGCCGGCTGGGGACTAATATTGTATGGCTGGTGCACATGCGTTTTACGTGACATGTATGAGAAAAATAGTGAAGGCGTACAATGGGATCGAACCCGCATCCGTGAACTCTCTATTGCTGGTTTAACTTTATACACGCCGGCGTCCCATAAAATCTCAAGTGGTTGACAATTATCCAAACAAAAAACCGGGCTGGGAGATACACCTTTCTTATTTGAGCAGGTCTCACAGACGTGATCCCAAGCCGTCGTGTTGGGTGCTTCAGCTCCGCGCTAAACGACGAACCTTTACATATAAGGTAAAGGAGCAGCTAGCCTAATGACCCAGCTATTCGAAGGGTCTGAACCCCTACTAGCTACACAAGTGTGTAGTAAGCCAAGTCCAGGAGTGGCAGAGTATGAAGTCTGATGTAAGTCCATGTGAGTCATACACTCCTAGCATAACTAAGAGCACAGAGAGTTACCTTTACGTATATTAAAGTATAATCCAGGTACTGTGATCATGCCAATACAAAGTGACGTAGAGACTATCACGGTGCTGACAACCTCTAGTTACAAGCTGCCTTCCCCTCTCCTCTCCTCAGAGGAGTACGTGTCATTGGAGCACTTACCTCGACTACCGGGTTGTTAAATGATGAGTTATGAAAGTACATAACTGTTCTTGCATAACTGTGTCTAGGAAGAGCGAGATCTGGCTCTTGGCTATTATTCCTGGTGCTCTTACACTTCTCGACGTGCTAATGCTATGTTATGGTTGGTTTGAAGATGTGCATCTGTGTAACTTCCACGGCGCGGCTCCTAGCCCCTGATTGATCAGGTATCCTTTGGAGGTGTTTATCCAGTTCTCTCTTGGACACTGTGAGGGGTCGGCCAGTTATACCCCTTATGTGTAGTGGAAGCGTGTTGAACAGTCTCGGGCCTCTGATGTTGATAGAGTTCTCTCTCTCAAAGTACCTGTTGCACCTCTGCTCTTCAACGGGGGTATTCTGCACATCCTGCCATGCCTCCTAGTGTAGTCTCACTGGCGCCCGATGCCACCTGGTCTAGCCTCGCGGGCTCATCCTCAGCCCTTCACCTTCTAGCCTGCATCATGTGCTTCATCTAGGAAGTCTGCGTCTGTACAGTCTACCAATTTCGTTATCAGTGTCCTTGCTTCATTGGCGATCCTTAGTGGTTCTCTTGTGTCAAGTAGACCACCAGTGGTTCTCTTGTGTCAAGAGGACCACTAGTGGTTCTCTTGTCTACTTGCCTGACAGTGACTACGGGGAGGTAGTAAAGCGGTGGTCCTCTTTCCCCAGTGCGCCACTACATATACAAGTCACAAGGTCAAGCTCACACGGTGAACTCGTGGTGGAGACTCGTGGCGGAGAGACACGAATCAAAGTTTCGAGAGTGGAAGAGCGAGTCTCGGGTCAGGCTCCGGAAAAGAAAGTTTTGATGGAGCGTAAAGTCTTGACGACAGGAAGTTGTGCAGGTTATAAAACTACTCGTTAATCTGGCGCCACAACTCTCTAGTGGAGGGTACTGGAGTATCAACCCATCTTCCTGTTTAGAGAGTACTTTTTGTAACTATATGCACCATAGTAGGGAGGGTAGAGTAGAAGAACTCTACTCCTTGGGGAGTAGAACAACTGCCAGAACCCCATCAACCAGGTATAGTACATACATTGACGCAAGAGGTAATTAGATAGTAGAATTCTGTACTATTCATTTATAGTCCGAATAGAATAAAGCTAAAAATCAAAGTTAAATATTCCTGGCCTAATATAGAACATTATGTACTATATTAGGCCTCAGATAGCGTGTATTAGGAAGGTTAGGGTAGGTTGTCTTTGCAACATTTAATAGAAAACATTTTTCGGTGTGTCCAAATTCAGTCGTAACGATTTCTACTTTCTAATTGACCTTTACGTCATATATGTACTATGGTCCTCGTCGTTACTGTAAGTACTTACTAAACAGGAGGATGGGCTGTGTAAAACTGATAGGTAATGTATTCTAGGGAGGCGACGAGAAACATGTTAAGTGATATGTTCTCAATCGACTTGAGAATGATCCAGGACGGACCGAAACGTCGTCGTCCCTTCACCTTCTAGTGTGTGGTCTGGTCAACATGTTAAGTGATACACTACGCTCATCACTGACCACAAGGAACATGGCGGTGACAACTTGGAGAGTGCCAAAGTCAGTAAAAAGCTATACAGAGTCGAAGAGTCTGTTAAAGCATTTGCAGAATGGACTCGTTGAAGGGTAGAGGCGCCACAAGCACAGTCAGATAACACTGTATAAACAAAGATGCTCACAGCTTTACTACCTTTTTACCAGCAAATGTTGCTGGGATAAAGATTGAAAGTTTCAAGAAGGAATTCAACAGGTTACTACAGAAATTGCTGGATCAACCGGGTCCTGGTGGCTATGTGGACGTGCAGGACGATGCTAGCAATAGTCTTACCGAACACGTTATCGCTAGCGAAGACTAGTCCCTGAACGGGATAAAACAGAACTCTGCAGACTAGTTACAGGTAAATCACAGATGAACCAACCATCTACCAGCCAATACAAGCAACACTGCTGCAACTAGAGGCGGGTCCCAGTAAAACTCTTCAGTTTCTTTTGTATTAACACACTAAGGTATATCTTCATCTACACAGCCACCCAGACTATGTGAAGGTTTATATTGAGCGTAAGAGCTGGCAATATCATACTAAATATGGCTGGCTGCTTTAAGAGGAAATGTCTGGAAACCAACTGTACCGCTACCACTTCCAAGTGTGTTTATCGTCATTGAATCTTTATAGTGTAAGATCAGTTTTCGTAGGCGATGTAATACGTATTTCTACAGTGTTGGGGGGGGTAAAGCGTTTAATAATATAATAATAATAATAATAATAATAATAATAATAATAATAATAATAATAATAAAATAAATAATGTAGCAGCATAGTTCTGGGGTCTGCTTCTATTCCTTTGATGAGTGCAGTGTTATCATCCTGCTGGGACATCACGGCTTCCTTTGGACATCAACATGATTGATTGATAAAGATTAAGCCACCCAAGAGGTGGCACGGGCATGAATAGCCGTAAGTGGTATATCTAAACATACATGTTTTCTTTCACGGGAGACATCTCCTGTCCACGAGCTAACCATAGCCCGTGCTTCTTGCCCAGCTCCTGTGCCAGGTAGTTACGGGCTCACCATAGCCCGTGCTACTTGGAACTTGTTCCGAGTAGCTGAATCTATAACAACAACAACAGTTTTCTTTATATTGATGCCGTGAAATCCAATTGGACGGGTATACGTAAGAATGAAAGCAAGCGCTCGTGGACAATAGGTAGGAATTCTTCAGAGTAACAACGAACTTGTATTAAAGTCTGAGGACTAGAGCAGCCGACGGATCGCTTACTGCCCGCATCGCCTCAACAGATAAATCAAGAATTCGTCGGTGAATGACAAAATGACACGCAAGATAAATCCAATGAAAAGGAATTGGGAGAAGTGTGAGATAACCATTGAGTTATCACGGGTAGTGATCGGTGGTGTCCTTTGTGCGTTGCCTGCGTGATGGCGGAGTTTGCTCGGGGAGGAAATAACGAGAGCGGTGTTGTCTGGCTTTACTGCCACCCATCAAACGCTCACCTTACCTTACCTTCCTGATGTTATCGTCCTTCTGATATTGGTATCTTGTAATACAATGGCTTTTGCATCTTGGATTAGTCAACCTTTACCAGAGTTTATTGCTTCTGCTGTAATTTATCACCGACAGTGATGATCTCCAGTGTTTGCCTACGTGCTTCCTCAGGCCAATCTGAAATGAAATTGTGTGTTGGTCAGCGTTTTGCTCGGCGATCGTCTCTCTCAAAACCTTCGGTGTAACGATGCGTGCAAAAGCCAGTTTGAAACATTTATAGCCATAAAATAGAGGACGGTATAGCCAGGCATGGTCAGCTCAGTGATACTAGCAGGCAGTAATATTGATAGGCCATATCAGTATTTTGGCGGGCCAAGGATGGTGCATCGCTAGTTCCGGCTTTATTGAGGGTAGATAAGCAACGTTGGTTAGCTCATGCTACGACACCGGTAATTTAGGTTAGGCCAAAGTAGCTGTGACTAAACACAGGCATCAGCAGTAGAAGATAGACTACATTAAAACAGCTGTAACTAAATATAGACCACAACAGCAGCAGCTTAGGCTTGAGACTTTGGGTCGTGAGACTCTTGGATGGACGCACTTCGTAAACAAACAATAGCGAAGGCAAGGTGTATTTACCGAGGCGAGTCCCCACACTGCAAAATATTTTTTCCTTGTGTTTTCAGAGTGCGGGAGAGCGGAAAGACCGAGTTACCTCGCATTCCCTCACAATCCCAAATAAATCTCAAATCTTCTCTGACTCTCCCTCCAGTCTTTCCGTATCCATGCCTTCGTACTCCGTTAATTTTTATTTGGCGTTCCCATTTTTCTCTGTGGGTGTTTACCCTCTTGAGGGACTTTGTGGTTGCTGTTCACGCCAGACCTAGCGTCTCTGATTTAGGTTTTATAGCTTGGGTAGCGTGATGGTTGGGAAGGTGGGATTATGAATTGTGTTTAGTGCGCGCATGCTAACCTAGATGTACTTGGAAGGTCGATCGTTTAAGCCCGGCTTTTCGACCATCTGTAGTTCAAATTAGTGATTTTTCGCTCGTTTTTCGTATATTTATAACTATCGAATTACCCTCGACAACTTCTCATCTAATCAGATCCTTGAGGTTATCTTGAGATGATTTCGATGCTTTTAGTGTCCCCGCGGCCCGGTCCTCGATCAGGCCTCCACCCCCCAGGAAGCAGCCCGTGACAGCTGACTAACTCCTAGGTACCTATTTTACTGCTAGGTAATAGGGGCATAGGGTGAAAGAAACTCTGCCCATTGTTTCTCGCCGGCGCCTGGGATCGAACCCAGGACCACAGGATCACAAGTCCCGCGTGCTGTCCGCTCGGCCGACCGGCTCCCCAACCCCCATGCGGTTACCTTGCGACGATTTCGGGGCTTAACGTCCCCGGGGCCCGGTCCTCGATCAGGCCGCCTTGTTGTTGGACTGGTCAGCCAGGCTGTTGGAGGCGGCTGCTCACAACCTGACATCAGCCTGGTTGATCAGGTATCCTTTGGAGGTGTTTAAAAAAGACCTGATCAACCAGGCTATGACTCATACGTCAGGCTGCGAGCAGCCGCCTCCAACAGCCTGGTTGATCAGTCCAGCAACGAAGACTGGAAAGGAAAACGATCACTTCAGAGTCGTAAATAAAGTTGAGAAGTGCTGACATCTCTGCCACAAATTTGTGTCAAGTTTCCACTTGTCTCTTCTACTGTTCCTAACTCCCAACATTCTTCTGTCTATTTGACCAATTGCCCTTAGGACCATGTACGCCGTTATCATGTATTCGCTGTCTTCGTTCCCTCCAGTGTGCTAAGGTTCAGTTTCCTCAGACAGTCTTCCTACCCATCCCTCTGTTCAGACAGTATTTTTTTGTAACTATCTTATTTTGAGGTTATCTTGATGATTTCGAGGCTTTTCAGTGTCCCCGCGGCCCGGTCCTCGACCAGGCCTCCACCCCCAGGAAACAGCCCGTGACAGCTGACTAACACCCAGGTACCTATTTTACTGCTAGGTAACAGGGACATAGGGTGAAAGAAACTCTGCCCATTGTTTCTCACCGGCGCCCGGGATCGAACCCGGGACCACAGGATCACAAGTCCAGTGTGCTGTCCGCTCGGCCGACCGGCTCCCTTAGAACTGTACAGTCATTGGAGGAGGATGGGTTGCTTTCTTCATAGCTCAGTCCCCTTAGCTCAGGAACGAGCCTTGATGCCTATCTGTGGACCTTTTGCTTTTGTTGTGTTTCTTCAGAAAGGTGTTTCGTGGCAGGCGGGCGAGGCCCCCGCGCCGTTCGCACCTACACACACTTGCACCTGTTGTGCAGATGTGTTTATTAAAGTTGAGGTCTCTAATATAAATATTTTAAAAGATAACCTTAAACTTAATAGACAAGGAATTGTACACTCGTTATTAATAGCGTGACAGAGGCAGTCCCACAGGGAGACATAGAGGTATAGGAGAACGACAGGTTATCTTGAGGGTTATCTTGATGATTTCGGGTCTTAGCGTCCCCGCGGCCCGGTCCTCGATTAGGCCTCCTTTTTGTTACAACCCCCCCCCCCCCCAGGAAGCAGCCTGTAGCAGCTGTATAACTCCCATGTACCTATTTACTACTAACAGGGACATCAGGGTGAAAGAAACATTTTGCCCATTTGTCTCCGCCTCCACCGGGGATCGAACCCGGAACCTCAGGACTACGAATCCGAAGCGCTGTCCACCCAGCTGTCAGGCCCGCCGACGACGGCAGTTCCCACACAAGTCGTACATCGCCAGGAGCCACGCCTTGGCTTAACACACTTAAGATGACCCTTCTTAATTAACACTGTCTTGACTCTCACTGCAGCAACTGGAGAGTATGCTGGAAGCCTATCAGGTAACCTAGAAACACACACACACTGGTGGTGGCTGAGGGAACAGCACGCTGGCTCGTAATCCTGTGGCCCGGGTTCGATTCCCGTCTAGGCAGAGACAAATGGGCAGAGTTTCTTTCACCCTGATACCCCTGTTACCTAGCAGTAAATAGGTACCTGGGAGGTAGACAGCTGTTAGGGGCTGCTTCCCGGGGGAGGGGGAAGTAGTTAGTAGTATAGTAACAGTTGATTGACAGTTGAGAGGCGGGCCGAAAGAGCAGAGCTCAACCCCCGCAAACACAACTAGGTGAATACACACACTCACTCACTCACTCTGGCTCTCTCTCGCTCTCTATTGTGTACATTAATATAGTGATAACCTCGGTAAACTAACATGGGCTGGATTCCCAAATGCCGTCATACACTCGGATACAATCTGGGAGGCTCCCCCTATTCCTCCCCCCCCCCCCCCACGAGATAAAGGGTGCGACTCTCCCACGCTCCCCAGTACTGGGGCTGTGTGTGCACCTGTACACGTGTGAACGTACCACTTCCCAGTACTGGGGCTGTGTGTGCACCTGTACACGTGTGAACGTACCAGCATAATTGGGTAACACTTCAACGCCTCGTACTGAGACTACGACAGGAGACGAGTTCAGGCTCAAATAATTTGTACTGATGTTTACCCTGGTGCCCAGACGTCTTCTTAATTAACCATTCATCATTGTAGGTGGCAGGTGGTGTAGTGGTGGTGGCAGTGGTGTAGTGTGGTGGCAGGTGGTGTAGTGGTGGTGGCAGGTGGTGTAGTGGTGGTGGCAGGTGGTGTAGTGGTGGTGGCAGGTGGTGTAGTGGTGGTGGCAGGTGGTGTAGTGGTTGTGGCAGGTTGATGTAGTGGTGGTGGCAGGTGATGTAGTGGTGGTGGCAGGTGGTGTAGTGGTTGGTGGCAGTGGTGTAGTGGTGGTGGCAGGTGGTGTAGTGGTGGTGGCAGGTGGTGTAGTGGTTGTGGCAGGTGGTGTAGTGGTGGTGGCAGGTGGTGGTAGTGGGTTGGGCAGGTGGTGTAGTGGTTGTGGCAGGTGGTGTAGTGGAGGTGGCAGGTGGTGGTGTGGTGGTGGCAGGTGGTGTAGTGGAGGTGGCAGGTGGTGTAGTGGAAGGCAGAGCGCGACATTCACTACAATAACTCTCACGCTGGCATGTTGTCATCTTATTGTGCAGACTTGGAATCTGACCTTATAAGTATTGTTTATGTTCATATTATTAGAGAATGCGCTTCCGGTTCCAGACAGTATAATTGGATTCCTTTGAGGCGGTCCCAATACCTCAAATCCCTATGGGCAGTATAAAGCATCTCAGATATCTTTTTTATCTCGTGTGTGGCTGCCTTGAAGAAGGATACGAGCGCACAGAAGTACTTGAGACGAGAGAGTACTAGAGTACACATTATCTGTTTTGGTTTGTGTAGGGTACGACACATTCACGCCATTCTATCTTATGATTTTATAAACGTGATGTATTACGTCTTGACTGTTCTCTTCTTCAAGGTCCTCAACTTCTTCACCGCCACAAGTTGAGCTAATATTGTTCATAGGTTCTCGAGAGCGAGGAGCAGACCTCAAATAACTTCATGGAAGAGCGTAATGCACTTATGTGCTGGAGCAAATGAGTGTTCAATCAAACTATGATATATGGGGAGGTAGGTGTGGGGGTGGGTGATAAGACATCACTGGTGAGATGGGGAGGCAGCAGGTGTGTGTGTGGGGGGGGGGGGTGATAAGACATCCTAGTGAGATGGGGAGGCAGCAGGTGTGTGTGTGGGGGGGGGGGGGTGATAAGACATCCTAGTGAGATGGGAGGCAGCAGGTGTGTGTGTGTGGGGGGGGGGGTGATAAGACATCCTAGTGAGATGGGGAGGCAGCAGGTGTGTGTGTGGGGGGGGGGGTGATAAGACATCCTAGTGAGATGGGGAGGCAGCAGGTGTGTGTGTGTGGGGGGGGGGGTGATAAGACATCCTAGTGAGATGGGGAGGCAGCAGGTGTGGGGGGGGGTGGTGACAAGACATTCCTCGTCACCTGTGTGAAGACTCTCAATGATGATACTCTCAAACACTTCCTCTCATTGTTCTTACCTCACTCTTATTCATGTATTCTCCCTCTTACCACACTCGATATTCCCCCTCCAACATTGTTGCGTGTGTCGTCACCACCACCTCAATGCTCCATCACCACCACCTCAATGCTCCATCACCACCACCTCAATGCTCCCACATCATTCCCAGCATCCCTCGATGGATGCTGGGGTATATTCATTTCGCCACGTCTCTGTTCTAGGCTCCTGTACGGCGCCTCATGGCTCGTATGCTAGGCAGCATTCTCCTAAAGCTTGGCACACTGACTTTCCTTCAACATTGAGGTATCACAAGTTGTCATACCTGGTCGTTGACTCAGGTTAATTTTCTTGATCTTCCTACAGGCTTCTGTTCACTGTCTCGCGAATTCATCGTTTCGACTTGCAACTTAAAATATTTTAATTTCATTACATAGCCTAATAACTTAATTTGTTTTATGTGTTTTATTTATGTTGGTAGTGTTATATCTGGATAATTATGAAACGGAGGTTTGTTAGGTATCTTAAAGGAAACGAATATTAAAAAAGTACAGTCTGAAAAAGAAGTCACTAAGAAGAGCTGCAAAACTCCCGCTCACTATATGAATAATACATTCAAATGCATTCATTGGGTTGCATTTTTGTCTTGAAGAATATTAATAATGTATCTTGTGTTAAATAAGCCTGTCGGCGGGACCGAGAATACCTTCTCTCTCTCAAAAAAAATACAAAAACATATTTAGTAGTTACGCGTGTGTAAATATGAATTACTGGTGTTGCATACTAGGCAATCTTAGGGTATATTCATCTTAGTGATGATGTCCTTGCACTTAATGAATCGTCATGTCCCGTGTTCGATCAGTGACAAAGCTTTACACCAGCTAACATAGGCCTTCATAGGCTCGATAGGTTGCAAAGGTTCGAACGCCTATGGTTAGGCAAAACTCCGCTTCAAATGTGAGGAAGTTTGTAATGGTGAGGCCGGGCTGCATCAGCACGCGTATCCGCATTGTTCTTAGCGGTGGTCGGTGTGCCTCTAGCCCAACCCGTCCTGCGGAACTGATAGTACTTTCCCAGCGGTGTTGGTAGCCCTGGGTGTGGTTGGCGTCCCCGGGGCCTCACACTTCATGCGAGGCGTTGGTAGCCCTGGGTGTGGCAGCAGCCTTACACTTCATCGGGTTAAGTCCGGGGAAACCTGTGACCATTTGTTGTTTTTTCGTGGGCGTCCAAGTGGCGAGACGAGCTGCATCATCCTCACCTGTACCCCAGCCCCTAGCCTTCGTGCCACCCGCCGCCCTGCCACCCGCCGCCCTGCCACCCGCCGCCCGTAGACCCTGCCTGCCGTCCGTGGCCTGCCACCCAGCTTTACAACAATCCCAAGCCCTAAGCAATCAGCACCTTAAGCATTTATGCGAGAGCTTTAGTTTATATTGTGGGCAAGCGTTGGGTTGTCAAGTGTTCTGGTATTCGTGGGCGGTTTCTTAATTAGTTCTTGGTTATCAGTGATGGAACCTGACGAACGTCTCAAAGCTACAGTGTGGGAAACTTGTGATGCTGCTGGACTAGATCCACACCTTGTGTCCGGGTGTGGTGCCGAGTTAGATCCACACCTCGTGTCCGGGTGTGGTGCCGAGTTAGAGCCACACCTTGTGTCCGGGTGTGGTGCCGAGCTAGAGCCACACCTTGTGTCCGGGGCCGCTGTTGGGTTACATATATCCTGGTGGTGTTTTGTTTATAAACATGAGGTGCGGGGGTAGTGAGGGAGACGGCGAGGAAGGTGGAGTCGTCCCACTGTTATAGTTCTCTTGAGCTGGCGAGTGGGAGGTCTGGGCCACCATGACCAGCTCCACATTCTGCGCCACATTTGTCTTTGTGGGAGAACAGTTAGTAGTTCAGTTCATTTGTAATGTACCCCATACCTATCCTGTGGGCGGTAGTGGTCCCTAAATCCTTTCTGTGGGCGGTAGTGAACCCCATACCCCTCCTGTGGGCGGTAATGGATTCCTTATCCTTTCTGTGGGCGGTAGTGGACCCCATAAATCATCCTGTGGGTCGTAGTGGACCCCATAACTCATCCTGTGGGTCGTAGTGGACCCCATAACTCATCCTGTGGGTCGTAGTGGACCCCATAACTCATCCTGTGGGTCGTAGTGGACACCATAACTCAACCTGTGGGTCGTAGTGGTGGACCCCATAACTCATCCTGTGGGTCGTAGTGGATCCCATAACTCATCCTGTGGGTCGTAGTGGACCCCATAACTCATCCTGTGGGTCGTAGTGGATCCCATAACTCATCCTGTGGGTCGTAGTGGACCCCATAACTCATCCTGTGGGTCGTAGTGGACCCCATAAACTCATCCTGTGGGTCGTAGTGGACCCCATAAACTCATCCTGTGGGTCGTAGTGGACCCCATAACTCATCCTGTGGGTCGTAGTGGACACCATAACTCATCCTGTGGGTCGTAGTGGACCCCATAACTCATCCTGTGGGTCGTAGTGGACCCCATAACTCATCCTGTGGGTCGTAGTGGATCCATATCCCTACTGTGGGCGATAGTGGGAAAGGTTAAAGAGGCACATAATGGGCTCAGGAACTGAATCTCAAACTTCATTTAGCTAAAAAATTTAGTCTTGATAAGCTAGCTACACAGTTTTTAGCGAATTATTATAACAATGGGTTCGAGAACGCCCACAAGTACAGTCTCTAAGGCAAGCAAATTACATTTGTAATTGCAAGCAAATGTACAAGAATGTAACAACTCTTGTATATATCTCAAAAAAAAAAAAAAATTGGTGAGCTAGTTTTAAAATACATTATGTTTATCGTAGGCTTTTTCAGCCTGTGGCCAGCGCTGGAAGGGTTATAATCGCACTCATGTACTACTTACAGTTAGCAGACTGGGAATATTTAGCTAAACTTTCTGATTGTAGATCATTTTTGAATTAAATATTTACACATTTCTTGAACATACGTTATAGAGCTGTGTCAATTCATGTATCTTTTCTCACTCCATCACATAGTGACGGAGGGTCTGCCTACCTTGTGTAGCCTCCGGAGATCAATACCTCCGCGGCCCGGTCTCCCCTCCCGGTTGATCAGGTGTCCTGTGGAGGTGTTTGTCGAGTTCTCTCTCTTAAACACTGTGAGATGCCGACCAGTTATGCGCCTTACGTGTAGCGGGAGAGTGTTGACAAGTCATGGGCGTGCGAATACTTTTCCTGATATAGTTTACATTTGGTCAGGTCTGGCAACCTACATATGGTCAGGTCGACATCAGCAGGTAATGCAAATTCGCATTATATTTATAGCAGTAGTAATCAAAGTCTAAGCCAGTAGAAGCAGTCTTAGTAAAGTCTAAGCTGAGCAGTAGTAACATCTAGGAGTCTACTGATTTTACTGGATGATGCATAGATGTGTGGCTCTTCTTACATGATATTGTGATGACAGATGGAATAACTAGTGTAGATTTCACTTTGCTTCAGCTCTTCAAGCTCTCTTGGTTGTTGTTCTTGGGGCACTTAAATGTGGCAAGGTAGAGTCTGGCCTTCCTGACGCGTGCCACCTGTGAAGAATTTCGTACCCAAGGATTTGACTAAACAACCACCCTGCGACCCAGCACCACCTCAACAGTCCCATGAAAAGACTCGTCCCATCACCCCACGACTCGTCCCATCACCCCACGACTCGTCCCATCACTCTACACACTCGCATCTAATCATATTATCTCAAAGCACCCCATTTTGTACTCCATGTTATTGTACTCGCTAGCCCCCATCCCCCAGCTTAAGACCACTCTCTAGCCTTATAGCTATCCCGCTCCTCGGCTTTTAGCTCCAGTTTCAAGGCTAGTCTCCTGAATATTCGCGCGAGGTGGTGGTGTCATGTAGGCTCTCAGAGCATAGCATGGGTTCGCCTGACAGCTGCTGCAGGATACCACAATGTATATTAAGATGAAGCAGGAGATGGGACTGCAGCAGTATGTGTGCATGTATGAATGTGCGCGCATGTGTGAGTGTGCATGTGTGTGAGAGAGAGCGTGCGTCTTTACTGTTTGTGCCTGCAGCATCGAGCCACAGACCTGGAGACGGTTCCGGGAGTTCTTCCACTCCCCCGAGCTCGGCCTGAGGCCAGGCTCGACATTGCATTAGTTGTTGTTGGCCATAACAACTAATGCCTCATTAGCCTGGAGCATACCTAGAGAACGTTCTCGGAGCTATTCTACTCCGTGAGGCCAGGCCTGACTTGTGATAACTTGGTCCAACAGACTGTTGCTTTGAGTGGCCCGCAGGCCCACATATCCACTACAGCCTGGTTGGTCCGGCACTTCTTCCGAGAATTTAAGTGCTTCTTGAATACTTCCTCCTTTGTTCCAGCAATATATATAATGCTTGCTGGGAGGGTGTTGAACAGCCGTGGACCCCTGATGTTCAGTGTTGTCTGATTGTGCCTATGGCACCTCTACTCTTCACTGAGTAGAGCTACAGCTCTTGGACCTTGCCTTTCCAGCCACCGGCTGTCTTGCTTGCTTTTGATATTATGAATGTAGTTGGCTTCAGTTGTCTTCAGCCTGCTTAACTAGTTCATTAAATTTTCATACTAACATATCTGTGGCTCATCTGTTTCTCATTCTTCCATCTATACTTTTATTTTATTGGTATTCACTGGGAATATTTTACCTTTTGTTTCCTGTCTATACATGTCTCCCAGCGATAGAGACGTAAAATATTTTGAGGGATTGATGGGGTGGAAAGGTTCAGAATGAATACCAATTGAGCAAGAGAATGTTAAGTAAAGCTTAAGAAACAGGTGCGTGCGTGAATGTTATTGCTGCGTGTGATACTTACATGATGGGCTGCAGGTGAAGCGAGTTATCATTGAGAGGCAACTTGCATTTAAAACAAAATATATGTTCACTTTGATGAGGTTAGAAAGGGTTTACTGTATCGTTTAGCATTCAAAGGTCATGACTGTGTGTTAGCAGCGCTCGCTGGTCCATTGAGAGCACGAAGTTATTGATCTCCGAGTTAGAAGTGTTGAGTCTCTGATGACTTTTAATGCGTACTGCTCTCTAGTGTAGCTGGGAGCTTCAGTTTGGTGTTTTATGTCCCTGGTGTTTATGCCTTGTGCATCTTGGGGCAGCAAGTCGCGCCCTCGCGCCCCTCGCAAAGAGGAAACAAAGAAAGGGAACAAAGAATAAAGAACAAAGGCAACTGCAGAAGGCCTATTGGCCCATACGATGTTGTTGTAGGCATCCTTCAGTCTCGGAAGACTATGGAGTTGCGCCCAGACAGGGCGCCAAGCCTGGGTAGGTAGATATGGAGGAGAAGCTGTTACCCATGCAGCAGGCCCATACGAGGCGGCTCCTATTTATACCCACTATCATGTTTGTGTAATATTGGTGAATAATCCATCTGCAGCTTCCATATTTGGGGCTGTTACTCCTGTGTACGTCATCACAAAATATGAAAGAAATAACAGCACTTCCATATATGCCCACTGGACGAGTTAACCCTCTACTGCTAATTCCATTCAAGTAGTAAGTGCAATTCACTCAAGGTCAGAATACGTTAAATATGCCATTTGGGGAAGACATTGTATTTACAAAGCGTTGCAAATATACTATCTGCCTAATATGGGGTGAAGCGCGCGCCCTTGCGAACACGTGGTTCCTGTTGCTGGGTCATCAGTACACAAGGGATGCCGGAGGGCGGGCGTGGACCAGATGGGCGCGGCAGGCTGCTGCACCACGCCCTCTGCTGCCTCGCCACCTGCTGGAGTCTTCAGGGTCACCCGCCACGCACGCCTGTCACGGCTCTCGGCCCACGGTATGAAAAACACCACAACCAGCAGAGTTTCTGGATGGCTGCCCTCCCCCACCGTGCCTGGATGGCTGGCTGCCCTCTCCCACCGTGCCTGGATGGCTGGCTGCCCTCTCCCACCGTGCCTGGATGGCTGGCTGCCCTCTCCCACCGTGCCTGGATGGATGGCTGCCCTCCCCCACCGTGCCTGGATGGATGGCTGCCCTCCCCCACCGTGCCTGGATGGCTGGCTGCCCTAACCCACCGTGCCTGGATGGCTGGCTGCCCTCCCCCACCGTGCCTGGATGGATGGCTGCCCTCCCCCACCATGCCTGGCTGCCCTCCATCGGTGGGTGGGGAGGGTGTTCCCACGCGCACACTAGCAACTAGACCACAACATGGTCAAAAGAATTGCAACTTGGAGTTCTACTGAACAATATTGTTCTCCAAATGCAAAAGTAGCTTTGTGTTGGGTGTTTTGGCGGGCATGTATGCGTGGGAGTGGTACACACGTGTAAGGTAGCCGACCATTCACAACCCGTGCTATAGATAGACCACGCCTCTCATTCATAGCGTCACCACGCACTGCTGACCCTCTGTGGCGTGGCGCCAGACAAGGCGGGTCCCCTCGCCAGCGTAGCCCACACAAAGACTAGATCTTCGTATCTCCCACACCAACAGGCTCCGAAAATGGATAACAAAGGATCTCGAGAACCTTATGGGTAGAAAGGGAGTTTGGTACAAAAGGATTAAGAATGGGGAAGTCTGTTTAGAACAAGAATTCGTCCAACTGGTTAGAAATGTTAAAAAGGAGTTAAGGAGGGCAAAACGAAACTATGAAGTTCGCATAACAGGACAAGCAAAGACAAATCCTAAAGATTTTTTCAGTTATATCGAACAAAGATTAGGGAAAGGATAGGTCCATTAAATACTGAGACAGATCAGATAACTGATAATGACGAAGAGATGAGTAGTATTTTTATAAATATTTTCTCTGGGTAAATGAGGAACTGTATATATATATATATATATATATATATATATATATATATATATATATATATATATAAATATATATATATATATATATATATATTATATATATATATATATAGGAGGAACTTAACATTATGCCTTCTGCCGAACAAGTCTATGTGGGTGACTAGTTGACTAGTCACAGGTTGGTTGACTAGTTTAGCAGTTACCAGGGAGGATGTTATTAAACAAATAGTGAAACTCAAACCAAACAAATCCCCAGGGCCGGACGAAGTGTTTGCCAGGGTGCTCAAAGAATGCAAAGAGAAGCTTTGCGAGCCGCCGTCTACCATATTTATTAAATCATGAGTCGGTCACAGTGTCAGTCGTGGAAGGTTGCTATGTGGTGCCAAATTTCAAGAAAGGAGATAGATCACTTGCGTCAAACTATCGGCCAATTAGCTTAACGTCTATTGTGGGAAAGTTACTTGAATCGGTAACTGCAAATACCATTCGTCTTCATCTTTGAAGACGATTTAATTAACTCATAAATTAATACATGATTCACAACATGGTTTTACAAATGGCTGTTCATGTTCAACAAATTTGCTATTATTTTTATTCCAGCATAGTTGAGGCAGTTGATAGTGGTAAGGATTGTGATGTTGTGTACCTTGACATTAGCAAAGCGTGCTAGCGCATACTTCACTGCGCGCACCTGCGTACTAGCGCATACCTCACTGCGCGCACCTGGCGTACTAGCGCATACCTCACTGCGCGCACCTGGCGTACTAGCGCATACCTCACTGCGCGCACCTGGCGTACTAGCACATACCTCACTGCGCGCACCTGGCGTACTAGCGCATACCTCACTGCGCGCACCTGGCGTACTAGCGCATACCTCACTGCGCGCACCTGACGTACTAGCGCATACCTCACTGCGCGCACCTGGCGTACTAGCACATACCTCACTGCGCGCACCTGGCGTATAGCGCATACCTCACTGCGCGCACCTGGCGTACTAGCACATACCTCACTGCGCGCACCTGCGTACTAGCACATACCTCACTGCGCGCACCTGACGTACTAGCGCATACCTCACTGCGCGCACCTGCGTACTAGCGCATACCTCACTGCGCGCACCTGGCGTACTAGCACATACCTCACTGCGCGCACCTGACGTACTAGCGCATACCTCACTGCGCGCACCTGCGTACTAGCGCATACCTCACTGCGCGCACCTGGCGTACTAGCGCATACCTCACTGCGCGCACCTGACGTACTAGCGCATACCTCACTGCGCGCACCTGGCGTACTAGCGCATACCTCACTGCGCGCACCTGACGTACTAGCGCATACCTCACTGCGCGCACCTGGCGTACTAGCGCATACCTCACTGCGCGCACCTGACGTACTAGCGCATACCTCACTGCGCGCACCTGGCGTACTAGCGCATACCTCACTGCGCGCACCTGACGTACTAGCGCATACCTCACTGCGCGCACCTGGCGTACTAGCGCATACCTCACTGCGCGCACCTGCGTACTAGCGCATACCTCACTGCGCGCACCTGACGTACTAGCACATACCTCACTGCGCGCACCTGGCGTACTAGCGCATACCTCACTGCGCGAACCTGGCGGTTAGCGCATACCTCACCCTGGTCACTGGTTCGAGTCATCTCCCTACAACTTATATTCTCATTGTCATAGATATTGCTGGATGTGATTTGCGTAGGCATGAGTGAATGAGAGAGGATTAATGTGGTGGTTATAGTTGGATAACATTTAGTGCTTATGGCTGGCCGTGATAAGGAAGAACCTCACATGAATCCACAAGCTTTCTGCAGTTTCCTCTTCTTGCGATGTAAGAAGTGAAAAAAAGATATAAACAAAGGTAGCGTAATTTACTTAAGCAAATTGTGGTTTGAGAGAGAGAGAGAGAGAGAGAGAGAGAGAGAGAGAGAGAAGAGAGAGCGCGCGAGCCTATCTTACCTGACGTGCAAAGGATTAGCATCTCTTAGAAGATCGACATCTGCAATTGGAGGGCAATGCTCATCGCACCTGGTGTTCGACTCCCCCTCTGGATTAATCAACTCGCAAATAGATGCAAAGCTGCGATTGTCGTGATATTTCTCGCAGGGCATTCGGCAGGGCGCGCGCAGGTGCGTGATAAGTCTGTCACATTGTGCTGGCCTGTCGTGTCTCTTCCACTGGAGACAGGTCGCGTGTAAACTCACTATTACTCCTCTAATATCCCAACACTCCGCCCTCTTTCCTTAGAGCAAGAGGCAGCTCTTAAATCGAGGTCATATTTGCAGTGGTTTAATAACAGCCAGTTGCTTGGTCGTCATGGTGTCTCTGGGTCGGCGTTTATATTGAGCTGTGATGGGGCTGCACGCACGGGTTCATCCTGGATTGCTTCTTGCGACGGTAGTAACGACCAAGGCGTTCCTTCCCCCCTCACGACCAGGCGTTCCTTCCCCCCTCACGACCAGGTCCCCCCCCCACGACCTCATCAGGTGTGTGTGGGACCCTTCTTGGATGTTTGCCTCAGTTTACCGTTACATATTTGCTCTAATTGCTGTGTGTGTGGGGGGGGGGGGCGGGGAGGGGGAAGCAGAGGCGTGAGGCGCACACGTCATTGTTGACACAAGCTCGCACAAAGGGGGGAGGGGGTGGGGCCTTTTCTGCGACCCGGTGCACCTGTCAAAAGCCATTTAAATTAATGAAATTATGTGTAAGTTTGTTTTTTGACACGCATGATTGTACACGCCGGCATAATACAGCAGCACTATGTGGTCTTCGTCAATTAAAATGTGGTGCTGGTAAGATGAAAGGTTCCCCCCCCCCCCCCTTGGGCTCCAGGCACCCCACCCCCCCACCTTGGGGCTCCAGCACACCCCACCCCCCACACCTTGGGGCTCCAGGCACCCCACCCCCCCACCTTGGGGCTCCAGGCACCCCACCCCCCCACCTTGGGGCTCCAGGCAACCCACCCCCCCACCTTGGGCTCCAGGCATCCCCTCCCCCCACCTTGGGGCTCCAGGCACCCCACCCCCCCACCTTGGGGCTCCAGCACCCCACCCCCCCACCTTGGGGCTCCAGGCACCCCACCCCCCCACCTTGGGGCTCCAGGCACCCCACCCCCCACCTTGGGCCTCCAGGCAACCCACCCCCCCACCTTGGGCTCCAGGCACCCCCCCACCTTGGGGCTCCAGGCACCCCCCCCCCACCTTGGGGCTCCAGGCCCCCCCCCCACCTTGGGGCTCCAGGCACCCCCCCCACCTTGGGGCTCCAGTCACCCCCCCCCACCTTTCGGCTCCAGGCACCCCCCCCCCCACATTGGGGCTCCAGGCACCCCCCCACCTTGGGCTCCAGGCACCCCCCCACCTTGGAGCTCCTGGCACCCCCCCCACGTACATGTAACAACAACAAATATTCCGAGATACCCATACAGTAGTTTGTTTACTTAATATATTTTCTGG
>WNGS01167372.1:17864993-17880827 GCA_020271785.1 Procambarus virginalis | reverse complement strand
AGTCCTCAGACTTTAATACAAGTACGTTGTTACTCTGAAGAATTAGAGCAGCCGACGGATCGCTTACTGCCCGCATCGCCTCAACAGATAAATCAGAATTCGTCGGTGAATGACAAAATGACACGCAAGATAAATCCAATGAAAAGGAATTGGAGAAGTGTGAGATAACCATTGAGTTATCACGGGTAGTGATCGGTGGTGTCCTTTGTGCGTTGCCTGCGTGATGGCGGAGTTTGCTCGGGGAGGAAATAACGAGAGCGGTGTTGTCTGCCTTTACTGCCACCCATCAAACGCTCACCTTACCTTACCTTCCTGATGTTATCGTCCTTCTGATATTGGTATCTTGTAATACAATGGCTTTTTGCATCTTGGATTAGTCAACCTTTACCAGAGTTTATTGCTTCTGCTGTAATTTATCACCGACAGTGATGATCTCCAGTGTTTGCCTACGTGCTTCCTCAGGCCAATCTGAAATGAAATTGTGTGTTGGTCAGCGTTTGCTCGGCGATCGTCTCTCTCAAACCTTCGGTGTAACGATGCGTGCAAAAGCCAGTTTGAAACATTTATAGCCATAAAATAGAGGACGGTATAGCCAGGCATGGTCAGCTCAGTGATACTAGCAGGCAGTAATATTGATAGGCCATATCAGTATTTTGGCGGGCCAAGGATGGTGCATCGCTAGTTCCGGCTTTATTGAGGGTAGATAAGCAACGCTGGTTAGCTCATGCTACGACACCGGTAATTTACGTTAGGCGAAAGTAGCTGTGACTAAACACAGGCATCGGCAGTAGAAGATAGACTACATTAAAACAGCTGTAACTAAATATAGACCACAACAGCAGCAGCTTAGGCTTGAGACTTTGGGTCGTGAGACTCTTGGATGGACGCACTTCGTAAACAAACAATAGCGAAGGCAAGGTGTATTTACCGAGGCGAGTCCCCACACTGCAAAATATTTTTTCCTTGTGTTTTCAGAGTGCGGGAGAGCGGAAAGACCGAGTTACCTCGCATTCCCTCACAATCCCAAATAAATCTCAAATCTTCTCTGACTCTCCCTCCAGTCTTTCCGTATCCATGCCTTCGTACTCCGTTAATTTTTATTTGGCGTTCCCATTTTTCTCTGTGGGTGTTTACCCTCTTGAGGGACTTTGTGGTTGCTGTTCACGCCAGACCTAGCGTCTCTGATTTAGGTTTTATAGCTTGGGTAGCGTGATGGTTGGGAAGGTGGGATTATGAATTGTGTTTAGTGCGCGCATGCTAACCTAGATGTACTTGGAAGGTCGATCGTTTGTTAAGCCCGGCTTTTCGACCATCTGTAGTTCAAATTAGTGATTTTTCGCTCGTTTTTCGTATATTTATAACTATCGAATTACCCTCGACAACTTCTCATCTAATCAGATCCTTGAGGTTATCTTGAGATGATTTCGATGCTTTTAGTGTCCCCGCGGCCCGGTCCTCGATCAGGCCTCTACCCCCAGGAAGCAGCCCGTGACAGCTGACTAACACCCAGGTACCTATTTTACTGCTAGGTAACAGGGGCATAGGGTGAAAGAAACTCTGCCCATTGTTTCTCGCCGGCGCCTGGGATCGAACCCAGGACCACAGGATCACAAGTCCAGCGTGCTGTCCGCTCGGCCGACCGGCTGCCTCGATAACCATAACTATATCGACCATTGTACATATACTGACGTAATGGACAATTAATAGTAGAATTTAGTACTATTCGCGTAACAGAGTCGGGGGGGGGGGGGAAGCTAAAAAGCCATACTTAAATGTTCCTCGCCTACTACAGCACACACATGTACTTCATTAGGCCTTAGATAACCTGTATCAGGCCTAAGGTGGTTAGGTTAGGTATTATTAGCAATATAAACGCAAAACCCTTTGAGGTCTGTCCAAATTCAATTGTACTAAATTCTACTTTCTAATTGTCCATTGCGTCGATATAGCTACGATGGTCCGATGAAGAAATCCACAAGGGCCGTGACGCGGATTCGAACCTGCGTCCGAGATCATCCCAGACGGTCGTTTGATGCATCACGCTATTGTGATGTCTGTGTATACCATGGTCGACATCGTTGCTGTAAGTACTGTACAGTCATTGGAGGAGGATACAAAATACAAATATTTAAAAGATAACCTTAAACCTAATAGACAAGGAATTGTACACTCGTTATTAATAGCGTGACAGAGGCAGTCCCACAGGGAGACATAGAGGTATAGGAGAACGACAGGTTATCTTGAGGGTTATCTTGATGATTTCGGGTCTTAGCGTTCCCGCGGCCCGGTCCTCGATTAGGCCTCCTTTTTGTTACACCCCTCCCCCCCCCCCCTCAGGAAGCAGCCTGTAGCAGCTGTATAACTCCCAGGTACCTATTTACTACTAGCTAACAGGAACATCAGGGTGAAAGAAACATTTGCCCATTTGTCTCCGCCTCCACCGGGGATCGAACCCGTAACCTCAGGACTACGAATCCGAAGCGCTGTCCACCCAGCTGTCAGGCCGCCGACGACGGCAGTTCCCACACAAGTCTTACATCGCCAGGAGCCACGCCTTGGCTTAACACACTTAAGATGACCCTTCTTAATTAACACTGTCTTGACTCTCACTGCAGCAACTGGAGAGTATGCTGGAAGCCTATCAGGTACCCTAGAAACACACACACACACACACTGGTGGTGGCTGAGGGGCCGGTGGCTGAGTGAACAGCACGCTGGCTCGTAATCCTGTGGCCCGGTTCGATTCCCGGACTAGGCAGAGACAAATGGGCAGAGTTTCTTTCACCCTGATACTCCTGTTACCTAGCAGTAAATACGTACCTGGGAGTTAGACAGCTGTTAGGGGCTGCTTCCCGGGGGAGGGGAATTAGTTAGTAGTATAGTAACAGTTGATTGACAGTTGAGAGGCGGGCCGAAAGAGCAGAGCTCAACCCCCGCAAACACAACTAGGTGAATACACACACTCACTCACTCACTCTCTGGCTCTCTCTCGCTCTCTACTGTGTACATTAATATAGTGATAACCTCGGTAAACTAACATGGGCTGGATTCCCAAATGCCGTCATACACTCGGATACAATCTGGGAGGCTCCCCCTATTCCTCCCCCCCCCCCCCACGAGATAAAGGGTGAGACTCTCCCACGCTCCCCAGTACTGGGGCTGTGTGTGCACCTGTACACGTGTGAACGTACCGCTCCCCAGTACTGGGGCTGTGTGTGCACCTGTACACGTGTGAACGTACCGCTCCCCAGTACTGGGGCTGTGTGTGCACCTGTACACGGGTGAACGTACCAGCATAATTGGGTAACACTTCAACGCCTCGTACTGAGACTACGACAGGAGACGAGTTCAGGCTCAAATAATTTGTACTGATGTTTACCCTGGTGCCCAGACGTCTTTCTTAATTAACCATTCATCATTGTAGGTGGCAGGTGGTGTAGTGGTGGTGGCAGGTGGTGTAGTGGTTGTGGCAGGTGGTGTAGTGGTGGTGGCAGGTGGTGTAGTGGTGGTGGCAGGTGGTGTAGTGGTGGTGGCAGGTGGTGTAGTGGTGGTGGCAGGTGGTGTAGTGGTGGTGGCAGGTGGTGTAGTGGAGGTGGCAGGTGGTGTAGTGGTGGTGGCAGGTGGTGTAGTGGTGGTGGCAGGTGGTGTAGTGGAGGTGGCAGGTGGTGTAGTGGTTGTGGCAGGTGGTGTAGTGGTGGTGGCAGGTGGTGTAGTGGAGGTGGCAGGTGGTGTAGTGGTGGTGGCAGGTGGTGTAGTGGAGGTGGCAGGTGGTGTAGTGGTGGCAGGTGGTGTAGTGGTGGTGGCAGGTGGTGTAGTGGAAGGCAGAGCGCGACATTCACTACAATAACTCTCACGCTGGCATGTTGTCATCTTATTGTGCAGACTTGGAATCTGACCTTATAAGTATTGTTTATGTTCATATTATTAGAGAATGCGCTTCCTGGTTCCAGACAGTATAATTGGATTCCTTTGAGGCGGTCCCAATACCTCAAATCCCCTATGGGCAGTATAAAGCATCTCAGTATATCTTTTTTATCTCGTGTGTGGCCTGCCTTGAAGAAGGATACGAGCGCACAGAAGTACTTGAGACGAGAGAGTACTAGAGTACACATTATCTGTTTTGGTTTGTGTAGGTGTACGACACATGCACGCCATTCTATCTTATTGATTTTATAAACGTGATGTATTACGTCTTGACTGTTCTCTTCTTCAAGGTCCTCAACTTCTTCACCGCCACAAGTTGAGCTAATATTGTTCATAGGTTCTCGAGAGGCGAGGAGCAGACCTCAAATAACTTCATGGAAGAGCGTAATGCACTTATGTGCTGGAGCAAATGAGTGTTCAATCAAACTATGATATATGGGGAGGTAGGTGTGGGGGGGGGGTGATAAGACATCACTGGTGAGATGGGGAGGCAGCAGGTGTGTGTGTGTGGGGGGGGGGGGTGATAAGACATCCTAGTGAGATGGGGAGGCAGCAGGTGTGTGTGTGTGTGGGGGGGGGGTGATAAGACATCACTGGTGAGATGGGGAGGCAGCAGGTGTGTGTGTGTGGGGGGGGGGGGGTGATAAGACATCCTAGTGAGATGGGGAGGCAGCAGGTGTGTGTGTGTGGGGGGGGGGGTGATAAGACATCCTAGTGAGATGGGGAGGCAGCAGGTGTGTGTGTGTGTGGGGGGGGTGATAAGACATCCTAGTGAGATGGGGAGGCAGCAGGTGTGGGGGGGGGTGGTGACAAGACATTCCTCGTCACCTGTGTGAAGACTCTCAATGATGATACTCTCAAACACTTCCTCTCATTGTTCTTACCTCACTCTTATTCATGTATTCTCCCTCTTACCACACTCGATATTCCCCCTCCAACATTGTTGCGTGTGTCATCACCACCACCTCAATGCTCCATCACCACCACCTCAATGCTCCATCACCACCACCTCAATGCTCCATCACCACCACCTCAATGCTCCCACATCATTTCCCAGCATCCCTCGATGGATGCTGGGGTATATTCATTTCGCCACGTCTCTGTTCCAGGCTCCTGTACGGCGCCTCATGGCTCGTATCTGCTAAGCAGCATTCTCCTAAAGCTTGGCACACTGACTTTCCTTCAACATTGAGGTATCACAAGTTGTCATACCTGGTCGTTGACTCAGGTTAATTTTCTTGATCTTCCTACAGGCTTCTGTTCACTGTCTCGCGAATTCATCGTTTCGACTTGCAACTTAAAATATTTTAAATTTAATTACATAGCCTAATAACTTAATTTTGTTTTATGTGTTTTTATTTATGTTGGTAGTGTTATATCTGGATGATTATGAAACGGAGGTTTGTTAGGTATCTTAAAGGAAACGAATATTAAAAAAGTACAGTCTGAAAAAGAAGTCACTAAGAAGAGCTGCAAAACTCCCGCTCACTATATGAATAATACATTCAAATGCATTCATTGGGTTGCATTTTTGTCTTGAAGAATATTAATAATATATCTTGTGTTAAATAAGCCTGTCGGCGGGACCGAGAATACCTTCTCTCTCTCAAAAAAAATACAAAAACATATTTAGTAGTTACGCGTGTGTAAATATAAATTACTGGTGTTGCATACTAGGCAATCTTAGGGTATATTCATCTTAGTGATGATGTCCTTGCACTTAATGAATCGTCATGTCCCGTGTTCGATCAGTGACAAAGCTTTACACCAGCTAACATAGGCCTTCATAGGCTCGATAGGTTGCAAAGGTTCGAACGCCTATGGTTAGGCAAAACTCCGCTTCAAATGTGAGGAAGTTTGTAATGGTGAGGCCGGGCTGCATCAGCACGCGTATCCGCATTGTTCTTAGCGGTAGTCGGTGTGCCTCTAGCCCAACCCGTCCTGCGGAACTGATAGTACTTTCCCAGCGGTGTTGGTAGCCCTGGGTGTGGTTGGCGTCCCCGGGGCCTCACACTTCATGCGAGGCGTTGGTAGCCCTGGGTGTGGCAGCAGCCTTACACTTCATCGGGTTAAGTCCGGGGAAACCTGTGACCATTTGTTGTTTTTTCGTGGGCGTCCAAGTGGCGAGACGAGCTGCATCATCCTCACCTGTACCCCAGCCCCTAGCCTTCGTGCCGCCCGCCGCCCTGCCACCCGCCGCCCGTAGACCCTGCCTGCCGTCCGTGGCCTGCCACCCAGCTTTACAACAATCCCAAGCCCTAAGCAATCAGCACCTTAAGCATTTATGCGAGAGCTTTGGTTTATATTGTGGGCAAGCGTTGGGTTGTCAAGTGTTCTGGTATTCGTGGGCGGTTTCTTAATTAGTTCTTGGTTATCAGTGATGGAACCTGACGAACGTCTCAAAGCTAAAGTGTGGGAAACTTGTGATGCTGTTGGACTAGATCCACACCTTGTGTCCGGGTGTGGTGCCGAGTTAGAGCCACACCTTGTGTCCGGGTGTGGTGCCGAGCTAGAGCCACACCTTGTGTCCGGGGCCGCTGTTGGGTTACATATATCCTGGTGGTGTTTTGTTTATAAACATGAGGTGCGGGGGTAGTGAGGGAGACGGCGAGGAAGGTGGAGTCGTCCCACTGTTGTAGTTCTCTTGAGCTGGCGAGTGGGAGGTCTGGCCCACCATGACCAGCTCCACATTCTGCGCCACATTTGTCTTTGTGGGAGAACAGTTAGTAGTTCAGTTCATTTGTAATGTACCCCATACCTATCCTGTGGGCGGTAGTGGTCCCTAAATCCTTTCTGTGGGCGGTAGTGAACCCCATACCCCTCCTGTGGGCGGTAATGGATTCCTTATCCTTTCTGTGGGCGGTAGTGGACCCCATAACTCATCCTGTGGGTCGTAGTGGACTCCATAACTCATCCTGTGGGTCGTAGTGGATCCCATAACTCATCCTGTGGGTCTTAGTGGACCCCATATCCCTACTGTGGGCGGTAGTGAGAAAGGTTAAAGAGGCTCATAATGGACTCAGGAACTGAATCTCAAACTTCATTTAGCTAAAAAATTTAGTCTTGATAAGCTAGCTACACAGTTTTTAGCGAATTATTATAACAATGGGTTCGAGAACGCCCACAAGTACAGTCTCTAAGGCAAGCAAATTACATTTGTGGTGAGCTAGTTTTATAATGTTTATCGTAGGCTTTTTCAGCCTGTGGCCAGCGGTGGAAGAGTTACAATCGCACTCATGTACTACTTACAGTTAGCAGACTGGGAATATTTAGCTAAACTTTCTGATTGTAGATCATTTTTGAATTAAATATTTACACATTTCTTGAACATACGTTATAGAGCTGTGTCAATTCATGTATCTTTTCTCACTCCATCACATAGTGACGGAGGGTCTGCCTACCTTGTGTAGCCTCCGGAGATCAATAGCTCCGCGGCCCGGTCTCCCCTCCCGGTTGATCAGGTATCCTGTGGAGGTGTTTGTCGAGTTCTCTCTCTTAAACACTGTGAGATGCCGACCAGTTATGCGCCTTACGTGTAGCGGGAGTGTGTTGACAAGTCATGGGCGTGCGAATACTTTTCCTGATAGTTTTTACATTTGGTCAGGTCTGGCAACCTACATTTGGTCAGGTCTGGCAACCTACATTTGGTCAGGTCTACATCAGCAGGTAATGCAAATTCGCATTATATTTATAGCAGTAATAATCAAAGTCTAAGCCAGTAGAAGCAGTCTTAGTGAAGTCTAAGCTGAGCAGTAGTAACATCTAGGAGTCTGCTGATTTTACTGGATGATGCATAGATGTGTGGCTCTTCTTACTTGATATTGTGATAATAGATTGAAAGCTAGTGTAGATTTCACTTTGCTTAAGCTCTTCAAGCTCTCTTGGTTGTTGTTCTTGGGGCACTTAAATGTGGCAAGGTAGAGTCTGGCCTTCCTGACGTGTGCCACCTGTGAAGAATTTCGTACGCAAGGATTTGACTAAACAACCACCCTGCGACCCAGCACCACCTCAACAGCCCCCACGACTCGTCCCATCACCCCGACGACTCGTCCCATCACCCCACGACTCTTCCCATCACCCACGACTCGTCCCATCACCCCACGACTCGTCCCATCACCCCACGACTCGTCCCATCACCCCACGACTCGTCCCATCGCTCTCACACTCGCATCTAATCATATCATCTCAAAGCACCCCATTTTGTACTCCATGTTATTGTACTCGCTAGCCCCCATCCCCCAGCTTAAGACCACTCTCTAGCCTTATAGCTATCCCGCTCCTCGGCTTTTAGCTCCAGTTTCAGGGCTAGTCTCCTGAATATTCGCGCGAGGTGGTGGTGTCATGTAGGCTCTCAGAGCATAGCATGGGTTCGCCTGACAGCTGCTGCAGGATACCACAATGTATATTAAGATGAAGCAGGAGATGGGACTGCAGCAGTATGTGTGCATGTATGAATGTGCGCGCATGTGTGAGTGTGCATGTGTGTGAGAGAGAGCGCGTCTTTACTGTTTGTGCCTGCAGCATCGAGCCACAGACCTGGAGACGGTTCCGGGAGTTCTTCCACTCCCCCGAGCTCGGCCTGAGGCCAGGCTCGACATTGCATTAGTTGTTGTTGGCCATAACAACTAATGCCTCATTAGCCTGGAGCATACCTAGAGAACGTTCTCGGAGCTATTCTACTCCTGAGGCCAGGCCTGACTTGTGATAACTTGGTCCAACAGACTGTTGCTTTGAGTGGCCCGCAGGCCCACATATCCACTACAGCCTGGTTGGTCCGGCACTTCTTCCGAGAATTTAAGTGCTTCTTGAATACTTCCTCCTTTGTTCCAGCAATATATATAATGCTTGCTGGGAGGGTGTTGAACAGCCGTGGACCCCTGATGTTCAGTGTTGTGATTGTGCCTATGGCACCTCTACTCTTCACTGAGTAGAGCTACAGCTCTTGGACCTTGCCTTTCCAGCCACCGGCTGTCTTGCTTGCTTTTGATATTATGAATGTAGTTGGCTTCAGTTGTCTTCAGCCTGCTTAACTAGTTCATTAAATTTTCATACTAACATATCTGTGGCTCATCTGTTTCTCATTCTTCCATCTATACTTTTATTTTATTGGTATTCACTGGGAATATTTTACCTTTTGTTTCCTGTCTATACATGCCGCCAGCGATAGAGACGTAAAATATTTTGAGGGATTGATGGGGTGGAAAGGTTCAGAATGAATACCAATTGAGCAAGAGAATGTTAAGTAAAGCTTAAGAAACAGGTGCGTGCGTGAATGTTATTGCTGCGTGTGATACTTACATGATGGGCTGCAGGTGAAGCGAGTTATCATTGAGAGGCAACATGCATTTAAAACAAAATATATGTTCACTTTGATGAGGTTAGAAAGGGTTTACTGTATCGTTTAGCATTCAAAGGTCATGACTGTGTGTTAGCAGCGCTCGCTGGTCCATTGAGAGCACCAAGTTATTGATCTCCGAGTTAGAGGTGTTGAGTCTCTGATGACTTTTAATGCGTACTGCTCTCTAGTGTAGCTGGGAGCTTCAGTTTGGTGTTTTATGTCCCTGGTGTTTATGCCTTGTGCATCTTGGGGCAGCAAGTCGCGCCCTCGCGCCCCTCACAAAGAGGAAACAAAGAAAGGGAACAAAGAATAAAGAACAAAGGTAACTGCAGAAGGCCTATTGGCCCATACGATGTTGTTGTAGGCATCCTTCAGTCTCGGAAGACTATGGAGTTGCGCCCTGACAGGGCGCCAAGCCTGGGTAGGTAGATATGGAGGAGAAGCTGTTACCCATGCAGCAGGCCCATACGAGGCGGCTCCTATTTATACTCACTATCATGTTTGTGTAATATTGGTGAATAATCCATCTGCAGCTTCCATATTTGGGGCTGTTACTCCTGTGTACGTCATCACAAAATATGAAAGAAATAACAGCACTTCCATATATGCCCACTGGACGAGTTAACCCTCTACTGCTAATTCCATTCAAGTAGTAAGTGCAATTCACTCAAGCTCAGAATACGTTAAATATGCCATTTGGGGAAGACATTGTATTTACAAAGCGTTGCAAATATACTATCTGCCTAATATGGGGTGAAGCGCGCGCCCTTGCGAACACGTGGTTCCTGTTGCTGGGTCATCAGTACACAAGGGATGCCGGAGGGCGGGCGTGGACCAGATGGGCGCGGCAGGCTGCTGCACCACGCCCTCTGCTGCCTCGCCACCTGCTGGAGTCTTCAGGGTCACCCGCCACGCACGCCTGTCACGGCTCTCGGCCCACGGTATGAAAAACACCACAACCAGCAGAGTTTCTGGATGGCTGCCCTCCCCCACCGTGCCTGGATGGCTGGCTGCCCTCCCCCACCGTGCCTGGATGGCTGGCTGCCCTCCCCCACCGTGCCTGGATGGCTGGCTGCCCTCCCCCACCGTGCCTGGATGGCTGGCTGCCCTCCCCCACCGTGCCTGGATGGCTGGCTGCCCTCCCCCACCGTGCCTGGATGGCTGGCTGCCCTCCCCCACCGTGCCTGGATGGCTGGCTGCCCTCCCCCACCGTGCCTGGATGGCTGGCTGCCCTCCCCCACCGTGCCTGGATGGCTGGCTGCCCTCCCCCACCGTGCCTGGATGGCTGGCTGCCCTCCCCCACCGTGCCTGGATGGCTGGCTGCCCTCCCCCACCGTGCCTGGATGGCTGGCTGCCCTCCCCCACCGTGCCTGGATGGCTGGCTGCCCTCCCCCACCGTGCCTGGATGGCTGGCTGCCCTCCCCCACCGTGCCTGGATGGCTGGCTGCCCTCCCCCACCGTGCCTGGATGGCTGGCTGCCCTCCCCCACCGTGCCTGGATGGCTGGCTGCCCTCCCCCACCGTGCCTGGATGGCTGGCTGCCCTCCCCCACCGTGCCTGGATGGCTGGCTGCCCTCCCCCACCGTGCCTGGATGGCTGGCTGCCCTCCCCCACCGTGCCTGGATGGCTGGCTGCCCTCCCCCACCGTGCCTGGATGGCTGGCTGCCCTCCCCCACCGTGCCTGGATGGCTGGCTGCCCTCCCCCACCGTGCCTGGATGGCTGGCTGCCCTCCCCCACCGTGCCTGGATGGCTGGCTGCCCTCCCCCACCGTGCCTGGATGGCTGGCTGCCCTCCCCCACCGTGCCTGGATGGCTGGCTGCCCTCCACCAAAGTGCCTGGATGGCTGGCTGCCCTCCACCAAAGTGCCTGGATGGCTGGCTGCCCTCCACCACCGTGCCTGGATGGCTGGCTGCCCTGCCCCACCACAGTGCCTGGATGACTGGCTGCCCTCCCCACCACAGTGCCTGGATGACTGGCTGCCCTCCCCCACCGTGCCTGGATGGATGGCTGCCCTCCCCCACCATGCCTGGCTGCCCTCCATCGGTGGGTGGGGAGGGTGTTCCCACGCGCACACTAGCATTTGACCACAACATGGTCAAAAGAATTGCAACTTGGAGTTCTACTGAACAATATTGTTCTCCGAATGCAAAAGTAGCTTTGTGTTGGGTGTTTTGGCGGGCATGTATGCGTGGGAGTGGTACACACGTGTAAGGTAGCCGACCATTCACAACCCGTGCTATAGATAGACCACGCCTCTCATTCATAGCGTCACCACGCACTGCTGACCCTCTGTGGCGTGGCGCCAGACAAGGCGGGTCCCCTCGCCAGCGTAGCCCACACAAAGACTAGATCTTCGTATCTCCCACACCAACAGGCTCCGAAAATGGATAACAAAGGATCCCAGAACCTTATGGGTAGAAAGGGTGTTTGGTACAAAAGGATTAAGAATGGGGAAGTCTGTTTAGAACAAGAATTCGTCCAACTGGTTAGAAATGTTAAAAAGGAGTTAAGGAGGCCAAAACAAAACTATGAAGTNGAAAGTAGTGGGGAATACTTGGGTCTAGTCCAAGCTCATCCTTGTTGCATGCTTAAATTGTGTTATCAACGTACGTAGATACTTCTGCATTTATGCAGCTACCATAGACTATATGAAGGCTTTATAACGTGTCAAGATGTGATACTAAAAGCTGCCCATCACACAGGATGGTTAGTCACCCAGGGGGACACGTGATGACTCCTGACTCCCATGACTCCAGCCCAGCCAACCACTTGGGCTGGACGGTCTCGCTTCATGCAGGTCGGCGTTCAATCCCCGACCGTGAGCACCGCCCCACTGCCTGTTGTCTGGCACATTGCCGGCGGGCGTGCAGGCGGATGGACCTGTGGGCCACCCAGAGGTGTGGGAGGGGGGGGGGCTTCAGGTACAGCACTGGGGGCTTCAGAGTGCAGCACTGGGGGCTTCAGGGTACAGCACTGGGGGGCTTCAGGGTACAGCACTGGGGGCTTCAGGGTACAGCACTGGGGGCTTCAGGTTACAGCACTGGGGGGCTTCAGGTTACAGCACTGGGGGGCTTCAGGGTACAGCACTGGGGGGGCTTCAGGGTACAGCACTGGGGGCTTCAGGGTACAGCACGGATGTAAACCATAATTATGGACTAACAATTGGCCAAGTTGAGATGTGGATAACATAAGAGTGAGCACTGGATGATGGGCACAAACTGCCTGGTAGTCTTCGAAGCACGATTCCTTGTACTATTTTAAGGACAAATAATTGAATGTAAGTAGGTCCTGACTGACCAGATGGTTAGGCAGTGTTTTGTTGTTGACTATGTTAGTGTGAATTTGGTTTGAAGATCAAAGAGGGGAAACAAGGTGTAGAAACCTAAGTTTGGGGAGCGTGTGGGTGAGGGATAGAGGTCAGGAATGATCGACTTAAAGGTATGGGTTGAGATGCGCTGATTAGCTTGCCGGAAATGGGAAGTAATGCGTGGGAAGCTGTGAATGTGGAGACGGGGATCTGGAAATGGTTCGGACTGAGGTAAGAGAGGTGGTTGGTGGCCGTGACGTGGCGAGCCAGTGCTGGAAGACCAGAACTGGAAGCTGCTGGACCTGGAGTGGGGGAGCGGAGGTTGGAAGGCCGAGGTATCTGGCTGTGGTAGCCTGAGGCGGCCTCAGTCTGGCTGTGGCCCGCGCAGGTAATTATGAGCCGTGGGGAAGGTAATCACTGGCTTTTGACCTTAACCGGGAGATGTGCACGGAGCCCCCGTACCTCCCACCCGCCTGCTGCTCCCATGGTAGTCCGCCGCCCCCACGGTAATACTCCTCAGCCAGGTCCTACTGGGTCTGGATACAACCGACTTGCTTAAGTAGTCCGGGAACTTTAATGGGGTGATGTTGGGTTAATTGGGATTTATATTTACTTTTAGAGCCTGTTTTTTTCTGTACTTGCGGGGCAATTGCGATTGTAGTTTATTGTGACAGCTTAAAATATTTGGTCTTTAATTAACCGGGGCGTAGTTAAGCCTGGCGGAAGGTGAGGCGGTGTGGGCTAAATGATGATGGTTTTGTGAATGGTGAGCAGATAGAAAGTGGCCCCTCGCGTGTAGTGGTGTGGTGGGTATAGTGGCCTTGGGGAGCCGTGAGCGGCTGGAGTAGTGTGTGACAGAGGCTGTGTGGTAGGTGGTGAGGGGGGGGGGGGGAGAGCACTGGCCAGGGGGAAGTGTGTACAGTGTGCAGAGTCCCCCCCCCCCTCCCCGTGGGGAAGGAGCGGGATATCCCTGGGTATGATCAGCTGTATGGGGGGAGGGGGGGGGTAGGAGGGGAGGGGATGGCGACTATCCGGCTGTGATTAGTTGTTTTGTGCTGCATGAAGGTTGGGAGGGGGGAGGGGGAGGGGGTGTAGGAGAGGGGCTCGAGATGTAACCGAGAAGTGACTTGATCACTTTTACAGGTTTTTGTTCCATCTACCATCATCATTATCGTCGTCTCTTCTTCCCCTTCTTCCTACTGTAACACCCCCCCCCCCCCGTGACACCTCCCCGTCACCCCCCCCCGAAACACCTCCCCTACTACCCTTCCCTGTGACACCTCCCCTCCCCCCCCCGTGACACCTCTCCCGCCATCCCCCCACTGTGACACCTGTGAAATTAATGGTGCCCAACCACTTGGACGGTCGGGGATTGAACGCCGACCTGCATGAAGCGAGACCGTCGCTCTACCGTCTAACCCAAGTGGTTTGGGTCCGTGTGAAACAGATTGTTCAGACATGGAGATTAACATTTACCATCCCTCATACTTAGGTTATCTTGAGAGTATAGAGTTGGGAGGAATGCTTCAATAAGAACAGTGTCTACATTGAACAAAATACTGTTTTCCCCACTGGAACAATGTGGGATTATGTGCACTACACACATTTATAATGTGTAAGGTGGGCTGGGGTTGTTGGTTATACCACCAAAATAGTGGTGTTGGGGGTTACTGAGGGCAGCTACGGTGGTCCCAGCTACGGTGGTCCCAGCTACGGTGGTCCCAGCTACGGTGGTCCCAGCTACGGTGGTCCCAGCTACGGTGGTCCCAGCTACGGTGGTCCCAGCTACGGTGATCCCAGCTACGGTGGTCCCAGCTACGGTGGTCCCAGCTACGGTGGTCCCAGCTACGGTGGTCCCAGCTACGGTGGTCCCAGCTACGGTGGTCCCAGCTACGGTGGTCCCAGCTACGGTGGTCCCAGCTACGGTGATCCCAGCTACGGTGGTCCCAGCTACGGTGATCCCAGCTACGGTGGTCCCAGCTACGGTGATCCCAGCTACGGTGGTCCCAGCTACGGTGATCCCAGCTACGGTGGTCCCAGCTACGGTGATCCCAGCTACGGTGGTCCCAACTACGGTGATCCCAGCTACGGTGATCCCAGCTACGGTGGTCCCAGCTACGGTGGTCCCAACTACGGTGATCCCAGCTACGGTGGTCCCAGCTACGGTGGTCCCAGCTACGGTGGTCCCAGCTACGGTGATCCCAGCTACGGTGGTCCCCAGCTACGGTGGTCCCAACTACGGTGATCCCAGCTATGCCCAGTGTTCCAAGAAGTTGTGCCCAGTCATCTTGATAATGTCATTCGCCGGGTGTTAGTAGCCAAGCTTCTGAAGGCACAAGTTACAGCCCCGCTCCTGTGCCAGGTAAGTCCACTACGGGCTCACCATAGCCCGTGCTACTTGCAACTTTTTGGTCCCAGTAGCTGAATCTATAACAACAACAGCATCAGCTTCTGAAGCACATAATTTACACTTGGAAAATATTAGGGGGTGGAATGTGGTTTCAAATATGCGTGTAATAGCCTGGTTGATCTGACCACCAACCCGGAGACCTGGTCAGAGACTGGTTCGAGGGGTCATTGATCCCCGGAACTACCACAAGATAAACAAGATGATAACCTCTTCCTCTCCCACACCCACCTCACCCTGTGTGTGGCTGCCGTCCTGTAGTGGTAGTGGTAGTAGTAGTTGTAGTAGGCATCCTGTAGTCTCAGGAGACTATGGAGTTGCGCTCTGGTTGTCTAGGCAAGTGTCTTCTCCTCCAGGGCGCCAAGCCAGGGTAGGTCGATATGGAGAAGTTATCAGTTACCTAATAACTACCTGTTGTATTTATCAGCCATATAGTTTAACAATCTGGTTAGTCTGCTGGTGGCCGTTGCTCGCAGTCAACCGTTATGTACCGCACTCCGGTTGATAAGGTCTCTTTGTAACTTCCCTCACATTTTAAGTGATGGAGGGTCAGGAGAGCGGGGGGAGGGGTTATTGGAAAAAAGATTTGAGCCTTTAATGTCATAGGATTAGCTGTGTATCGATTGAGCTCCTACTTTTCAGTGGATTATTTTACACATTCTGCTGTGTTCCTGGCCTCTTAAACAAGTTACATTTATTAATATTAATTTGAGGGATTTAAAGTGTTCCCAGTTGTGATAGTTGGTGTTTTGTGGTGTTCTAAGATTTAGTCCCAAGACTTTGTGATTAATCCCAGATATTGAATGCTTTCTTTCCTCTCTTTAGTAAATGTTTACTGATTTGTATACAAGTGCAGTT
>WNGS01167372.1:17802239-17838015 GCA_020271785.1 Procambarus virginalis | reverse complement strand
TTTCAAATCTACACATTGGAATAGTTCCTGAAGAGACTAGGAGCCGTAAGTAAGAATGCGCTACAGCCAACCATAGTTTCGAAACTGATGTATCAGAAAGAAGCCGGTCGTCTTTGTTTTTGATGACCGACAGTTGGAAAGGTGGGGGGGGTCCAGGAGCTGAAGCTCAGTCCTGCACACTTGGTTAGATAATAACACAGGCTTGCAAGCTGATGTTGCAACGCCACAATGCATGTGATCATTATTGTTATAATTCTGTTGTCTACCTTGGTCGTGTGTGTAATGTTGCCATAATATATATTGCATGCAATAATGTAATGTTCGGGTGTGTGGTCGGGGTGTGAGATGATGGGGTGGTGAGGGGTGTGGTGGGGGGTGTGGGATGTGTAAGAGGTAGAGGGGGCTGCTGCACGGTGTGGCTTTACCAGTGTGTGGTCACTGTGAGGAAGGAGGTGCAGCTGGCAGCAGACGTGTCCTCGCCACACACACACAAGGTCACACCTGGGTTAACTTATAATAGTCACGGTCTCCAGGATAATAGGATTTCATTAAAATAAATAATTAGGCTTTTGCCACACCCGTCGCATATCCCCCTCCCCCACTTCCCCTCCTTCCCTTTATGAAGGGAAGGAGGTAGGGAGGGACTCTGAGGGGAAGGGCCAGCTATGGTGGCGATAGTGGGACCGGATGCTGTAGTTGGCGGAGATGAAAGAGTCCTCTACATCCATCCTCTGCATCAACTGGTGTAGAGGATGGAGTGGGGTGGACGGGTCAGTGACAGGAAGAGGATGATATGTTTAAGAAATCTGAAGCAAGTGATACAGTTGGTATTATTTATTAACATCTTTATTGACAAAATTAATTACAATTTTGCCTAATCTGAGGATTTTGATAGTCTTATTAAAGTGAGGATAATGCTAGTATTCACTGTCACGCAGGACAGAGGGTCATACATAAGACAATAGGTCTAAACTGTAGGCTGAAGCACATATATATCAGGGTTACAATCAATGTTTTAATGTATGGATATGTGAAAACAACTTTCTATTGTACAGTTGGTGTAATTAACAGTGCGGAGATGAACTGTGGTCGCCGTCATGAGAGCAGGATGTTGATGCATTAAGATATGGTAGTAATGGAGCCTTGAGATATCGCTCTTATGGTTCTCAGGCTCGACTATACAACATGAGGTTGTGCTGATACGAATATCAAGAAAATGTGTTTGTAAGGGTGATTGTGTGGGAGAGTACAGGTGGTAAGGCATGGAAGGGGAGAGCGCGTTACAGTAGGCAATTTAATTATCACAACAACATTGTTCACAACACAACAAATTGTTCAAAAATTATCAACAACAGGCGCCAAGGAAGGAATAATGTGTAGCAGGAGAAAGGTGAGGTACAGATGGTTGTGGTGCCCACACACACACCACCATGGTATCAAAGGTCCATGTAGAAAATTAGAGAGATCCTATTAGAAGTGCCGGAACAACTGGACTGTAATGGATATGTGGCCTGCGGGGCCACTGCAGGGCAACAACCATCTAAATAAAGGCGTCAGAAGACAAGCCTGACCCCAGACCGGGCTTGGAGAGTAGAACTCCCAGAATCCAATCCAGGAATACTCAAGGTATACTCCTTGGTTACATCTCACCGAGAGGCTTCCTCCCACTTCAATGCTCTCCGCAATGTACGATTGTATTCCTCGAGCCTATGTAAGATCTTTTCACAACGGTGTCAGATGGTTATTTGTAGTCTAGGATGATGCAGTCGTGGTCATTAGCAACAGCTGTACATGCTTACCCTATTTATGTATTTATTTGTGCGTAAAAGTTGGGTGTTGAGCAGGGAGCAGGTGGGTGTCGGTGGCGGTGAGTGGAATACGCGAGGAGCCGATAGACCGTCAGAGAAGTAGAGAGCCCTGACGCGAGGCTGCTCACCGCCTGCCTCACCTGGTCTCCGGCCTCAGGCCAGTGTCCACGACACACGCCACCAGGACACCAAGAGTCCGTCAGAGTCTGCATGTGTGATATATGCTTCCCACTCTCCAGGATACACGCGATCATGGCTAATTATAATTCCTTATGATGGGAGCATGGACCACCACCACCGCCTCCTGTCCTCTACCTGACGTGTGGGGCAGGCAGACAGACAGACAGACAGGAGCCAGCCAGTGTCCACACCGTTCTCTCCATTTGCCACTCCGTAAGAAATGCAACCATCTTGACTAATCAGACACTCACAAGACCAGTCAACCGACCAAACCTATCGATGCCGATACATAGAAAACGTTGTTCTTACGCTGCTATAATTCTTACTAATAAGCCGCATTTCCAACGGATTGCTTGATTTCGTAACAAAATACGCCGTATTAGGTGAGAGGAAGAATATTGCTTGTATGTGGTGTTGTGCCTGCGGTGGTTGTGGGCGTATAAACGCAGTGTTTGTTGTCCGGGTTGCAAACAACAGGTTTGCAATAGGGACAACGTACTGTGGCGAGATGTGTGTGTCCCCAACTTTACCAAAGTCAAAATCCATTGAAAGTACATTTTGTTTCACAAATTGTTCAAAAGTTCACGGTGAAGGCTGGTGAGAATAGTCAAGGCTGGTGAGAATAGTCAAGGCTGGTGAGAATATGAATAAAGATTTTATCTTTACCAACCCATCCTTCTAAAATGATAGTATCTATAGTAACTGTTTGGTTGAGCGTACAAAAATGGACTGTTGTAGCCAACAATGTTCACGTTTTGTACTGTTAGGTTTATAGACGGTACGGAAAAATAAGCTAAAAACCAAACTTAATCATTCCTAGGCCTGGTATAGCACATATATGTACTTCAGTATGCCTAAGATATCGTATATTTAGCCTAGGATTGTTTATTTACGCCTTGGTCAGGTTAGGTTAGCTTAAATTCTCTAGTTAATTTCCCGATTTGTTTAGTATATCATTTGACGGAAGGCGGAAACAAATGGGCAGAGTTTCTTTCACCCTGTTACCTAGCAGTAAATAGGTACCTGGGAGTTAGACAGCTGTTACGGGCTGCTTCCTGGTGATGTGCGTGTGTGAACATTATGAATAAGGACTTGCCTGAAACGCTATGCGTGTTAGTGGCTGTACAAGAATGTAAGAACTCTTGTATATATGAATAAATAAATAAATAAATAAATTTAGGCTAATTCAGTAATACAAAACGAACTTTTCGGTCCAACAGTCCATTTTTGTACGGTTGACCAATTTGTTGTTATAAATACTATGATTGAATGAGGGGCTGCAGGAAACACACATCTAAATTGTACACACTGTAAGATCACTTGAGATATACAGTTCAGAGTAAGCTAGAGCTTACTGGTGACGGGACCACCCGAGGGCGGGGTGGTAGGCTAGAGTGGTGACGGAACCTCCCGAGGGCGGGGTGGTAGGCTAGAGTGGTGACGGACCTCCCGAGGGCGGGGTGGTAGGCTAGAGTGGTGACGGGACCTCCCGAGGGCGGGGTGGTAAGCTAAGAGTGGTGACGGGACCTCCCGAGGGCGGGGTGGTAAGCTAAGAGTGGTGATGGGACCTCCCGAGGGCGGGGTGGTAGGCTAGAGTGGTGACGGGACCTCCCGAGGGCGGGGTGGTAGGCTAGAGTGGTGACGGGACCTCCCGAGGGCGGGGTGGTAGCTAGAGTGGTGACGGGACCTCCCGAGGGCGGGTGGTAGGCTAGAGTGGTGACGGGACCTCCCGAGGGTGGGGTGGTAGGCTAGAGTGGTGACGGGACCTCCCGAGGGCGGGGTGGTATGCTAGAGTGGTGACGGACCTCCCGAGGGCGGGGTGGTAGGCTAGAGTGGTGACGGGACCTCCGAGGGCGGGGTGGTAGGCTAGAGTGGTGACGGGACCACCTCATGTAGCTCGGCAGTAGCGGCTGCACTTTTGTTGAGCGTGTCCGTATAGGAAAAGTATTTTGCACTCATTTTATATTAAATGTTTATTATCCCTGTTGGAAACTAAATATTTTGTCTCTTTCTAGGTACGTTTTGAGGGCCAGCAAAAGTCGGGCATCAGGGTATGTATGATGTGTTATGAGGGGCATCAGGGTATGTATGGTGTTGGGGGGGGGTTAGGGTATATATGGTGTTGTGAGGGTATGTACTGTGTGTTAGTCTCTGGGCAGAACAGTAATATGAGGTGGTAAAACGCTTGTCGAAGATAGTTCAGTTAATTTTCTGCCCCCCCCCCCCCAGGACGTCTCCCCCCCCCCCCACGGGATGGGTGGTGGGGATGCACGATTGCCAACTTAAAATTACATGTAATTGGTTTCACAAAAAAACTCTTACTCTTTGCCTTGAGGCCACGGTGATGTTAGGTTGATGAACTATGAAGATGCTGTTGAATTATATGTTGAATTAGCTCACCAGTGTCTTAACTAAACAAATTTTGAGGTTCAGTTCTCGAGCTCATTATGTGCCTCTGTAACCTTTATCACCACCGCTCGCAAGATGGGTGTGGGATGCTTTATCAATGAACCATGCCCAACCTGTGAGTTTTAGTAGATCACGTACTCATCTTGTGAGGGTAAGTTTCCCTCACAAGGCACAAGGTTTCCTTGTGCCGTGAGAATAGCTCCTGCTGCTAACAGTGAATGCTAGCAAAATTGTAATTAATTTTGTCAATAAAGATGTTAATAATAATAATCCTGCTGCTACTCTCGCAATAAGAGGAAGTAATCATTGTGCTTCTTAGTCATGCCACAGAGTTTAACACGGGGGTGCAAGTGCAACTTGATGGCTGTGGACGTATCTTTTTATTTAATTTTTGTTTCGAGTGCACAGTACAAGGTTACTTTTGCAGTTGTCGGGAGGAGAAAACGCACTCTGCACGTACTATAGAGGAGGTTAGTTTATGTAGGCTAAGTTATCTACACGTGTTATTTACTCAATAAATCAGTGGGTGCGTTTCACACGGTTTTATGGGTTCTAAGGAGCGTATCACCCAACTATAATTATAGTACGAGGTGTTGAGGGTTTGCTATTTAGTTTATGACCACAGACAAGGTATGTAAGTTGCAGTGTTAAGCAGGAGTTACAGCGAGGTCAGTAGTGAAGGTTGTGGTGTACCGCGAGGCCCTGGACGACCTCACCCCGTCTGTCCACCATCCAACCCATTAAGACAACGACGTAAATGGAAGCTGTGATGCTGCTGCGGTAGATAATGGGTAGTGATAGAGATGTGGGCCAAGGACTGCCCTTCGCATCAACGATGTATCGAAGGGAGAGCCTTGCCTCCCAGCTATGAGGAATACACGGAGATCCTACAGAGGTGGGGCTTAATCACCTTAAAGACTCGTAAGACGTTATTAGGAATTCTTGGTGACCGATTATGTCTAAGACTGCATCAGTACTTGTCAAGGCCTATGTGACAATTGAGGGAGTGCCATATGCAGCATCCAGATGGGAACACGAGGTCTAGTGGGAGGTACCTGGTTGTTTACCCAAGTGTCTCCAGTGGAACTACCTCATTGCCACCACTTCAGTACGGGTGGTACACTTCTACAATACATGACAGAGCAGAAACTAGAGATGCTGGTACTAAGTGGTGCTTTAGTAAGGCCGCTGGCCGTAGGGTGGGTGACGGCGGCATCGACGGAAGGGTGCGTGACGGCAGCCGAAGGATGCCAGGATCAACGGCAGAAAGCATGGCAGGCACCGTTGGCAGAGGTCAGCCACGAGCAGAACTGACGGAGGTGACGCCGAGAAGGTTGGCAACCCTGGCCGAATTCCTTAAGGGTCAAAGTTCATTGCAGCAGTCCCGGTTTCCTGATTGTACACCTGGACGTTCTGAGTGATGCTGTTCTGGATGGTCACCGGGATGCTTGTCTGGACAGTTTTCCAGGTTATGTCGGACTATACAGAATGCTATCATGATCAAAGAGGGAATTGCCTGAGCAGCGGGTTAAGCCTTAGCAAGAAACTTTGTACCTCTTTATGCACGATTCAACCCTAAGAGAATCATGCACTTAGCAAAATGATCAATACCTTGCGATTGTGAATTTGGGTCTTGCTTTAAGTAGTCAACATGGTGTAGGGATTTTTTATGGTGACAGATTCTGTAATAATAATTTATATCAATGAGTCTAGTATAGTCACAAGTAAAGATCCGTTTAGCATTTCAACGTGGAACTTAGTGTAAGTTTATTTACATAATCTAATTACATATAAACAAAATGGGAACCGAACGCGGGTTTGAATGTCAACACAAAATAGAACACCGAACTATACTACAATTTAAACGAAACACAGGGTACAGGACACAGACGTACTCATAGAAAGAAAGCAATACGTAAATGATCTGGTGATCTGGGAATTATGATGTCTGACAACCTGACTTTTCGCTAACATAACCGAGCAAATATAACGGCGGTCAGGAAAATGATAGGATGGACTTACACTACACTGTTGATAGGATGGTAGGGGGGTAGAAATAGCCTAAGCTACTCTATCCCTTTGAGCTGTATTTTTTGCTTATCTCAATAAACATACTTGAACTTGATAGGATGGATTATGAAAACGGTCAAATCCAGTGAGCCCACAGCAATGTTAATATTATTTAAATCACTGGTGGTGTCCCGTCTTGAGTACTGCTCAGTACTCGCTTCCCCTTTCAGAGCAGCAGAGATGTCTGAAATAGAGGGAATACAAAGAACGTATATGGCACGCATAGACACGATTAAACATGTAAACTATTGGGTCCGTCTCAAAACTCTCAAAATGTACTCCCTGGAAAGGAGACGAGAAAGGTATTAAATAATATATACATGGAAGATGCTGAAAGGCCAGGTCCCAAATTTGCACATTTGCTCCAGTATGTTATTAGAATAACAACATACTGGAGTGAAAGATACGGAAGGAAATGCAGAATAGAACCATTGAGGAGTGGAGGTGCCATAGGCACAATCAGAGAACACTGAACATCAGAGGTCCACAGCTGTTCAATATCCTCAGCAAGTATAAGAAATTTTGCCGGAAGAACAGTGGATGTTTTCAAGAAGCATTTAGATAAGTTCTGGCAAGAATTTTGATTGTTGCCGCCGAGGCGGCTAGTTTATTGTGCACCCCATACACATCCTGTGAGCGGTAGCGCAAAAAAAGGATTACAGAGAGCACAAGAGGTCATTAACATTCTTCATCGGAGATTATCACATTAACAATTACATCTATCCTTCTCACCTTATAATTATAATATCAAGAAGTGCCGGACCAACCGGGGTGTAGTGGATATGTAGGCATGCGGGCCACTCCAAGTAACAGCCTGTTGGACCAAGGTATCACAAGGCGAGCCTGGACTCGGGCCTGGCTCGGGAAGTAGAACAACTCCAGGAACCTTCTTCAGGTATGCTCGAGGTGGAGGGGGCTGGTGTACAACATGTAGTAGTGGTGGTAGAGAGGGGCTGGTGTAGGGAGACGCAGCCACGGGGAGCAACTTTTATGAATGGCTTCCCTCTCCCATTGATGACAATTGATACTGGGGCTACGGTGAATGAGCTGGCTTGCTGACTGGCTAAAAGGCCCCGCGCCCACCTGGGCCAGGTTGCTGGGGTAGGGGAGTTGTCTCTGGGGGTATGGATGGGAGGGCAGGAAGGTAGATGGGTATATTGGGGTTGGTGGTAGGGAAGGGGTAACACCCCACCTTTAACTCAGTGTGCACCTTGGGTTTTTTGCTCTGGGTGTTTTGGTATTCATGATCGGGACGAGAGATACACACAAGATGTTGGGCGAGGCGGAGCTGAGTCAGCGCTGCCACCCTCACACTCCACACTAAGCCACACATTATGACAACTCCTCACCTTACTCCTCTGTGGCTGTAATTTAAGTCACTTCCCATCTCTTACAATTGAGAAGATGATCGCCCAGGTTCCTATAACCTCCCGGTTTGCGACGGTCAGGCCATGTGGGCCTAAGACTCTTAGACAATCTAAAGTGGTGGTCTTCTGAGAAGCCTAGCCTCGGGCCGGGCTGCCAGTCTACAAAAAACTCCTAGAAACCGGTCACGGGTAAATCACACACACACACATACACACACGGTGGCGGTAAATGAGGGGTTGAATGACTAATAAGCCTTACATGGGGCGCCAAGCAAATGCCGACCACGTCATCACTGACTTCCAGTTTTTATCATTATTATTATTGCTTCCAAGAGCGGTCAAGCCCTTTTAACTGATTATTGCTACGTTGAAATGTTGGCCGAGACTGACGAGTGAATGAGTGAGTGTGTACTCACCAAGTTGTGCTTGCGGGGGGAGGCGCATTGGCTCTTTGGTCCCGCCTCTCAACTGTCAGTCAACTGGTAAGTGACATGTGTGTGTGTTTTCGTTTCTCCTAATTTGACAGGGTAGGAGAGCTTTTATAGAAACTAGCGAGTTATTGAACACTCGATAACGGAAAATAATTAAGGTACTTTGACTATTTCGTTATAATTGTATCACTGCTATTAGATAGTTGGTGCATTACATCATTTATCGTGGGCTGAGGTGTGAGGATGAGCCAGTGTAGTGAGCAAGGCTGGTGGCAAGCACGGGATCAGGTGTCGACGGACGCAACGGGTAATGTGACCAGTGGTTCGTATCTCACCGCCACCAAGCAACCAGACGAGTGGAATGCGTGTCAAAGTAGCCGAACACAATAAAGTAGCCGTCACAACAGCAAGAAAAATGACAGGTTGGATAACAAGACCCTTTCACACTAGAGATGCTATACCTATGATGATACTTTTCAAGACGCTAGTGCTCTCTAGAGTGGAGTACTGTTGCACAATGACAGCCCCTTTCGAAGCTGGAGAAATTGCTGACCTGGAGAGCGTGCAGAGATCCTTTATTGCCAGAATTCACTCGGTAAAACATCTAAACAATTGGGACCGACTAAAGAGCCTAAATCTGTATTCCCTTAAGCGCAGGCGGGAGAGATACATAATAATTTACACGTGGAAAATAGTAGAGGGGGCTGGTCCCAAACCTGCACACAGAAATAACATCACATGCGACCAGGAGGCATGGCAGGATTTGCAGAATACCCCCGTTAAAGAGCAGAGGTGCAACAGGTACTCTGAGAGAGAGAACTCTCTCAACATCAGAGGCCCGAGACTGTTCAACACGCTCCCGCTACACATAAGGGGCATAACTGGCAGACCCCTCACAGTGTTCAAGAGAGAACTGGATAAGCACCTCCAAAGGATACCTGATCAATCAGGCTGTGACTCATACGTCAGGCTGCGAGCATCCGCGTCCAACAGCCTGGTTGACCCGAAATCGTCTCAAGGTAAGGTAAGGTAAGGTAAGGTAACTTCAAGGTAACCTGAACAACTTGAAGGCAGCTTGACCAGCCACTGGCCGGTGTGTGGGCTCCCAAGTAATAGTTTTGACCCTGCTCTTTCTCTTATAATTATCAACTCTTCTTTTATTTGTGTGTACTCGCCTAGCGTGAGTAGGGGGGGGGGGAGAGAAAGCGCTCACTTTTGGGGAACCTTGGCGGTATTTGGTTGCTGCATGTGTGCTTGAGGGCAGCTGGCTCTCACACAAAGGTGGATTAGTGGACTGATGATCTTGATGGACTACAGGACTTAACGGATAAGTTATATATATTTTGTTTAATATTATCGAGAAGTAGTTACACTCGGTCCATCCGGAATCTGTACCCACTAGTTGGCAGTTATTGGTGCTCTTTGTGCATCCTGTCCGCAGCCATCCCCCCCCCCGGGCCTCTGTCCGCAGCCATTCCCCCCCCGGGCCCTCTGTCCGCAGCCATCCCCCCCCCCGGGCCCTCTGTCCGCAGCCATCCCCCCCCCCGGCCCTCTGTCCGCAGCCATCCCCCCCCCCCTCTGTCCGCAGCCATCCCCCCCCCGGGCCCTCTGTCCGCAGCCATCCCCCCCCCGGGCCCTCTGTCCGCAGCCATCCCCCCCCGGGCCCTCTGTCCGCAGCCATCCCCCCCCCGGGCCCTCTGTCCGCAGCCATCCCCCCCCGGGCCTCTGTCCGCAGCCATCCCCCCCCCCGGGCCCTCTGTCCGCAGCCATCCCCCCCCCGGCCTCTGTCCGCAGCACATCCCCCCCCCCGGGCCCTCTGTCCGCAGCCATCCCCCCCCCGGGCCCTCTGTCCGCAGCCATCCCCCCCCGGGCCCTCTGTCCGCAGCCATCCCCCCCCCCGGGCCCTCTGTCCGCAGCCATCCCCCCCCGGGCCCTCTGTCCGCAAGCCATCCCCCCCGGGCCCTCTGTCCGCAGCCATCCCCCCCCCGGGCCCTCTGTCCGCAGCCATCCCCCCCCCCGGGCCCTCTGTCCGCAGCCATCCCCCCCCGGGCCCTCTGTCCGCAGCCATCCCCCCCCCGGCCCTCTGTCCGCAGCCATCCCCCCCCCCCGGGCCCTCTGTCCGAACCATCCCCCCCCCCGGGCCCTCTGTCCGCAACCATCCCCCCCCCCGGGCCTTCTGTCCGCAGCCACCCCCCCCCGGGCCCTCTGTCCGCAGCCATCCCCCCCCCGGGCCTCTGTCCGCAGCCATCCCCCCCCCGGGCCCTCTGTCCGCAACCATCCCCCCCCCCGGGCCTCTGTCCGCAACCATCCCCCCCCCCGGGCCCTCTGTCCGCACCCATCCCCCCCGGGCCCTCTGTCCGCAGCCATCCCCCCCCCGGGCCCTCTGTCCGAGCCATCCCCCCCCCGGCCCTCTGTCCGCAGCCATCACCCCCCCCCCGGCCCTCTGTCCGCAGCCATCCCCCCCCGGGCCCTCTGTCCGCAGCCATCCCCCCCCGGGCCCTCTGTCCGCAGCCATCCCCCCCCGGGCCCTCTGTCCGCAGCCATCCCCCCCGGGCCCTCTGTCCGCAGCCATCCCCCCCGGGCCCTCTGTCCGCAGCCATCCCCCCCCCGGGCCCTCTGTCCGCAGCCATCCCCCCCCCTTCGGCCCTCTGTCCGCAGCATCCCCCCCCCCCTCGGGCCCTCTGTCCACAGCCATCCCCCCCCCTCGGGCCTCTGTCCGCAGCCATCCCCCCCCGGGGCCCTCTGTCCGCAGCCATCCCCCCCCCCCGGGCCCTCTGTCCGCAGCCATCCCCCCCCCCCCCGGGCCTCTGTCCGCAGCCATCCGAAGCCAATGCGATAATTTAAAGAGCAGAATTTGTGGTCACTGAAACTGAAACCTGCTGAAATTGAAACCAGANTACGGCAAACTGTGAGCAGCCGGATCCAACAGTCTGGTTGACCAGATCACCAACCATGAGGCCTGGTCGGAGACTGGGCCGCGAGGACGTTGATCCTGGGAATCACCGCAAGGTAACCTCACTTCCACCGCCACCACGAGACAGTGAACTAGCCTCACCGCCACCAGTGAAGCCTCGCCACCACCAGTGAAGCCTCGCCACCACCAGTGAAGCCTCACCACCACCAGTGAAGCCTCACCACCACCAGTGAAGCCTCACCACCACCACGAGACAGTAAACTAGCCTCACCGCCACCAGTGAAGCCTCACCACCACCAGTGAAGCCTCGCCACCCCCAGTGAAGCCTCGCCACCCCCAGTGAAGCCTCGCCACCCCCAGTGAAGCCTCGCCACCCCCAGTGAAGCCTCGCCACCCCCAGTGAAGCCTCGCCGCCCCCAGTGAAGCCTCGCCGCCACCAGTGAAGCCTCGCCGCCACCAGTGAAGCCTCGCCGCCACCAGTGAAGCCTCGCCGCCACCAGTGAAGCCTCGCCGCCACCAGTGAAGCCTCGCCGCCACCAGTGAAGCCTCGCCGCCACCAGTGAAGCCTCGCCACCACCAGTGAAGCCTCGCCACCACCAGTGAAGCCTCGCCGCCACCAGTGAAGCCTCGCCACCACCAGTGAAGCCTCGCCGCCACCAGTGAAGCCTCGCCACCACCTAGCATGACAGATGAGTGGACAGCGCTTCAGATTCATAGTCCTGAGGTTCCGGGTTCGATCCCCGGTGGAGGCGGAGACAAATGGGCAAAAAGTTTTTCATCCCTGATGCCCCTGTTCACCTAGCAGTAAATAGGTACCTGGGAGTTAGACAGCTGCTACGGGCTGCTTCCTGGGGGGGGGGGGTGTAACAAAAAGGAGGCCTGGTCGAAGACCGGGCCGCGGGGACACTAAGCCCCGAAATCATCTCAAGATAACCTCAAGATAGCCACCACCAGTGAACTAGCCTCACCTAAAACATGACATGGCAATATTGAGCCGGGCCGTCATGAAATATACAAGCCACCTTGCAAGCAATTATGCCGTGGCAATAAGCACGCCACATAATTAACTTGGTATGGGGACCGCAGGGGTAATAAACACAGTCTGGAGGCTTACTCCCCATAACAATTAACATACCAAACCTGCCTGCAGGTGGCACCACCCGCTCCCTCGCTCATCCTCATCCATGAGTTTCACAATGTTTTACCCACTCAAGTGTTTTCTCCACTCATGACCACCCGTCCCCCCTCGCTCGGGGCTGCCGTCCCCCCCCCCCCCTCGCTCGGGGCTGCCGTCCCCCCCCCCCTCGCTCGGGGCTGCCGTCCCCCCCCCTCGCTCGGGGCTGCCGTCCCCCCTCCCCCCCGGGGCTGCCGTCCCCCCTCCCCCCCGGGGCTGCCTTCACCATCAAGGCTATTATGTATAAGCGGGGAGGAAGGGATTTATTCATGATCTTTTTACTAGTTTCAAAATTACACTTTCCTTTCTTCACTCTTTTCTGCTTTTGTAAAATCTCGAAAATTGTCAATTGCATTTACAAAATTTAATTTTGTATATACAGAGGATGTGCAATAAGACGACTGCCAACCACATTACCCTTACACAACCGGAGAAAGTAACCACTTAATAAGTAGGCAAGTGGTTGTGTTGATAGTCCTGTAAGAAGCTCGTCTCTGAAAAAAAAACCAAACCAAATACAGTGGTGGTAAAGTGTTAGGGAGGTGGTAATATCCTGTGTTTTGAGGGCAGAAGCCTTAGCGTACTTCAGGGCAGGATGGAATAACATCCACAGCTCCTGTCTCGGTTTCAATCACCCGGGGGAGTTTGGCGTCACAACAAGGACAACACGAAATGTGGAGGATCCCGAAGTTATTGGTTTCTCTGACAATGCAGTACTAATCGTCGCAACTTGATTGGTTGGAGATGGTTGGGTGGAAGGGTGTTGGAGATGGCTGGGTGGAAGGGTGTTGGAGATGGCTGGCGTGCAAGGGTGTTGGAGATGGCTGGGTGCAAGTGGGAAGTTTGCCTTTCATTTAAACAAATTAAAAGTGTTGACAATATATTATATTTACTTGATAGTTACAGCCCCACACAACAAATAACAATTGTGTGCAACACTCCACACACACCCACTGGCTGCGGTGGAAGGGTTACACTCACCTGCATGCTCCATCTACAGTTAACAAACTAATTTTTTCCTCTACCACCCACAGGAGTATTATGGGGTGCATAATAAATGAACTAAACTAAACTAGGCATCAGTCAAGCGACCTGGTACGCAGGGTTCCCACTTTCCTCGCCCAAATCCGACTTTTTGTATGTCTTGTCCACTACTAGTATGTCCGTGAGCGTCCTCTCTCCCCTCTCTCTCTCTCCCACAAGCTTTGTGACAGATATGGAAGGAGAGGCGGGCTTGGTGGTCAATCGTTTCACTCTGTTGGATATCCAGGCCCTTGGTGAGGGCGGTTGTAGTTCAGTGGCTCTTAATTTTTACGTCTCACTTTTCCTAACCACGTTCTCACCTGTAGACCCTCCCCCCCTCCTCTCCTCTCCCTCCGAGAGACTCCCAGCCGCTGATACAAACCGCTAACGGCTGGGAGTTTCACGGTCGCGGGTTCGAGTCATCTCAGTGCTCCAGTTGATGTTGTGCGTTGATATATATCACGTTAGTGTGATATCCCCGTGTAACACCTGTAGCAGCTGCTCTTGATGTAGGTAGCTTACCAGGATACCTGTATGTATATGTACCTACCATGCTTTACAGTTACCTTGCCATGATTTCGGGGCTCAACGTCCCCGTGGCCCGGTCCTCGACCAGGCCACCTCGTTGCTGGACTGGTCAACCAGGTCAAAACCCCACGAGTCGGGTTTTGTTTATTATTAACATTTTTATTGACAAAATTAATTACAATTTTGCCTAATCTGAGGATTTCGATTAAGTCTTGTTAAAGTGAGGATAATGCTGGTATTCACTGTCACACAGGACAGAGGGTCATACACAAGACAATAGGTCTAAACTGTAGGCGGAACCACATATATATATCCTGGTTTGTTTTGTTTTCCCTACCATGGGCCCGAGCCAACTTGCTTATCTGGCCCTACCGTCACAAGCTGACACTCTCTGGCCACCTGTTTACACACACCTGGTTAAGAGCGGAGAGTCACGCAGCTGCAGGAGGTGCTAATTCACAGGTGCGCCCTGCAGCCGTCAGCTGGTCTTTACGCACATCACACATTCAGCATAATATACATCAAATTAGCACAGTTCGCTGAATTAAATATAAAAAACTAAAGCATATTAGCTAAGTAAGAGGTAGGATTTACATTTAATATAATTAAGATTACGCTAAAATATAATTTGAATAATGCAGGCGCCTCTGAAGTCACCTTTATCACTAGGACTTGTAGATTAGTGCGCATATGTTATATATATATATATATATATATATATATATATATATATATATATAATATGTGTGTGTGTGGGGGGGGGGGAGGCGCAAACTTCCAACTTCTCAGTGTTCTACCTCTTTCAAGTGAAGCATTGTATATTATTTAAATAGGTTTGCTCAGAACTTCAACTGCATTGTTTGGCCTCATTGAGGGAGCTGTTCCTCGTCTCATCTGCTGTAATCTCTAAACAGCTCTTACTCAAGGATTAAGATCGTCCCCTGGACACCTCTGAGAAGTGTCCAGAGTCTACTTTGAACACTCAGTTACTACTCAGAAACTGCTCATACAAGTTACTCAGCCGCGTCCAACAGCCTGGTTGACCAGTCCAGCAACGAGAAGGCCTGGTCGACGACCGAGCCACGGGGTCGCTAATCCCCGAAATCACCTCAAGGTAACCGTGAGACCAATGATGATAAATTTTAAGACGCAAGTGCTATCTGCCGCGAAATATTGTTGCGCATTAAGGGACCCATTCAACATTAGAGCACTTGCTGATCTGGAGAACACGTAGAGAGCCTGCATGAATCTCCTCTCTAAAACATCTAAATTATTGAGACTGCTAAAATTTCTCAATAGATAGATGCTGCATAATTTGCATGCTGAAAGAAGACACCTGACAGCTGGTGGACAGCGCTTCGGATTCGTAGTCCTGAGGTTCCGGGTTCGATCCCTGGTGGAGGCGGAGACAAATGGGCGGAAAATGTTGTCACCCTGATGCCCCTGTTACCTAGCAGTAAATAGGTACCTGGGAGTTAGACAGCTGCTACAGGCTGCTTCCTGGGGGCGTGTAACAAAAAAGAGGCCTGGTCGAGGACCGGGCTGCGGGGATCCTAAGCCCCGAAATCATCTCAAGACAAGTCTTAAAAAATCCAGGAGGTATGGAAGAATGTGTAAAATACCCCTGTTGAAAGTAAAGATGCAATAAGTATTCTTAAGAGACGTGTATAGACATTAAAAGCCATTATCACAATCAACTTCATAATGGTCCAGAGCGGACCGGAACGTCGTCGTCTCTTCAATTTCTAGTGTGTGGTTTGGTCAACATTCTTCAGCCACGTTATTGTGACTTTTATCAGCAAGAGCTTAAGGCATTTCAGTGTTCCCTAAATATAGGAGAACATTCGGGGGTTAAGAAGAACATCATAAACATGTGCAAAATGGTACGTGATCACCCAGGCCGCGGAACAGTGAGTTATGAGAGCTCACTCAAGGTGACAAGGACTCTATGCTTCCGCCACTTGTGTTATTTAATCACTGAATATATCGTTTCTTGTGAGGGAGAAAATAAATTGTGGTTGGGAGTCGGCCGACGTTACTCCATTTAACTTAGCTTAACCTAGTCTAATAAAGTGCATTAATTGTGAATGAAAAATGAAAATACTTTTTTTTAACATGGCTCGATATCCCTATGGAGTTTGTAGACCACACCCTTAGTATCGGAATGGCTACAGACTGTATCCTTGTAGTGGCTAAGAGAGGAGCTCCATTTAGACCTCTCGTGTATCTCGCGTCGTTGATTTGCCTTCTATTTCGACCCTTTTTTTCATTTTTGTCTGAAGAGACAAGCATTCAGTGTGTGGGGCCCCGTCGGGTCCCGTGGGCCCTGTGACCAGTGGGGCCAGGAGGCGAGGACAATGACCCAGAGAGAGAGGCGCTCCCACCTTCACAATGACTGCCGTGATAAATTGTATTCCTGCTGGAGTGAGTCTGCCACTAGTGTAGGGCGGGGCGACTAGTCTTTATAGGGCGGCAGGAGTCACGGGGCGCCGCTCAGGTCGCGGCCGCCTCCACCACCACCTGCAGCATCAGCCCCAGCAGCACCAGCAGCAGCAGAATCAGCATCAGCAGCACCAGCTTCAACAGCATCAGCCGTATCAGCCGCAGCATCGGCCGTATCAGCCGCAGCATCGGCAGCAGCAGCATCATCATCAGCATCAACATCATCATCATCATCATCACTATAGAGTCTATCACAGATTAAGAAAGTAATTAGAAACAGAGCAATGCAAAAGATGTACAGTGACCACAACACAGCAGTTGCAACATCAGGATCTGCGGGTTGGTACAAGAATTCAACCAACTACGAACCACTTAGTTTGATGAAAGGGAGCAGTAGAGCAACAGAAGTACACTTACATCGCATCAGGCGTGGATACCCATGTGCATGGGAAATAGGCTTACAGGTTCCGGAAGATGAGAGGAAATGTCAGCACTGTAGAGAAATGCCCGACAGACCACTGGAACATTATCTAACACAGTGCACAGTTGCAAACCCATTAAGATTTCAACTTAGATTCAACAGAGCAGTTGTTAAACATATGGCAAAATCTTACTGAAGCGACCATACGAGTCATAAATACTCATACTCCGCCCAAGTAAAACAGAAACAAGCAACACTTAGTGGGCCAACCAGAGGCTTAGGGCCCGCGCAGGAATATCCCTGCAAAAAAAAAATCATCTACTATCGCTGGCAGAACTAAAACTCACGTTTCTTAAAGACCGTTCATCTTCATTGTAATAATTCCCACGTATGTGAACAAAATAAAAATTATAAAATATAAATTAATAAAGAATTCGGAAAGTTAAAATGTTACTATATATTTGAAGTACAGGGGAAAAAATAAGGATTAATAACAGCCATGCTGGCCCCTAGTTTGTTGATTGAGGTAGCATGGGTAGCCAAGAAGGGAGGAATTACCCCAATGTGACTCTCCACGGGTAAGTGGACAGACCTACACACTGACTGCATCATCCGTAGGGTGCAGTCGCGCCTCCACAGATCTCCAGTATCAGCTATTGATACTGGTAATGGCTCCAAAGGGCCACCACTTACGGGCTATTCATGCCCGTGCCACCTTTTAGGTGGCTTAATCTTCAATCAATCAATCAGTCAATCGACTGCATCGTGACAGCTACCGTACGCCTACCAAGATCACACGCTCGTTTTCTGTTTACAGCCGCGCCGTTCCTCGATTCGGCAAACTAAACATCCTTGAGACTCAATGGGTGACTAAACAGGATGTATGCATTAGGGCAGCAATGGATGCATTCACTGCGGCTAGACCGGTGCACGCACACTGAAGCCATGCGGAGGGAGACACGCATGTAACACTTCCTTTCCCATATGTTGTGTTGCGCGTATGTTTCTCTTGTTTCCTGCTTACGCATACACGATCATCCCTACAAAGGAAGAATAATTTAAACAGGAAGATTGAAGAAATATCTGTCCTGTGTGATGGTGAATACCAGTATTATCCTCACTTTAATTATTTAATTGAAATCCTCAGATTGGGCAAAATTGTAATTAAATTGTCAATAAAGATGTTAATAAATAAGGGAACCGTGAAGGGTACTAACAAACACACGTCGTAGATAACTACACCTTAGACCAATTAATAATAATAATATTATTATTATTATTACTACCACAGACGTGGCCACATATTCACAAAGATCTGTTAAACAGTGATTTATTGAACAATCAACCACAGAAGGTGATTGTAGTTTTTTTTTAAATGCTAATCTAACCTACTAACCTAAATACATAAATACACAGATTTACGTCTGTCCTACATAAACAGTGTTCGAGGTGTCTTTTATATATTATCATTAATGTGCGTTTACAAAGGTGAAATGCAATTCTGACCAAAACAGGTAAGGCAGTAACAGACTCTATCTACTCCCTCGAGCCTGGTTTGATGGTTTCAGTATTTAGTTTCTAAATAAATATGTTTCTAAATTATATATGTAAAAATGTTTTGCAGAGTAAAAGCCTCGAGAGAGCAGGCCCCCCCCCCAAACCCACCAGGGCCCCCGCCCTCCTGCCCCCCCCCCCCCCCCTACCCAGGAACCAGCGGCCAGATTCACAAAAGCACTTACGAACCTGTACATCTTTTCTCAATCTTTGGCGGCTTTGTTTCCAATTATTTAACAGTTAATGAGCTCCAAAGCACCAGAAGGCTGTTTATAACAATAACAACAGCTGAATGGGAAGTTTTCATGCTTGTAAACTGTTTAATATATGTAACCAAAGCCGTCAAAGATGGAGGAAAGATGTACACGTTCGTAAGTGCTTGCGTAACTGCTTCGTGAATCTGGCCGAGGAAAATGACCCCACGACCCTCCCAACCCTCCCGCTAGCCAGTCTGTTGACTTTGGCTCACCTTTCGCACACCAAGACTGCCGGCCCAGTTTGGCCTGTGTAACTCTGCCCTAACCTGGTTATAAACGGGTCATTTGCTGAAGGAGGGCACGGCGGGTTACTCTGACGCCGCCCGCTGACTGGTCCGGGGAGATTATTGCTGATTGGTTAATATTGACTTTACCTTTCGGTGATTAAGAGGATCAACTTCTTCCCCGCGGCCCGGTCTCTGACCAGGCCAGACATATTAACGGAATGGCAGACTATACCAATGTAATGAATTTGCACAGCATTGGCACATATTTGGTGCATATGTGGTGCAACGTCTCTAGTTTTGGGATCAGCTATATTTAAATACAGAAGAAAAATAAGTTAACAGATGTAAATGTCTGGTATCAAAGGGATGGGAGGTCCCTGCTGCTACCCTGTCCTGGGTGGTGTCCCTGCTGCTACCCCTGTCCTGGGTGGTGTCCCTGCTGCTACCCCTGTCCTGGGTGGTGTCCCTGCTGCTACCCCTGTCCTGGGTGGTGTCCCTGCTGCTACCCCTGTCCTGGGTGGTGTCCCTGCTGCTACCCCTGTCCTGGGTGGTGTCCCTGCTGCTACCCCTGTCCTGGGTGGTGTCCCTGCTGCTACCCCTGTCCTGGGTGGTGTCCCTGCTGCTACCCCTGTCCTGGGTGGTGTCCCTGCTGCTACCCCTGTCCTGGGTGGTGTCCCTGCTGCTACCCCTGTCCTGGGTGGTGTCCCTGCTGCTACCCCTGTCCTGGGTGGTGTCCCTGCTGCTACCCCTGTCCTGGGTGGTGTCCCTGCTGCTACCCCTGTCCTGGGTGGTGTCCCCTGCTGCTACCCCTGTCCTGGGTGGTGTCCCTGCTGCTACCCCTGTCCTGGGTGGGATGTCCCTGCTTTCCGACTCATAGTATAACCTTCCCTGCACAATCGACGTCTCTTATTTCTCCTTTCACAAGTGGTAGGCCTCTCACCCTTGGTGCGTTATGCGGCCATTGTGCGCCGCCCGCATAAGGGGTCGTGTTGTGGGTGTCTCAGACTTACGTGTTTAGCTTACCTATTCCTCCTCGTGTTTAATAATGTGACAAGTTAATAGTGACTGCAATGTCGCCGCGAAGAACTAAACCCGAGGTAATGAAATTTTTATAAAATTGGGAAGTTTTAAGTATGATTTAAACAAAGCACGAGTGAAAATAGTTTTGTAAATATGAGCTGCCTGCACGGACCAGTGGACCTGGTGTCATGGTATATTGGGAGCTTGTGTAGCAGTCTAATATGGCTGAATATTTGTTTAATCTAATGGGGGCGGAGGCTATTTGCTGTCTACATTGATCTACTGTTAAATGAGCTACGAATCGGCAAATGGATGGTAGACTGGGTATAGATGGTGATTCTGGGCTGTTTGGGCCAGCTGCAAATACTGTGAAGAAATGGGTGAGATATATAGAGTTGATAATAGCCGTATTGCAAATGTTAATCAGTGATCTTTATAGAGCCCTTGCTCTTGCTACTCAAAGGTGAAGTTAAAATTATTATGCCAAGACATTGTTGTGAAATATTCCGAGACATATACGCCACACACATATATATATATATATATATATATATATATATATGTATATGTATATATATATATATATATATATATATATATATATATATATATATATATATATATATATATATATATATATATATATATATATATATATATATAAAGTCTTGAGTAGTTTGATGTATATATCTTCATGATGACACAATGTATGACACAAATGAGTATTAACGGGGTCACAGTCAAGGTTTAGTTCTGGGAAACATTCTTCGTAAAATTACCCCCTCCCCCCCTGTTCTGGAGGGGGGGGGGCCTTCTTCGTAAAAATTTTCCCCCGTTCTGGTGGGGGTGGGTTGACGTTCTTCGTAAAATTCTAAAGCGTTCATATTTGAGTGTATGAGTGTTAGGTGAGGTCCGTGGCGAAGGAACCTCACCTTGCCGTACTCTCGGCGTGACGTGGCGCCGCTGGCGTTGCCGGGACACGCTCTCTAGTCTTAGGATGACTGATGCACTAGACGCACCCGTGTGTCCCGTGACCACGACCTTCTGCCCACCACGTGTTGGGCCTGTAAGCTGCTACGTTACCTTCGAAGGTGTGAAATATTCAGGGATTCATGTGGAGCTTAAAGTCATCTTACCTTGCAATGATTTCGGGGGTCAACGTCCCCGCGATCAGGCCACCTCGTTGCTGGACTGGTCACCCCAGGCCATGGTCCAGGTCATAGATCCAAATAGCCTGTGAACTAACGAGGTTCATCCATCCATGGTACTGTATTGACCATCTATGTTGAGGACCACAACCAAGAGGACCAATCACTCAAGTGTGTGGAACCACCTCCCACAACGGCTGGTCAAGACCCATACAGCTGTGTTTCCGCTCTGGAGTTGTGGTGTCAACATCATGGCGTTGTAAATGATCCCTCTATCCGATGTTATACTTCCCCGGACTCTCTCTCTCACGTTTAACAAGCTTCTGAGCTGAAGTAATTTGGCATAGTCATGAGCGTACGAACCAGAAAGCTTTCTCACGTCGAGTCTGGCCTCGGGCCCGGCTTGAGGGAGTTAAAAAAAAAAGAGCTCACAGAACCCCATCCAGGTACAATTCAGGTATTGAGGCTGGGTGTCATTAGTACGAGAATCAAGTCGTTTAAATTCCACTAGAGCCCCTCAGTTTGGACGTTGATGTCGATAGTGTCTAAATCGAGGTGCTTAAGTGTGATAAATTCATTGTGTGTTTACCTTGCTGGACATCTGCAACACATTCCCATGAAACACCAATTCTTAAATTAGAATTGAATTAAATTAGAATTAGAATTCTTAAATTAAATAATTTATCTGTCGGCGAGGTATTGTATATACATATACAATATATATAAAATATATATTTATATTTCATATATATATATTTATATTTCATATATATATATATTATATTTCATATATATATATATTTATATTTCATATAGATATTTATATTTCATATATATATATATATATATATATATATATATATATATATATATATATATATATATATATATATATATATATATTACATGCAATAATGTAATGTTTGGGTGTGTGGTCGGGGTGTGAGATGATGGGGTGGTGTGTGGTGGGGGGTGTGGGATGTGTAAGGGGTAGAGGGGGCTGCTGCACGGTGTGGCTTCACCAGTGTGTGGTCACTGTGAGGAAGGAGGTGCAGCTGGCAGCAGACGTGTCCTCGCCACACACACACACACAAGGTCACACCTGGGTTAACTTATAATAGAGTCACGGTCTCCAGGATAATAGGATTTCATTAAAATAAATAATTAGGCTTTTGCCACACCCGTCGCATATCCCCCCCCCCACTTCCCCTCCTTCCCTTTATGAAGGGAAGGAGGTAGGGAGGGACTCTGAGGGGAAGGGCCAGCTATGGTGGCGATAGTGGGACCGGATGCTGTAGTTGGCGGAGATGAGAGTCCTCTACATCAACTCCATCCTCTGCATCAACTGGTGTAGAGGATGGAGTGGGGTGGACGGGTCAGTGACAGGAAGAGGATGATATGTTTAAGAAATCTGAAGCAAGTGATACAGTTGGTGTAATTAACAGTGCGGAGATGAACTGTGGTCGCCGTCATGAGAGCAGGATGTTGATGCATTAAGATACGGTAGTAACGGAGCCTTGAGATATCGCTCTTATGGTTCTCAGGCTCGACTATACAACATGAGGTTGTGCTGATACGAATATCTTTTAAGAAAATGTGTTTGTAAGGGTGATTGTGTGGGAGAGTACAGGTGGTAAGGCATGGAAGGGGAGAGCGGGTTACAGTAAGTAATTTAATTATCACAACAGGCGCCAAGGAAGGAATACTTTGTAGCAGGAGAAAGGTGAGGTACAGATGGTTGTGGTGCCATACACACACACCACCATGGTTCATGGTGCCATACACACACACCACCATGGTTCATGGTGCCATACACACACACCACCATGGTTCATGGTATCAAAGGTCCATGTAGAAAATTAGAGAGATCCTATAGGAAGTGCCGNTCCTTGCTTCTCATACTTGTGTGTGTGTGCTTGTTATTTTATTTGTCACAAAAAACAAGCTCACCAAAATAGCCAAGAACGTAGTGTACATGACTGCCACTATTTTGTTGGGCAATACCATTGTTATGGAGCCAATTGTGTCATCATTAGCCACGTCATAGCCTGGGATTACCACCTCAACTCATCAGTCTTTTCTTCCCTTCAAGTTCATTTCCCCCTTCCCTTCCCTTCCCTTCCCTTCCCTTCCCTTCCCTTCCCTTCCCTTCCTTCCCTTCCCTTCCCTTCCCTTCCCTTCCCTTCCACAGTATGCAGTAGCAATCGAGGAAAACTGCATTTGCTATGATTCGTGACGTTTTTCTGATTGCACTTGCCTGTGGATTCTCTTCGTGTGTTCATTCGTGAAATGAAAGCTCGCTTTACTCCGTGGGTGTCCTCGACGTCTGGGGGATTGTGAGGTTGGGAGGACAGTGTTCCAGGTTCCTTTGGACCCGGACCAACCAGGCTGTAGTGGATATGTGGGCCGCTCCAAGCAACAGCCTGTTGCACCAAGTTATTACAAGTCGACCCTGGCCTTAGGCTGGGCTCGGGGAGTAGAACAACTCTCAGAACCCTCCACTGGTATGATCGGAGTAAGGATGGGGGAGGAGGTGGGTGTAGGAAAGGTCGGGGATGGAGGGGGGGGTTGTGTAGGGAAAAGGGTTGTGAGCAAGGAAAATGAGGTAGTTGTTTCTGGATTGAGGGGGGGGGGGGGCAAAAGGGAAAGGAACTATCAGGAGGGAAAGCACCAAGCCATTACGACTATATAGCACTGGGAAGGGGTCAGGAGAAGGATCTGGGATGGGACGGGGAGGGTAAAGGAATGGTGCCCAACCACTTGGACGGTCGAGGATTGAACGCCGACCTGCATGAAGCGAGACCGTCGCTCTACCGTCTAGCCCAAGTAGATGGGCCAGGGGGGGGGCAAAAGTGATAGGAATTATGTTGTTAGATAGCTGGTGGTGGCACCAGCCGGGCTGTGGTGGGTATGTGGGCCTGCGGGCCGCTCCAAGCAACAGCCTGGTGGACCAAGCTCTCACAAGTCGAGCCTGGCCTCGGGCCGGGCTTGGGAGTAGAACTCCTCCCAGAACCCCATCAACCAGGTATCAACCAGGGAGGCGTAGGGGGGGGCGGGGAGAATTATTGTTATTATTAACCTGGAATAGCGCCAAGCCATTACGACTTTATAGCACTTGGAAGCGGTCAGGATAAGGATGGGGCGGGGAGAAGGGTGTGTGTGATGGAATGGGGCCTCTTAGATTATGGTAGAAGGCTGGAAATCAAGAGTTGAAATGGAGTGGTGTATGTGGAAATATTGAGGGATGTTAGTGTTGTTGTAGACTGGCAAAGGCTTGTTCAATTCAATTTCTTTATTTTGTACCCCATACCCATCCCGGGGGCGGTGGTGTAAAGGGTTACACAGGCACATAAACAGTTCAGGAACTGAACCCTCTAGTTCGTTTAGCTAAGTACATAACAATCTTTTAACGCTAGTTACACAATTATTAATGTTATATATACTCGTACATATACTTACATATATATACATATACATATATATATATATATATATATATATATATATATATATATATATATATATATATATATATATATATATATATATATATATATATATATATATATATATACATACACGGTGAAGAAAGTTGGTTCTCGGCTTCCTTGCAGTGGCCTCTCACTGTTAGTGATGACCATACTTGGAGAGGGTTTTTAGGAGTTCTTCTACTCCCTGAGCCCGGCCAGGTAAAGTGGTGACGAGGAGAAAGTAATAAGCAAGTACGACTATATAACACTTGGAATGGATGAGGATTTATAATGAGACCAACCGTACTGTAGTGGATGCGTGGGCCTGTGGGCCGCTCCAAGCAACAGCCTGTTGGCCCCAGCTCTCACAAGTCGAACCTGCCCCCCCCCCCCCCTGGACGGGCTTGAGGAGTAGAAGAACTCCCAGAACCCCATCCAGATAAGACGGAGGGCAAGAACCACATTTACCACCGGGAATCGAATACCAACCTGCAAGAAACAAGCTTGTCACTGTACCCGACCAACCCGAGTAGTTGTACCTAGTGAGTGAAGAGGCTGTCTGTCTCTGTGGCTGTATGAAATGAAAGTGTGTATGAGACTGCATAAAGAGAAAGCCCTACTGAGGGCCATTTGTGAGTGGTCATGGCTGGCACTCAGGAAGTCTGAGTTAGTAACGCGTGGGGAGGGAACTTGTGGTTAACATCCCTCTTCCATCCCACTCTCTTCCCCCCCACCCCCCAAACCCCACCTTCCTTTCACTCTCGGGGTAACAGGCTACGGGAAAGAGGAAGTTAAGTCTGGTGAAGAGTCAGAGAGACTCGGGCTTGGGTGTTGACAATTGTAAAGTGAGAGTTATTATTAACTGTCAGGAAGACGTATCTTAGATCCAGAGGAGGCGTTACACGTGCTCCTTGGAGGCAGAGGAGGCGTTACACGTGCTCCTTGGAGGCAGAGGAGGCGTTACACGTGCTCCTTGGAGGCAGAGGAGGCGTTACACGTGCTCCTTGGAGGCAGAGGAGGCGTTACACGTGCTCCTTGGAGGCAGAGGAGGCGTTACACGTGCTCCTTGGAGGCAGAGGAGGCGTTACACGTGCTCCTTGGAGGCAGAGGCATTACTCGCGCTGCATTTGTTCTCGGCAATAGAGCTCGACTCGTCCCCAGACGCTGCGTCTACAGGTAAATGGCTACAGTAACTATCAAAAGTATGTGTTGTATGTTGATGAGTCAGTGTTCTAAAACAGCTTGGTGCTATAACCACAGGTCTGCTAGAGGCGCAACACCTGCGCTCGTGCTTGTGCTCTCTAGAGTGGAGTACTTCTGCACAATGACAGCCCCTTTCAAAGCTGGAGAAATTGCTGACCTGGAGAGCGTGCAGAGATCCTTTACTGCTAGAATCCACTCAGTAAAACATCTAAACTATTGGGACCGACTAAATCTGTACTCCCTTGAGCGCAGGCGGGAGAGATACATAATAATTTACACGTGGAAAATATTAGAGGGGCTGGTCCCAAACCTGCACACAGAAATAACATCACATGAGACCAGAAGACATGGCAGGATGTGCAGAATACCTCCGTTGAAAAGCAGAGGTGCAACAGGTACTCTGAGGGAGAACTCTATCAACATCAGAGGCCCGAGACTGTTCAACACGCTTCCACTACACATAAGGGGCATAACTGGCAAACCCCTCACAGTGTTCAAGAGAGAACTGGATAAGCATCTCCAAAGGATACCTGATCAACCAGGCTGGGACTCATACGTCAGGCTGCGAGCAGTCGCGTCAAACAGCCTGGTTGATCAGTCCAGCAACCAAGAGGCCTGGTCGACGACCGGGCCGCGGGGAGGCTAAACCCCAGAAGCACCTCGAGGTAACCTCAAGGTAAGGTGTTCATTGGGCCTTGACACCTGCTCTACGTGTTCAGCGTCGAGACAAATTCTTGTAGAACCAACACTCAACATCTGCGAACTTTTGCAGGTAGAGCCTTCTTCCTGCTTCCGTCTTAATATATTTTGTTCTCACTTTAACTCTTGCGTCTAGATTAGAAGATACCAGTCCCTGGGTATATGTACTAACGTATCTACCTGTTGTTGGTTCCGGGGATCAACGTCCCCGCGGCCCGGTCACTGACCAGGCTTCCTGGAAGCTGTTGTGTGTAAATTAAGTTTAAATCATTGCATTTGGGCAATACACGACAGTCGCTTTAATTATTTAATTATTATTATTTATTTAATGTTCACCTTTGTTTATATATTTATACCACTGGATAGTTATAGATATTGTAAACAAATGCATCTTTACAACTGTGTAAAGTTGTTTTTGAAAGAGGAATACTTGTGTCGTGAATTGTTTCTCCTTTTGAATGGGCTGAACTTGTAGGTTATCAGCACAGGCGGTGATCCCGTTGGCCTCAGTCTTAACTCTTACCGCAACAAAGGGTCGAACTACCTCACAAAGTAATGCTCTTGTTTCGTTTAGGCCTAAAGTCTTCACTGTGGGATGGCCTGGTTCTTCAATCGCCGGCGCCTGTATGAAACAAGTCTTAAAGATATTGATTACATACCTGGTTGATACCTGGTTGTGATGGGGTTCTGGGAGTTCTTCTACTCCCCAAGCCCGGCCCGAGGCCAGGCTTGACTTGTGAGAGTTTGGTCCACCAGGCTGTTGCTCGGAGCGGCCCGCAGGCCCACATACCCACCACAGCCCGGTTGGTCCGGCACTCCTTGAAGGAAATATTACATATCATTAAATAATATTGATATAAACACAACTTTAAGATATACCGATGCAAGGAGAGAAACATTGCCCCCAAACATCAGGTACCAGATGAAAAACTTGGCTCTTGTATTTAGGTACGATTGTAATGCTGTGGAACGTTGTGTTGTGCTTCTTGATTTGATTGGCGGCTAGTTTATTGTGCACCCCATACTCGTCCTGTGAGCGGTAGCGCAAAAAGCATTAGAGAGAGCACAAAAGGTCTTTGTCAGACCTCATCTTAGATTATTACATAAACAGTTTCATCCATCCTTCACATCTTATAATTACATGCCAGCTAGTTACAGAGCTTCTTGACGGCAAGAGTCCCGGCTTCACTTTCCCGTTTCAGAACACTGGATTGTACTTGGATGGCGTTCTGGGAGTACTACTTCTTCCCCCAAGCCAGGCCCGAGGCCAGGCTCGACTTGGGAGGGTAGTCGTGCAAGTGGTGGCTGACCCAGACATTAAATCATACGTGTTTCGCTTTAAATGATGAATATAACAGAACAAATCAACATTATGGTAAACAAACTGCCAGTTTGGTGAATATATTGCCAGTAATAATGTCGAATAAAATTAGACTGGAGTCGTATTTACGTTGTTCATAGCGACAGTACCCCGGCGGTTCCCAGCACTTAATATTAGACCGCCGGCTGCCAATGGGCAGTTAATGGTATGTTGTACGTTCCGTACACCACGAGAATGGTGACCCCGACGGGCGTGCGACGCCGGTACCCTGTGCAGGTGACACAGGTGTACTTAGTGGCGTGCAGGTACCTGGTGCAGGCGACGTTGGTACAGTGCTGCCTCCCACACCTTCCTGCCGGACGCACATTTTCTCGGTTTGTATTGCCTGGCGCCTTTGTGTCTGGCCTGGGAGGTGCTGTCGACCGCTGGCGGCGCCGACAGCCCTCCACCGGCGCTCCTGACGGGGGCCCGCTTCACCAGGCAAGTTGAGCGCAGACGTGATCACTGTCCTCGAACAAAGGATTAGCTGTATAGTTGACAGTGTCAATGTAGTTAATGCCAAGAAACACGTGACTGAAACTGGAGTATGACATATAAGGTTGTAAGGATAATTTTAGATTCTGTTGCATTATGCAGTATCAGATGATCTAATGGCAAGCAGTCTATTTTGAGCACATGCTGTTTTGAAAGCTGTTGCATCTTCTTGTCATTCACAGACAGGCCTCGCGTGGGTGAACCTGCTCCTGTATTAATTACAATACTATTTTCCAAACAGAGCCACAAGAGAATATCTCGAAGGCTGAGGGAAACGGTACACACCTAGTGCAGTGTACCGTGGTTAGAGGCTGCAGCTCCCGGGGCAGAGTACCCTGGTACTACTGGGAACGTCAGGGAAGGTAACACAGTATACCAGCATTAACCACCGTCTGTACAATATACTCTGGTCACCTGGTATACTGTACACCGTCAGCCAGACTAACCAACCTTACCGAGGACACTATAGACAGGTACAGGTACCTGTCAATGCTCCGTCTTGAGTACTGCTCAGTACTCCCCCTCCTTTCAGAGCAGGAGAAATGTCTGTAATAGAGGGAAGAAAGAGAACCAATACGGCACGCATAGATGCCATAAAACACCAAAATTATTGGGACCGTCTCAGAGCTCTCAAAATGTATTCTCTGGAAAGGAGACGATGAGAAGTATCAAATAATACGTACATAAAAGATATTGAAAGGCCCGGTCCCAGATTTGCACAGTACAATAACAACATGCTGGAGCAAAAGATATTGAAGGAAATACAAAATAGAACCAGTGAGGAGTAAAGGTGCCATAGACACAATCAGAGAACACTGAACATCAGGGGGTCCACGGCTGTTCAGTACCCTCCCAGCAAGCATTAGAAATATTGCTGGAACTAAGGTGGAAGTATTCAAGAAGCATTTATATAAGTTCCTGCAGGAAGTGCCGGACCATCCGGGCCTGGCCTCGTAGAACCCCATCCAGGTTCAATCCAGGCACTCAAATGTTGTATGTATAATGTGCTGTAGCACAATGTTATATAATGTAATAAGTCTAATAAATATTATTACCTCTATCATGTGTGTGTAAATGTATGATAGACTCGTATTTGTTGTGTAAACATAAACACAGAGACAGTTATATAGCCACCAGTCCATAATTATGTCTTTGTTCACTGTGTTGAAGATGATGTAAGGTAATGATGATCTGTTATTGTTAAATGTAGTGTTACTATTGTGATTATTGTTGTAAGTACTGCTATTTGTATTATTATTCTAGTTACTACTACTAATTATCGTAATTAGCCTTGTTTCTCATATTGTCATTAGCCATATTGTATTATTAGCCTTTAGTATTATTGTAAATACATACTGTGTGTTACAATAGCTGTAGTTATTACAAGATTGTAAGTACTCTTGTATATATAAATAAATAAAAAATACAAGTAATTTTTTTTTCTTTTTTTAAGTAAATTATTGTATTCCAGATGTGCTTGATGTAATAGCCGTGTTGTCTATAATATATGTACAGCTTATTAATTAAATTTGTGCAAGTTTGTGTGTATATATATATATATATATATATATATATATATATATATATATATATATATATATATATATATATATATATATATATATATATAATGTGTGTGTGAACTTCTGTATATTTCTGAGTTAATTTATCAAGCACTCACAAGAGTGAGGAATAATTCTGAACAGAATGTTGGCACACACACACACACATTGTTAATCATGGGGAAAGTATTGTTTGCCTTGAGGTGGATACAATTATAGTTGCATATTAGCCATACTCTGCCCAGTGTGAGTGAGCTTGGCTCTTGGGAGTATTCCAAGACTTTGCCGAAGAGATAATTTAGGTGGCCGCGTTCTCTCTCTACTGTTACGTGATGTGAAGGGTCCACGGTTGTTCAACGTCCTCCCAGCAAGCATAAGAAATATTGCCGGAACAACCGTGGACATCTTCAAGAGGAAACTAGATTTATTCCTCCAAGGAGTGCCGGACCAACCGGGCTGTGGTGGGTATGTGGGCCTGCGGGCCGCTCCAAGCAAACAGCCTAGTGGACCAAACTCTCACAATTGGGGAGTAGAAGAACTCCCAGAACCCCATCAACCAGGTTAAATTTCTCTCGTGTTCTGTAACTCTTACAGGTATACGTTGATAATTTGCTCTTTGTGTGTGTGTGTGTGTGTGTGTGTGTGTGTGTGTGTGTGTGTGTGTGTGTGTGTGTGTGTGTGTGTGTGTGTGTGTGTGTGTGTGAGAGAGTGAGCTGGCAACGCTCACAGAAACTGCCAAAGCATCATCTGTTTCGAGCAAAGGCACTGTGACATTTTACATTAATTATAACTAATCTGGCAAATTTTACAACTCATTGAGATACTGATTCTATAATGTGATGGGGGGGGGGGGGAAACAGAATTGACATAATCGGGTATGTATGTATAGGGGGCGAACCATTTGAGCCGGGCACTTGCCCGGACGTTACGTGCAGGTTGGATACGTGCACGAACGAAACAAGCGGAAATGACGCGTAGAGACGCGTAATATACACGTTTGACCCTCCCAAGGGGAAAATATATGCAGGTCCAGTGCGTGAAGACACTATTTATACAGTTCCGTTACGTGAAGGGAGTGACACATGCAGGCGTGTGGCACGTGCACAGGCGACACACATTGGCGCAACATATGCTAGGCCGAAACGTGAGGTTGTGACATGTGCAGGAGCGATAGATATAGTTCCAATACGAGCTGGGGCGAAAATGGTGGATGACTGGGGCGAGAATGGTGGATGATGGTGGCTGGTGGATGATGGTGGCTGGTGGATGATGGTGGCTGGTGGATGATGGTGGCTGGTGGTGAGAGTTGGGAGGGGAACAAGTCGAGGCTCGACCAGTGCCGCAACAAGAGATAATCTAGCGGCGAAGGGCCATAATGACAAGGGATCCGTGTACCTGTCAGCGGTATATAATTGTCGCTCCATTCCCCATGTCTCCACACCCTTTCCTTGGCCTCCCTTGTATCTTCCTCCCTGTCTCTACCCGTCTCCGTCTCGGCTAATCTATGTACGTTTATATAGCTGTCTCCCAGACTGTCTTCATCTGTCTCTATCTGTCTCCCCGCCTGCGTGTCCGTCCGTCTTGATCTGTGTGTGTCCGGTTGATTGTCATCTCGTCTATTTTAGTTACTCTGTTTTCCACAGGAGTCACCGAAGAACAACTTTGCTTGTGAATGTTATCAAAGCCATTGTTGTTCTACGAGGCTCGCGTGCTGTGCTGTGACGCAGATCTTTGCCTTGTTATTGCCTTTGCTTGTAACAAAGCACTCTTGCTACGGTACGACTTGTAGATTCTTGTTACTCTCGTTGTCTGGCTTTTAGGCACGCTTCGCTTCGTGTGGCTCTCAAGGATCTCGCTTGACAATGTTTTATTTCTTTTAATCCTCAGAGGGAAAGAATATCGGCATTGATGGAATCCATTGCTGGACAGGCAAGTGAGGAGCCGTTTGTCGTGCGGTGTTTGTGTGTGGTATTGTAGATGTGTGTGATGGTGGTGCCTTTGTGGGTATTGTAGATGTGTGTGGTGGTGTTTTTGTGGGTATTGTAGATGTGTGTGGTGGTGGTTTCTGTGTGGTATTGTAGATGTGTGTGGTGGTGGTGTCTTTGTGGTATTGTCGATGTGTGTGATGGTGGTGTTTCTGTGTGGTATTGTAGATGTGTGTGGTGGTGGTGTTTGTGTGTGGTATTGTAGCTGTGTGTGGTAGTGATGTCTTTGTGGGTATTGTAGTTGTGTGGTAGTGATTTTGTTGTATCGCTCTTGCATGTTAAGGTGGTGATAACAAATAATGATAGATGGTACATAATGACTGGCATGATCCATACTGATCCAGGTGTCCCTTCAAGTGTGTGTGTGTGTCCTCAGGGAGGGGAGGGACCCTGGGGGTAATCACCTCAAAACCACTTCGTAATTAGTGCTATTATCTACTCCTTATCCATGGTTAGGTTAGGTTAATTTTCATTATGTTCGGTTATGCTAGTACGATATATTAATGTCAAACAATCGGTGTTTGATAGAAGAATGTTTCCTGGCATCTTCATGTGGCACGTACCGCATGTGTGTGCCTGGGACGCATGCTCTAGGTCGAGCAGCCGCGTCCAACAGCCTGGTTGACCAGTCCAGCAACGAGCAGGCCTGGCCGAGGACCGGGCCGCGGGGACGTTGAGCCCCGAGAACATCGTAAGGTCACAGGTCTCACGTCTCTGTGGTGCTCGGATCACACGGACTTTGTTGAGGAATCGGAAGACTGTTGTGATGTTCACCAGTTGTGTACATGTACACGGGGGACTTGGGTAAGACTTGGCGTTGGCTTTGTCGTCTTTGTCTTAGCTGATTGTAGCTGGTGGTTCATTCAAGTACGTTTACTGAGACAATAAAATACATCTCCAAGGGATAGAGTAGCTTAGGCTAGTTCTACCCCCTTCTTGTTGGTTCATTTCCGTTGTTCTGCACCTGCCTCCTCTACTATTGTAATTGGTATTAACAGCAACCATTTATCGTGACAACTCTTCAAGTCTGATTAAGTTCTTGTGTTGTGTTCTGCAGTCTAACTCCGTTCACATGTCTCGTTAATTTTGTGCCATTCTGCAAACACTGTCAAAAGGACTCCGTGGTTAAGTCATCGACAGATAAGGAACAGTTCACTAAGAACAGTGGCCTGCGGGCCGCTCCAAGCAACAGCCTGTTGGACCAAGCTCTCACTAGTCAAGCCTGGTCTCGGGCTGGGCTTGGGGGGAGTAGAAGAACTCCCAGAACCCTGTCAAACAGGTATCAGGATCCTGCAACAGATCATTGGGTAACTTCACTTGTTTCCCTGTGTCAGTCTGATATCACTCATGCCACTGTGCCTCCTGCCCGTATGTTATCCTACTCTCTCACGGAGTTCAGTGTTCACCCGGTTAATCCCGCCTGTCTGTTATGCCTTGTTATTTCTGAAGATTTTTGTCATTCTAGGAAGAGATGATGGTTGAGCAAGACGCTTCATTCATGTTGGCGAGACACTCCCGTCCATCATAAACCTCTTGCACCTGTCCCCACTCCTCGCCTGATTATTCTCCTTCAGCTGATAGTGTCATTATAAATCGTACAATGAACTGTCGTGGAATAGTGATGAGTTCTCAGCAGCTGTCCCGACACACGAGTTTTCTTGTGAATTGTAATGGGTTGTAATTTAAAATGACCAAAGTAAAGACAAATGTATTTTAAAATGCACCTTGTTGGGTTACAAAGGGACTCTTTAACATGTTGGGTTTGTGTTTAAAGTAAACACGACATCAATTAAACATGTGCCTGGGAGATAACACAACGACAGGCTGTACAGTGATGGAGGGAGTGCAAGGGAGGTTGAAGCCACGTGGTGACGCCAGGGATTTCCAACCTTACAGTCGCCTCACGTGTGGCTCCTGAGTGTAACAGGTGTGTCCCTGGTGGTGGCGGGTCGCGTGGTGGGGAGGGGTGGGCTCAGGTGTCCACACACACGCTGGCTTCACTGGTTAACAGGAATTTCCTTAGCATAACTGGAAGTGTTGACTTCCCACCCAGCTGTTTGAGGATTCCTGGCACCTCCTCTTGACTGATGATCAGAACGCAGCTTTACCCCCCCCCCTCCACAGCGTCTTCTTCCCCTGCCCCTTTCTCCCTCCCCTCACCCCTTATATCCTCGTCAGCAGCCCCCTTGCCTCTGACCAGCCCCCAGCGACACCCCAGTTTCACCCCTTCACCAGCCAACCCCCTGCAGGGACGTATATTCTGGGAACCATCGCAAGGGAAGGTAAGGTAACTTTGTAATAATGGAACTCGACTCTGGGAACATAATTCATCTAAACTCATACGGTACAAGACATCTGAAATAACATCGTGTAATTCAGTAAATTCACACGGTACAATTCACATGGTACCATTCGGTAATCACGAGGTATTATTAATTTTGCGGGGCTTGAGGCCAGGTTAATCATGTTCTTTAGCGCATAGTTCGCTTTTATCTGGGATAAATATGAATCGGTTCCCAATATGGCCAAGTTTGCTTCACCCAGACATGACTTTCTTAATGTTTCGAAGCCTTAGTTGTCAGAGCATTATCATAATCCTGTCACCTTGAGCAGGAACGGCTTCACCAGTACTTCCTTCACCCACTTTTGATATCGTTCTCCTTGTGCGCTTTTGTTCTCGTATTGGCATCCTTAGCGATATTTATCACCTTTTGAATATCCCGCACGTGTGATGGTGCTACATAGCCTGCCCGGCTTGGTGTCTCCTTTTGATAATTACTTACTTTAAACTTGACCGTCCATGAACAACCCCAACTGGAGTAGGCGAGTCTTGTCCTCGAGTTCTACCTGTCCTGGGTAGGGCTACCTGCCCTTGAGTAAGTAGAACTCGATGGTAATTCCGGGGATTATAGCGTCTCCGTCTCACTCCCGTCTCTAAGGCCTCCTTGCTAACGGTCTCGTCGTCCAAACTGTTGTCTCGTTCTCGGGTTCCGTTAGTAATCGGGTTTTACTTGCGGGATTTTGTTGTGGTTTGTGTTTTGTTTTTGGTTGGGAATGTTGGTCCTTGTTTGTGTAGCGATAGTGTTTTGGTATTTCTATTTTGGGGTAAAGTGTACCTCCAGCTCCACTGTACTCGTTTTGCACCTGGGCATTGTACACCGTCAGGTCCGGCCGTGGAAGACACGCCATGGGAGGTGGAGAGATCCTTCCCTTTGGACGGAGAGGTGGAGGGGAGGATACCCTTGGACGGAGAGGTGGAGGGGAGGATACCCTTGGACGGAGAGGTGGAGGGGAGGATACCCTTGGACGGAGAGGTGGAGGGGAGGATACCCTTGGACGGAGAGGTGGAGGGGAGGATACTCTCGAATAGGGAGGTGGTAGGCTGAATTGATCATTAGCCAGGGAGAGCTGTGGACACGCATGACGGCTCCCAGGGAAGGGTGGGGAGGCACGGAGAAGGGTTGGATGCCGACAATGACGGGAAGACGAAGGTATGGCGGTGCGGCCGGGTCCCCGTGACGCACCCGAGATCATGCGTTTTCTGGGTGCTGAGGTGACCACCAGTGGCTGCTGTGCCCTGCCAGGTGGGCGAGGCAGGTCACCATCAGTGGCTGCTGTGCCCTGCCAGGTGGGCGAGGCAGGTCACCATAAGTGGCTGTGCCCTGCCAGGTGGGCGAGGCAGGTTACCATCAGTGGCTGCTGTGCCCTGCCAGGTGGGCGAGGCAGGTCACCATCAGTGGCTGCTGTGCCCTGCCAGGTGGGCGAGGCAGGTCACCATCAGTGACTGCTGCCCTGCCAGGTGGGCGAGGCAGGTCACCATCAGTGGCTGCTGCCATGCAGGTGGGCGAGGACAGGTCACCACCAGTAGGTGACGCTGCCTGGCAACACGTGTAAAACATCACGGCCCAGTGACCACATCAAGTCGCCTACCGCGCAGGAAATGCCGGACAAATGACGCCAGGCCGCCGCTCGCGATTTGTGGTTGATATCCTCGATCTGTTTCTTTGTCCTGCTACGGCCCGCGACGCC
>WNGS01167372.1:17741022-17751881 GCA_020271785.1 Procambarus virginalis | reverse complement strand
GATACTTATCATGTGAAATATAATTGAAATTTATTATTTAAAGTGTGTTTAACTTTGTTCCCTAGAATTTTGAATGAGTACATGATACAGAGGGAGCATACCTCTTGAAACATCTTTGAGGGTAGTATGTTGATACAGACAAGTTCCATTCCTTGTCTTGTATGTATATGATCTAGAATGGATGGGTGGCAGCATCTTCTATTTCTACTTCTACTATCTTCTATGTTCTACTTCTACTTTCCTACTTCTACTACCTACCCTTCTACCTCTTCTACTTCTCCTACTCACTTCCTACTTACTCGTATTTTCATTTCCTTCCCCTCCCGTTACAAGTCGATTGAGAATGGTCGAATGATTGAGATAATTTAAGCAAGTAAAATGTTCAAAGCTTAATTCAAAGTGAGTCATCATCCAAGAATTCGAGAGCCCTACACCTCGACTGCCCCTGCTCGTCACACAACACCTGTTTAGTAAACACGACCAAGTCACCTTAATGTTCAACTCACCAAGTGTCTGGGCTTATAGCTGGATAGAGGGGGGGGGGTCTGTAGTTGACAGAGACTGTCCCGCCCCGCCGGCTGACCGCCTGTGTGGACGGCTGGCCGCTGCTGGCTGTTCTTCTGTCTATTGCTCTGCTTCTTCTGTCCTTCTCCTCTCGAATCGATATCTCTCCGAGTATATATTGGAAACCTAGTGGCTAACTCCGCCCACAAGTTAGATAGCCTGGGACACTCTACCAGCCACTCCTTAAACGTCGGCATGTTTGAAGGCTATCCGGCTCAATTATAAGATTAGCGAGAGCCAGGTGAGATTCGCATGACCTGACCTCAGGTCAACTCGGTGTCATTAACACTAGAGGTGTGAGATCCAGGCCAGACAAGCTGGCGACTCTCAAATCCTTGTCTGTGACCCATATATCTCCATGTATGTATTAAATAAAACTAAACCAAACACCTTTACAGTGTTACAGAATTGAGAATGATCCAGGACGGACCGAAACGTCGTCGTCCCTTCACCTTCTAGTGTGTGGTCTGGTCACAACTGACCCGGAATTTGATTTTGTCCTCGTCCCTAATATACAATCTACGAACAACTATGATTCTTCACTTTCGTCCTCGTGTCACCTCTCGCGCTCCGCCATACGCCTCCTCCACCCAACATTTATAACCCCTTCTCACCATTACCACTTCCTCCATTATCGCCATTAGCTGAATGACCCATAACCCCTCCTCACATCCCAAGTGTCTGCTGCCAGCCCCATCCACCGCCCCGGCCATGCCTGCCGCCCCGCTGTCTGTCCCAACGGCCACCAGCTGCCCGCCCTCCCGAAGTCTCTGGCAGCGCTCGACACCTGAAACATGATCTGATAAGCGCCACCTCTTTTTTATCGTTTCCTTTATTAACACATTTAAATACACACATTGAAGCAGCTACCCTAGCCTGTGTGAAGGGTTAGGTGGCCCCAGAGACCCCTGGACAGTGTGGGTGCGGCCTGCGGCGGACAGTGTGGATCATCAGAACCAAGGGAGCATGCCAGCATCCACTGCAAAACTCCGTGCCGGTAAGAAAGAGACAAAGGGACCCCCGAGGGAAGCTTGTGGTCCTAGCTTGGTTTGGTGTTGGCGCTAAAGGCCTATAAAGCTTTGGAGGGTGATTAAAGCCACAATAAATAGCTTATTGGCCAACCAGCAAGGATACTTTATACTTTAGCCCTGAACATAGTTCACGATAAAAGTGAATTTTATACACCGAGAAGGGAATAACACCTATCTGTGTATATAATCTCCCCCCCGCCGCCCCTCTCACACAAACACACACACACTTTCCCACACCTGTGTACACACACGCACTAGTCTTTTCTAATGTAATTAATTTAGTTATCTTAATTAAGCTGTGTCTTCGCGTATGATAACTGTGGCAAGATTTGACACGGGACAAGTACCAAAGTCAAGGTAAATAAGCTATGAGGGTACTAGAAGAGGGAATACAAGGTTCAAACATAATCAAGACGAAATTTCAGAGAACCAGACTGAGAATATTAAGGAAATACTTGCAGCAAGGCCCTCCCCCCCTCATGCCTGCAAGTATTGCAGAGGAGGAGGTAAACAAGTGCAATGTGTTTACACCAGAAATGGTGACAACAATCCTCATTAAATTGAAAGACTAAATGGTCTAACAGCCTAGTTGACCGGACCAGCGACCAGGAGGCATGGGGCCGCATGGTCCCAGTGATCCTGGGAACCTACACAAGGTAATGAGACTGTAATGAAGCAGCTAGACTACGGAGATAGAAATAATGAAAACATACATGAGAGGAGAGAGAAAAGTAACACGGCCACAATAATATTTTGTCATTTCATAATAGAGTGAGGAGGGGGCCAGGAGCTAAAGCTCCTCTTATTGGAAAACAATTGTTATAATATTGAAACACAACTAGAAAAAACACCAACTTTTCCTGGTAGGGTTGTCACACTCCAACACACACTTGACATTTGTAAAATAATAAAACAGGATATTGAGGAGAGCAAAGGAACGAAGAGAAAGAGACGGGTGGAGAAGTGAGGAGAGGAGGTTAAGGAGAGCAGGTGAAGGAGAAGAGGAGGGTGGTAGGAGAGCGTGGAGCAGAGAGGGGGGTTGAGGAGAGCTGTAGAAGACAGGTTCGCCAATACTGCTTTACTAGATTATAGGCCGGGCTGGAGCGGGATAAAGAAGTAATGGTTGGGGGTGAGGCGGAGCAGGTGGCGGGGTCGGTTCACATCAAGATAATGAGGGTATGGCCATTCCTCCCCCAACCCCCCTCCCTAATCACTCATCTCTCACGAACATCCCTTCCCCCTCCCCGAACCCCAAGCCTCCCTCCCTCGCACTGACCGTATCCATACACAGTGTGGTCCGGCATCCTCCGTCACCCTTCCACAGACTTCAACACTCGCTCTGCCTCTCCAGAAGACAGATTTACACCGTCTTGTGTCCAAGTAGGCCTCAGCTACACACTCAACATTCCACCATTCGCATTCCAGGAAGCGCTTCGACTCTCACTGCTTGTTTTGATTTTTTTTAAATCAAAGTTAAAATGCCATGAGCCTCAAGTACATAACAAGTACCTCTTTATTGACGTTACTTGAGAACAACGCTCTTGTATCATGAGGGCAATTTCAAGCTTGTGGCGTGTGGGTGTGAGGCAAGGCAGTTGTGGAGGTGTAGGGGAGAGACCGTTTGTTTTTTGTTCGTATAGGTGGTGTGAGGAGCGAGGTGATGAAAGGAGTCACGTGGGGTGTGGTACGGGACCACTGGAGGAGTGCTGTAGCAGCTACTGGTCCCGAGGGGGCACCGTTCACCGCCACTGTTCAGTCCGAAGATCTATTACACAGGCCAGATCACAAAGCCGTTCCCAAGCATTTAGGAGAACGTAAGACACAGATGACTGCAACTCAAGCCAGGGAGAGTCTGGGTTAGGATATTTCCAGCGTGATCAACACACCAATATAAAACACAAAAGATAGACCTTGTTGTCCCGTCACAACAGACTCATGCACGAGCAACACTCGACATATTTATCATACTCAAACAGTACAGATGCCCGCAGTCACTGGCACCATCTCGCGTAGAGAAAACTAGACTGTTTTCTAGAAAAAGTGTCGGACCAATCGGGCTGTGGTGGGCCTGCGGGCCGCTTCCAAGCAACAGCCTAGTGGACTAAACTCTCACAAGTCAAGCCTGGCCTCGGGCCGAGCTTGGGGATTACAAGAACTCCCAGAACCCACATCAAGCAGGTATCAAGCAGGTAAGCAACAGCCTGTTGGACCAAGTTATCACAAGTGAAGCCTGGCCTCAGGCCGAGCTCGGGGAGTAGAAGAACTCCCAGAACCCTCTCCAGGTATGCACCAGGCAGCAATACAGCATCATTCCTTGCGTCAACATCCGTCAGCGTAACACAACACACCAGCTTCTGTGTAAGCTTCTCCTCACCGAAGATTTTATTTTATTTCTTTAAATCCATAAGTGTAACATCAAAGTCTGCGAGGCCAGTTAAGGGCGCACCTTGAGATATAATGTTTACATATCTGAAACAACAAATAGACACTAGGGTGGAGAGTGTGTCCACGAAAGGGTTCATTATTCTAATCCGAGCTGGGTAGAGCGCCGGGAAATTTGTGTAGATAACCAGATGAACTCTGTATAAGCTAATAAATTACATTTAATGAATATATAAATAGCCATGCACTATAACCCAAGGATTCATAACATTCTGAACTAATATTCAAACCTTTCACTAAGCCTTGAAAGTACAATAAGTAGGCATTTATATAATATATATATATATATATATATAATATATATATATATATATACTTATATATATATAATACATACACACACACATATACACATATACACACACACACACACACGCATCAAAGCAAGATATAATTTTTATGCCGAAAATTATTCTATTACCAAGAGAAAAACTGTGACGATCACACAGTGAGTAATTATAAGAAATGCACTGAGCCAGGATGATTATATAGTATTATAGAATCTTAGTATATTTTGTAGCAATCTTTCTTGTCAACATATGTTGTTGAATATGTCCGAAAGGGTGATTCTAACACGAATCTTCATATTTCTACCTTTTTCTTCACTGCTTCTAAGCATCAGACCAAATAAAAATGTGAAAATGAACTTTGGAAAGGTTAATTTTTCAATTACCCTCGACAGTGAAGAAATATGTAAGAAATATTGAGAAATTCGTGTTAGAATCATCAATCTTACCCTTTCGGTCATATTCAACAACATATATTATATAATCATTATATATCATAATTATATAGGAGTATAAAATACATAGTATTTTAGCCCATATGAATACATCACACACATAACATATACATAAAAATGAATACTTGCGAACATACATGACAGCTCTCCACGCTTTCTTGCAAGTAGCCCGTATATTTACCTGAAAAAGAATAAAAATGCACTTTTATAAACGTAAATAATAAAACAAAGAAGAGATACCGTATTTTAATATTAATCTTCTTATTGTTAAGGAAAAAGGCCAAGCCTTAGACAGTAACGCAAACACAATAGCACTCACTCTAGCGGTCGGTTCCGGCAACCACTCAAACTCCAGCGGTAGAATACCGGCGACGAAGCTGTCTTGTTTAAAACGTTATGGAGGAAACTAAAGGCCCTTTGTTTGCCCTTTGACGTGTAATTGTGTGCATGACTGTTTTAACAGAAGCAGCTATGGGTGTGGTTTTCGTTCACTGTTCAATGAGAATACATAAAGGGCGTTAGGTGTCATTGCAGTGCCTCATTTGGTTTCAAAACCTTTTGACGGATACAGAACCAAACGGGTTTCCACAGGCTAAGAGTGCAGACCACAAGTCGAGCCTGGCCTCGGCGGGCTTGGGGAGTAGAAGAACTCCGAGCCTGGGCCTCGGGCCAGGCTTGGAGAGTAGAAGAACTCCCAGAACCCCATCAAGCAGGTACCATGACCACATAGGACGTACAGCTACAGAGATGCATACGTTATGGTGCCCTGGAGGAGGAGGAGGAGGAGACGACAGCAGCTCACAGGGACTGATCAGCATGCCACGAAGGTTGCACCCGCTCACCTGAGTGAACCCTTGCCAAGAGTCGACTCGCCTGCACACGCGAGGAGCCTGTACAAGTAAGTCCTTGATCCGGGGTGAGCCAGGTGCCTGGCCGAGCCACCTGGATAGCCTGGCTCTCGCAGGTACAGTACATGCAAATTTAATGCAAACGAAAAGCTGGTCAACAATTTACCGTTTTTGATGTAATCTCGATCTCTTTCTCTCAGGTACCACTGTCTACGCTCTCCTTCCTAGGGTTTAGACCTATCAGTGAACTGTTTCGGGCTTTTTAAATAAAATAGCCCGGCTTGATTCCAGGCTTCCTTTGTGACTGCTTGCTCAGAAAAGTCGTTGCAGGTCGCCGCCTACAAGTCTGGTTGATACCTGGTTGGTTGTATTTTCCTGGTTGGTGATTTTGGTTCAAAGGAGGTCCTAGAAAATAAAACCCTGCTGATGAGACGCTCCTTTTTACTGGTAGAAGGACAAGAGTGGTGGATGTTGGCTTACCCTGGCTTCATTATACACTTGCTACCATCTCTCACACAAATAAGTTATTTTTTGTGCAAATTCGGGACCTGACCTTTGATGATTTTCCAAGTTAAAGGTTATGAGGTTTATGTGCTCTCCAATAATATAATATTAGCTTGCCTTGCTGTGACCGGGTTGAGGCTGGCGAAGGCATGATTGTGTTGCGATGACCCAGAGGGCAGTCGAGTGAACTTGTGAGTCCTCTTTCTGCCCAAAGGAGACAGATTTTTATACCTTTTTCTCCCGGTTCTCCTGGTGGCGGCGAGCTGTCCTCTTACCCCGCTTCTCCAGACTTGATGTACCTCTTCTTCCTGGCTCCTCAGTCCTCCTGTATACTGTGGCACTACCAGGATTGTACCTTGATGGGGTTCTGGGAGTAGCTGTACTCCCCAATCCCGGTCCGGAGGCCATACTAGACTTTGGGTGAGAGCTTGGACCAACAGTTGGACCAACTGTGCAATCTTCACGAAGCACTGCTATCCCACACCAGTCATGAAAGCTTCATGCCGCTATGAAATTATATACAATAATTAGCGGACATTCTGTTGGTTTTGGATATTTTGGTGCTAGGACGAGGAAATAATTTTTTGGTCTTATATGTTATAATGCATGCCATTCTGTGCTGCAACGAGACTAATGATGTTGCAAGAAGCCAACATAAAATAGACATTACACTAAGTCAATCGCCATCTTGGCATTACCTAGTTTTGGTCCAAAACGGAAGCGCTGCATGCCCAGATTCTGGCTAAAAAGGACATCATTCCGTACCCGAAATGCCATGGAGGACGGCCAGTCATCATTCGCAATGAAGAAGTTCTTGTCGAAAAGCAAGTAATTTACACAGAAAGAACGCCGAGAAGATCACAGACTTTTAAAGTTTCTAGCAACGTCATCTTCAAGGAAGGGAGCCACTGCTGAAATTTCCTCTTCCTCAATCGTTCAGCACGTTCGCGTGCCTCTGGGAAGATTGAGGAGAACAAAGATGGGGTAATTTGCTGAAGCCCAGGAGCGACGGAGAGCCCCGCCAGCGTAGGAAACCCATCAGTAACAACTGGACAACGGACATGGGTACGAATTCTGTAAAATGTGGAAGTTAATTTCCGTTGTGACTATTTGGGTTGAAATAACATTTCTAGCCTGCTAGGCAGCAGTATGTATATGATTTATTGGGAAAAAATTGAAATTTTGTTGTTGCCTGTAATAGGGTACTGGGCCCCCCTCATCCCTTACCTGCAGAAGGACCCAGGGTTCCATTACTACTCGTCTTGCAATCCATGTCCTATAGTCCCTCTTTTTATCCATTACTAATGAGTGATGAGATACAACTACTACATACCCAATACATCACTCCCTCTTCTCTACTAACCTCTATTCTTGATACACTTGAGTATCTTGAGGTTATCTTGAGATGACTTTGCGGGCTTAGTGTCCCCGCGGCCCGGTCCTCGACCAGGCCTCCACCCCCAGATAGCAGCCCGTGACAGCTGACTAACACCCAGGTACCTCTTTTTACTGCTAGGTACAACCCCAGGGCGCATAGGGTGAAAGAAACTCTGCCCAATTGTTTCTCGCCGGGCCTGGGTCCAACCCAGCCACAGGACCACAGGATCATACAGGACCAGTGTGCTGTCCGTCTCGGACCGACCGGCACTCTTCTTTGACCAGACCACACACCTAGAAGGTGAAAGGGTACGACAGACTCGTTCGGTCCGATCCCTGGACCATGCTCAAGTCGATTGTGATCACAGTCCGAAACGTCGTCGTCCCTTCACCTTCTTAGTGTGTGGTCTGTCAACTTACTTTAGGCCACGTTACTTTGTAACATCGTCGCCTGCATACACTCTTCTATGTCCTCTTCTCGTCCCTTTTCCCTCACTCTCTCATCGCTCTTCCTCAACTAGTCTCACCAGTTCTCACCAGCCCTCTCATCACTCCCCTCGTGTGGGCGGGAATATGAGGGCCACATGGGGGAGCGGCTCCCTGGGGGCCCACACCTGGTTTCATCATGACCAACAATGAGTGCTGTATGAGGGTCCCTCCGTCCCCGTTTATCCCGAGAGCACAACTGCTGCCCTCAAGTACACAACCCCCGCTTTCTAACCCCGCGCACATTTATACGTCGTTGGCCTCATTAAACCTCTCCACCCTTCCCTTAAGCAACGGTTAAGTTAGATATTCACACTTTTGTATTTATTTCAGATTATTTTGTATTTATTCATTATGTTTTCGAAGGGGAATAATTATCACTGGTTACATATCGGTGACGAACGTATCTTCTACGTGGTTATCTTGAGGTTATCTTGAGATGATTTCAGGGGCTTTTAGTGTCCCCGCGGCCCGGTCCTCGACCAGGCCTCCACCCCCCAGGAAGCAGCCCGCGATAGCTGACTAACACCCAGGTACCTATTTATTGCTAGGTAACAGGGGCATAGGGTGAAAGAAATTCTGCCCATTGTTTCTCGCCGGCGCCCGGGATCGAACCCGGGACCAACAGGATCACAAGTCCAGTGTGATTGTCCGCTCGGCCGACCGGCTCCCTTACACTGGCGTGAATGTAACACTGAAAATTAAGGAGTATTATGGGATTAATTGATAAAGATTAAGCCACCCAAGAGGAAGCACGGGCATGAATAGCCCGTAATATTATGGGAATTGAAATATCCGGAAGACCTTGCGGGCACGTTCAGACATATGACCAGTCTCCCGCTTCTCCACTTTTTATAAGTGTGCAGTAATGTGCTTCGCCTGTCACCCCCCCCCCCCCCCCCACTTCCACTCTTCGTTAATGCAAAATTGGGATTCACAGTAGCGTAAATGTAATACTGAATTCGAAAGAGCAATGCAGAAATCGAACACGTGATCACGCATGTGTGTGTGTGACCAGGCAAGGCCTGGTCGAGGACCGGGCCGCGGGGACGCTAAGCCCCGTAATCATCTAAAGATAACCTGAGGCGGGCGGCCCTGGCCGTCAGCAACACTGAGAGCCTTACAGAGCCTCACGGCACTAGTGGCACCGTCCTGGGTAAATGACTCGCTACCACACGTCCCACACAGGCGTGGCACCTCTTTACATTCACGTTTTAAATGAACACAATCGATAAAGGGTTCGAACCTACAGACGGAATGTTCCAGCTGCGGTAAACTTTGATATCAATCACGCAGTGGCACAGTGGGTGGCACAGTGGGTGGCACAGTGGGCGGAACAGTGGGTGGCACAGTGGGTGGCACAGTGGGTGGCACAGTGGGCGGCACAGTGGGCGGCCACAGTGGGCGGCACAGTGGGTGGCACAGTGGGTGGCACAGTGGGTGGCACAGTGGGTGGCACAGTGGGTGGCACAGTGGGTGGCACAGTGGGTGGCACAGTGGGCGGCACAGTGGGCGGCACAGTGGGTGGCACAGTGGGTGGCACAGTGGGCGGAACAGTGGGTGGCACAGTGGGTGGCACAGTGGGTGGCACAGTGGGTGGCACAGTGGGCGGCACAGTGGTGGCACAGTGGTGACACAGTGGTGGCACAGTGGTGGCACAGTGGGTGGCACAAGAGTCTCTTGCAACACTCCACCTCAATTCAAATTCAGCTAATACTCTAGATTTAAATATTTATTATTATTGTAATTTCTGAGTTTTTTAATAATATATATATATCCTGCACTGCATATCCTGCATTCATATTTTATATTATATATATATTATATAACTGAAAACTCACTGGGGTGTGAGTTTTCAGTTGTATCTAGTCCTGGGGACCATTCAGGCTTGTTTGCATATATAATATATATATATATATATATATATATATATATATATATATATATATATTATATTATTATATTATATTTTGGAAGCAGTCTCTCTCGTAGACATGATGATGTGTTAGTGAAAATGAGGAAAAGAGTTACAGTATTTCCTAGCATGAAGATTCCCTATACTGTATTTCTTATTGTGTTCTTCACTTGAGTCGGTATCTCAACAGCCTTGCAAAAGTTCATTTATTTTATTGGCGTGACGCGCGGACAAGGACAGCTGGACAAGGGCAGGCAGCAGCATCAGGACAGGGGCAGGTAGCAACAGCAGCACCAGGACAGGGGCAGGTAGCAGCAGCATCAGGACAGGGGCAGGTAGCAACAGCAGCACCAGGACAGGGGCAGGTAGCAGCAGCACCAGGACAGAGGCAGGTAGCAGCAGCACCAGGACAGGGGCAGGAAGCAGCAGCACCAGGACAGGGGCAGGTAGCAGCAGCAGCAGCACCAGGACAGAGGCAGGTAGCAGCAGCACCAGGACAGAGGCAGGTAGCAGCAGCACCAGGACAGGGGCAGGTAGCAGCAGCACCAGGACAGGGGCAGGTAGCAGCAGCACCAGGACAGAGGCAGGTAGCAGCAGCACCAGGACAGGGGCAGGTAGCAGCAGCACCAGGACAGGGGCAGGTAGCAGCAGCACCAGGACAGGGGCAGGTAGCAGCAGCACCAGGACAGGGGCAGGTAGCAGCAGCACCAGGACAGGGGCAGGTAACAGCAGCACCAGGACAGGGGCAGGTAGCAGCAGCAGCAGCACCAGGACAGAGGCAGGTAGCAGCAGCACCAGGACAGAGGCAGGTAGCAGCAGCACCAGGACAGAGGCAGGTAGCAGCAGCACCAGGACAGGGGCAGGCAGCAGCAGCAGCAGCACCAGGACAGAGGCAGGTAGCAGCAGCACCAGGACAGGGGCAGGCAGCAGCAGCACCAGGACAGAGGACA
>WNGS01167372.1:17723005-17736475 GCA_020271785.1 Procambarus virginalis | reverse complement strand
CGCAATTGAGACAGCGAGCCTGGGGAGAAGGGCACTCGGACTTAGAATGACTATCGTCCCAACACAAGGGGCAGAGATACACAGTACTGGTGCATTGAGGACACCGTGCCCAAACTTCCAGCACTTATTGCAAATTAGGAGGAGGGAATGTACTCCTGAACAGGAGCATCTGGCACCAGCAAGAATAACAGAGGGCGGAAGGGTTCTACTATCAAAAGGTGACTTTGACAACTCGAAGGGGCTGACGGCGATACCACGAGGGGGTCGAGTAAACGTGTCCAACCGGAGGACAGAATGGCCTTGGGCTTCGAGGATATGTTTAATATCTTCATGGCAATCATTGAGGTCCCGAACACCCAGTTGCAACCTGGGGCGGGAGGAGAACAGTGGCATTTTAACCGAGCGTTTTTGGAGACCCGAACAGGGGTCTCCCCAATGCAGGACAAAGCGGCTAAGCGAGTAGCTGCATCCTGAGAAGGAGCAACGACGACACGCATACCGGAAACTGGTGGAGTTAAAAGTAACAGAGGCATCTACTGAATCAACAGGTGTTTATGGAGGGAGAAATCGTCAGGAGGAGAGAATCCAGATGGTGGAGATCAAAGTATTTAGTCCATGTAGCAGGACCAAACAGGGCATTGTAAGTACTATTACGGGAAGGGATCGTGTGAGTGCAGCCGTGGCGGGAACGGCGATGAGAACCCCGGAAGTCACGGGGGTAAAAGGTGCAGTAGTCCCAATGAGAGACGAAGCCGCGTCAGGGGACGAGGTAGTCACCACTGGGGGCTTGGGGCTCGACCCAACCACAGAGGGAGGGGAGCCGAGGGGAGGAGTCGGAGAAGTCAAAGGAGGAGCAAGGTCGGGCCCCAATGTAGCGGAGGCTACAGAGCTCGGTCTTCCAACACGGACCGACTCGGGGGCTTGGTCGCCCACCCCACGAGCCTGAGAAGTTAAAGCAGAAACAGGGGAATATTTATCATCGCTACGAAAAGGAAGATTCATTCACGAATGTGCCCCCACACCCACCATGGAGCCACAATTAGAGGCAGGACACCCAACAAGAAGCTATCGCCGATCATGCCGGGGCCCCCAGGGGTGCGTCGTGAGTATACGCCCCACAAACGCCACCTTAAGAACCGACAGTCCGTCGAGATCGGGTTCAGTGACGAAAGGGGGATTGACAATAAAAGGTTCCCCTCGCTCTCAACGTTGGGTACTACAGTTCTACGGGTGCAAGAGTATGCCTCCCCCAGCACCCGGGCGTCAAAATAGAGAAGTCCAAAGAAAGATCTAAAACAAGCAAAAGGTCAGCAGGAAACGACAAGCAGATAGAGAAGAGGGGAGAAAAACGAAACAGAAGGAAAAGGAAAGATGCTCGGCACAATTGGAGTGGACGGCAGCAGGAGCACAAGGCTAGAAAAGGACAGAGGACCGTCCCAAGGAGCATCACCCTCCGGCAGCCGCCCACTAAGCCCCCCTCATGGCAGCAACGGGCCGAGCGGGGAGGGAGGCTCTGTGATAAACTTTAATGCATTCACTAGAACACTACATTGATGAATGTGAAACCGTAAAGGACTTTAGACCTCCTGGCCTCTTGTACCACCAACTGTGTAACTATTTTATTGACTCAGGTGTTCTGGACGACATCCTAACAATTTACTCAAAATTTGCTTGTCCATTTTAAAGAATGAAGAAAATTTTTTATCTATATTACTTCTAAGCTGCATCACTTATGAACCCATCCCTGCCCTTGTGTGGCAGTGCACAGTAGAAAGTTGTTTTCACATATCCATACATAAAAACATTGATTGTAACCATGATATATATGTGCTTCAGCCTGCAGTTTAGACCTATTGTCTTATGTATGACCCTCTGTCCTGCGTGACAGTGAATACTAGCATTATCCTCACTTTAATCAGACTATCAAAATCCTTAGATTAGGCAAAATTGTAATTAATTTTGTCAATAAAGATGTTAATAATAATAATTCCCTGTTAGTTAATACTAAATCTAAAATATTATTTTCCCGTGTTGGTTCCTTAATGTGTTGCGTAAGAAAGCAATCGTCAATTAATTCTAGAAAATCTTCTGCTTCACTATTCCCTGTTTTGTTCAACCAGTTTATTCCACTAAAATTAAAGTCACCCATGACATAAATACTGTTAGATCTAGATGCCCTAGATATTTCATCCCATAGATGCTTTGTGGTGAGACTGCGGATCACGCGAAAGGGAAAGCAACGAAGAACAACGAAGCGCAGGCCCCTCAGAGAGTAAAGGAAGTACCTAAGCGAACTTTAGTTGTGGGAGATACCCAGGTAAGGTATTTGGATAGAACGATTTGGATAAGGGATTTGGATTCTGTCTAAATTTGGTGGCCAATATATAACTCCTATTATAATATTATTTGCTTTTTCGTTTAATTCTATCCAAATAGTTTCCGTGTGTGGCTCAATTTTGATTCCCTCTTTGATACTACATTTCAAATTGTCCCTAACGGATATGGCTACTCCACCTCCTCGTCTAATATATCTATCTGTGTGAAATAGTTTAAATCCATTTATTTGATATTCAGCTAATAATTCTCTATTATCTACATTCATCCATGTTTCGGTAAGTGCAATAATATCTATTTTTTTCTGTGCAGACAAGAGCATTTAATTCGTTAATTTTATTTCTTAGACTTCTACTGTTAGTGTAATATACCCTAAGTGAATAGTTATTTTGAGGCCCTTCTCTTTCCCTGATCATTTTGCCAATTCCTTTCTCCCACAAACACATACTTTTATTACCTCCTTCCTCCAAATCAATTCCCATACCTCTATCTACTAACAGTTTAAACCCAAACAAACACCTCTAACCACTTCTTCCAACGAGTTCGCAACAGCAACAACCCCAGCTCTCGATAGATGCACCCCATCACGAGCATACATTTCAGTCCTTCCATAGAAGTGTTCCCAGTTGTCAATGAAAGATATTGCATTTGATTTGCAATATCTTTCTAGCCGGCAATTGACACCAAGTGCCCTCGACATCCATTCATTTCCCACTCCCTTTCTTGGAAGAATGCCACATATGATCGGGATTCCTCCCTTGCTTCTAACTAATTCTATGGCTGTTTTATATCTCTGAATCAGTTCCTCACTCCTAACTCGACCAACATCATTTCCTCCAGCGCTAATGCAAATAACGGGATTGTTCCCAATTCCAGCCATAATATCATTCATGTTGTTTATAATATCACCAATACCAGCTCCGGGATAGCAAACCCTTAACCTGTTCCCCCTATCTCTATCACAAAACGTTCTATCCAAATACCTTACCTGGGTATCTCCCACAACTAAAGTTCGCTTAGGTACTTCCTTTACTCTCTGAGGGGCCTGCGCTTCGCTGTTCTTCGTTGCTTTCCCTTTCGTCTGATCCGCAGTCTCACCACAGCACTCGTCCTCCAATACAGCAAATGAATTAGAAGTTCATAGGGCATCTGTAGGCGGTTTTATCAAAGTCTTCTTAAGGCCCTTTTTCCAGTAATTCTTCCCTTCTTAAGGGAAGCATTACTGGAAAATTCCAGGCGAATAGAGTCCTGCCTGACGACAGGTGGCACAGGCTTGCCCATACTTCATGCCAACACGGCCACTTTCAAGTCACGCCAGCAGCTACACCAGGGCCCGCACACCATGCCGGGTTGTCAACAAACCCCACACCGGCCAAGTAACGACTGGACAGGCAAGAGAAGCGACCTGCTCGCCACACCACCCAGCGCCGGACTGACGTGCTGTCAAACAGATCTCCAACGTTGTCGTTCTGGATTAAGTGATAATGTATGTCGTGTCTATGTTCACACTACGTACTGATATTCGTTATCCCAGTGTTATCCCAGTGTTAACATTTCTTAATATTCTTTTGGTACTTGATAACTGAAGTATTTAATTATCTATATTTATTGTGTTTAAGTTGATGAACAGTAATATTAACAGCTATTATTTGTCTATTGCTCAGTCATTTCATTAACTGGTTAGTATTAACGTGTCAGTCTATTATTCTTGCTGGCGGAGTTTAAGGTTATAATGGTTTCGGGTTAAAAACTGTAAATAATGACGTAAACGCGTTGTTATACACCTGTGTGATCACATTTACACACACAGGTGACACGTCCAACAGCTGGCGGAGTTTAAGGTTATAATGGTTTCGGGTTAAAAACTGTAAATAATGACGTAAACGCGTTGTTATACACCTGTGTGATCACATTTACACACACAGGTGACACGTCCAACAGTCTAGTCGTGTCCATCTCCCAGTAGCAACAGTCTTGTCGTGTCCATCTCCCAGTAGCATCAGTCTTGTCGTGTCCATCCACCAGTAGCAACAGTCTTGTCGTGTCCATCTCCCAGTAGCAACAGTCTTGTCGTGTCCATCTACCAGTAGCAACAGTCTTGTCGTGTCCATCTCCCAGTAGCAACAGTCTTGTCGTGTCCATCCACCAGTAGCAACAGTCTTGTCGTGTCCATCTACCAGTAGTAACAGTCTTGTCGTGTCCATCTACCAGTAGTAACAGTCTTGTCGTGTCCATCCCCCAGTAGCAACAGTCTTGTCGTGTCCATCCACCAGTAGCAACAGTCTTGTCGTGTCCATCCACCAGTAGCAACAGTCTTGTCGTGTCCATCCACCAGTAACAACAGTCTTGTCGTGTCCATCCACCAGTAGCAACAGTCTTGTCGTGTCCATCCACCAGTAGCAACAGTCTTGTCGTGTCCATCCCCCAGTAACAACAGTCTTGTCGTGTCCATCCACCAGTAGCAACAGTCTTGTTGTGTCCATCCACCAGTAGCAACAATAGGCGGTGATGAACGCCCAGAAGATGGAAATCAATGAACTATAAAATGTGTTGCACAGCAAGCCAAATAGACAATATTTAGTGAATAATAAAACATGAACATAAATTTGTTCTAACACATTTTTACAATTATAATTACCAACCTTGAGGGAGTAAGGAAGGTTCGGCTTCATGTAAGCGTCTTCGTAGATAGTTTTGAAGGACACGGCGTTTCGGGTGATGGAGACTGAGGCATCTTTTTTAATTTGGACTCCAGTACCTTCCTCAGTGACGATGGCCGAGGCCTTGAGACTGTACACGTCGCAGTCAATGATCCTCAGCTCCGAGGCCTTCACCTCCACCTCCTTACACCCGGAGATCTGCAGTGACAACCTTTCTTGTATATTGTGTCGGTGTCAGGAGGAATACACCACTATCACAGTATACCCATTAGTTTATGTAAGCCACTAGTTTATGTAACCCATTAGTTTATGTAACCCATTAGTTTATGTAACGCATTAGTTTACGTAACCCATTAGTTTATGTAACCCATTAGTTTATGAAACCCATTAGTTTACGTAACGCATTAGTTTACGTAACCCATTAGTTTATGTAACCCATTAGTTTATGTAACCCATTAGTTTATGTAACCCATTAGTTTATGAAACCCATTAGTTTACGTAACGCATTAGTTTACGTAACCCATTAGTTTATGTAACCCATTAGTTTATGTAACCCATTAGTTTATGTAACCCATTAGTTTATGTAACCCATTAGTTTATGTAACCCATTAGTTTATGAAACCCATTAGTTTACGTAACGCATTAGTTTACGTAACCCATTAGTTTATGTAACCCATTAGTTTATGTAACCCATTAGTTTACGTAACCCATTAGTTTATGTAACCCATCAGTTTATGTAACCCATTAGTTTACATAACCCATTAGTTTATGTAACCCATTAGTTAATATAAATTCATTAGTTTATGTAACCCCATTAGTTTATATAACCCATTAGTTTATGTAATCCATAAGTGTTTTTAACCCATTAGTTTACGTAAACTCATTAGTTTATGTAGCCCATAAGTTAATGTAATCCATAAGTGTTTTTAACCCATTAGTTTATGTAACCCATTAGTTTACGTAAACCCATTAGTTTATGTAGCCCATTAGTTTATGTAACCCATTAGTTTATGTAACCCATTAGTTTACGTAAACCCATTAGTTTATGTAGCCCAGTAGTTTGTGAAATCCATAAGTGTTTTTAACCCATTAGTTTATGTAATCCATTAGTTTATGTAAACCAATTAGTTTATATAACCCAATTGTTTCTATACCCCATTAGTTTATGTAACCCGTTAGTTTACGTAACCAACTAGTGTATATAACCCATTAGTTTATGTAAACCATTAGTTTATGTAACCAATTGGTATAAATATAAACCATTACCTTATGTAACCAATTAGTTTATTTAAACCCATTTGTTTATATACACCATTATTTTATGTTACCCATAAGTTTACGTAAACTCATTAGTTTACCTAACCCATTTGTTTACGTAAACTCATTAGTTTACCTAACCCATTAGTTTACGTAATACATTGATTTATTCAACTCATTAGTTTATGTAACCCATTTGTTTATGTAAAACCATTAGTTTATGTAAACCATTAGTTTATGTAAAATCTCCAAATTTTGCATAGGGTAAAGAATACTTGAAATTACCAATTGTGTGGAAATCACAGAAACACTGAGGTACTCACAGTAACACTGAAGTACTCACAGTAACACTGAGGTACTCACAGTAACACTGAGGTACTCACAGTAACACTGAAGTACTCACAGTAACACTGAGGTACTCACAGTAACACTGAGGTACTCACAGTAACACTGAGGTACTCACAGTAACACTGAGGTACTCACAGTAACACTGAGGTACTCACAGTAACAGTGAGGTACTCACAGTAACACTGAGGTACTCACCGTAACACTGAGGTACTCACAGTAACACTGAGGTACTCACAGTAACAATGAGGTACTCACAGTAACACTGAGGTGCTCACAGTAACACTGAAGTACTCACAGTAACACTGAGGTGCTCACAGTAACACTGAGGTACTCACAGTAACACTGAGGTACTCACAGTAACACTGAGGTACTCACACTAACACTGAGGTACTCACAGTAACACTGAGGTACTCACAGTAACACTGAGGTACTCACAGTTACACTGAAGTACTCACAGTAACACTGAGGTGCTCACAGTAACACTGAGGTACTCACAGTAACACTGAGGTACTCACAGTAACACTGAGGTACTCACACTAACACTGAGGTACTCACAGTAACACTGAGGTACTCACAGTAACACTGAGGTACTCACAGTTACACTGAAGTACTCACAGTAACACTGAGGTGCTCACAGTAACACTGAGGTACTCACAGTAACACTGAGGTACTCACACTAACACTGAGGTACTCACAGTAACACTGAGGTACTCACAGTAACACTGAGGTACTCACAGTTACACTGAAGTACTCACAGTAACACTGAGGTGCTCACAGTAACACTGAGGTACTCACAGTAACACTGAGGTACTCACAGTAACACTGAGGTACTCACAGTAACACTGAGGTACTCACAGTAACACTGAGGTACTCACAGTAACACTGAGGTACTCACAGTAACACTGAGGTACTCACAGTAACACTGAGGTACTCACAGTAACACTGAGGTACTCACAGTAACAGTGAGGTACTCACAGTAACACTGAGGTATTCACCGTAACACTGAGGTACTCACAGTAACACTGAGGTACTCACAGTAACAATGAGGTACTCACAGTAACACTGAGGTGCTCACAGTAACACTGAAGTACTCACAGTAACACTGAGGTGCTCACAGTAACACTGAGGTACTCACAGTAACACTGAGGTACTCACAGTAACACTGAGGTACTCACAGTAACACTGCGGTACTCACAGTAACATTGAGGTACTCACAGTAACACTGAGGTACTCACAGTAACACTGAAGTACTCACAGTAACACTGAGATACTCACAGTAACACTGAGGTACTCACAGTAACACTGAGATACTCACAGTAACACTGAGGTACTCACAGTAACACTGAGGTACTCACAGTAACACTGAGGTACTCACAGTAACACTGAGGTACTCACAGTAACACTGAAGTACTCACAGTAACACTGAAGTACTCACAGTAACACTGAGGTACTCACAGTAACACAGAGGTACTCACAGAGGTACTCACAGAGGTACTCACAGTAACAATGAAGTACTCACAGTAACACTGAGGTACTCACAGTAACACTGAGGTACTCACAGTAACACTGAGGTGCTCACAGTTACACTGAAGTACTCACAGTAACACTGAGGTGCTCACAGTAACACTGAGGTACTCACAGTAACACTGAGGTACTCACAGTAACACTGAGGTACTCACAGTAACACTGAGGTACTCACAGTAACACTGAGGTACTCACAGTAACACTGAGGTACTCACAGTAACAATGAAGTACTCACAGTAACACTGAGGTGCTCACAGTAACACTGAGGTACTCACAGTAACACTGAGGTACTCACAGTAACACTGAGGTAATCACAGTAACACTGAGGTACTCACAGTAACACTGAAGTACTCACAGTAACACTGAGGTACTCACAGTAACACTGAGGTACTCACAGTAACACTGAGGTAATCACAGTAACACTGAGGTACTCACAGTGTGTATACAGCTCCAGCCTGGAGTCCATACCTAGTTAAACACAAGACAAAGTTAGAGAAGATTCAGCGGTATGCCACCAGGCTCGTCCCGGAACTGAGAGGATTGAGCTACGAGGAAAGGCTAAAGGAGCTGAACCTCACATCCCTGGAAAACAGAAGAGTAAGGGGAGACATGATAACCACCTACAAAATTCTCAGGGGAATTGACAGGGCGGACAAAGAGAAACTCTTCACCACGGGTGGGACACGAACAAGGGGACACAGGTGGAAACTTAGTACCCAGATGAGCCACAGAGACGTTAGAAAGAATTTTTTCAGTGTCAGAGTAGTTAATAAATGGAATGCATTAGGCAGTGATGTGGTGGAGGCTGACTCCATACACAGTTTCAAGTGTAGATATGATAGAGCCCAGTAGGCTCAGGAATCTGTACACCTGTTGATTGACAGTTGAGAGGCGGGACCAAAGAGCCAAAGCTCAACCCCCGCAAGCACAATTAGGTGAGTACAATTAGGTGAGTACAGTAACACTGAGGTAATCACAGTAACACTGAGGAACTCACAGTAACACTGAGGTACTCACAGTAACACTGAAGTACTCACAGTAACACTGAGGTACTCTCAGTAACACTGAAGTACTCACAGTAACACTGAGGTACTCACAGTAACACTGAGGTACTGACAGTAACACTGAAGTACTCACAGTAACACTGAGGTACTCACAGTTACACTGAAGTACTCACAGTAACACTGAGGTGCTCACAGTAACACTGAGGTACTCACAGTAACACTGAGGTACTCACAGTAACACTGAGGTGCTCACAGTAACACTGAGGTACTCACAGTAACACTGAGGTACTCACAGTAACACTGAGGTACTCACAGTAACACTGAGGTACTCACAGTAACACTGAGGTACTCACAGTAACACTGAGGTACTCACAGTAACAATGAAGTACTCACAGTAACACTGAGGTGCTCACAGTAACACTGAGGTACTCACAGTAACACTGAGGTACTCACAGTAACACTGAGGTAATCACAGTAACACTGAGGTACTCACAGTAACACTGAGGTACTCACAGTAACACTGAAGTACTCACAGTAACACTGAGGTACTCACAGTAACACTGAGGTACTCACAGTAACACTGAGGTAATCACAGTAACACTGAGGTACTCACAGTGTGTATACAGCTCCAGCCTGGAGTCCATACCTAGTTAAACACAAGACAAAGTTAGAGAAGATTCAGCGGTATGCCACCAGGCTCGTCCCGGAACTGAGAGGATTGAGCTACGAGGAAAGGCTAAAGGAGCTGAACCTCACATCCCTGGAAAACAGAAGAGTAAGGGGAGACATGATAACCACCTACAAAATTCTCAGGGGAATTGACAGGGCGGACAAAGAGAAACTCTTCACCACGGGTGGGACACGAACAAGGGGACACAGGTGGAAACTTAGTACCCAGATGAGCCACAGAGACGTTAGAAAGAATTTTTTCAGTGTCAGAGTAGTTAATAAATGGAATGCATTAGGCAGTGATGTGGTGGAGGCTGACTCCATACACAGTTTCAAGTGTAGATATGATAGAGCCCAGTAGGCTCAGGAATCTGTACACCTGTTGATTGACAGTTGAGAGGCGGGACCAAAGAGCCAAAGCTCAACCCCCGCAAGCACAATTAGGTGAGTACAATTAGGTGAGTACAGTAACACTGAGGTAATCACAGTAACACTGAGGAACTCACAGTAACACTGAGGTACTCACAGTAACACTGAAGTACTCACAGTAACACTGAGGTACTCTCAGTAACACTGAAGTACTCACAGTAACACTGAGGTACTCACAGTAACACTGAGGTACTGACAGTAACACTGAAGTACTCACAGTAACACTGAGGTACTCACAGTAACACTGAGGTACTCACAGTAACACAGAAGTACTCACAGTAACACTGAGATACTCACAGTAACACTGAGGTACTCACAGTAACACTGAGATACTCACAGTAACACTGAGGTACTCACAGTAACACTGAGGTACTCACAGTAACACTGAGGTACTCACAGTAACACTGAAGTACTCACAGTAACACTGAAGTACTCACAGTAACACTGAGGTACTCACAGTAACACTGAGGTACTCACAGTAACACTGAGGTACTCACAGTAACACTGAGGTACTCACAGTAACACTGAGGTACTCACAGTAACACTGAGGTACTCACAGTAACACTGAGGTACTCACAGTAACACTGAGGTACTCACAGTAACACTGAGGTACTCACAGTAACACTGAGGTACTCACCGTAACGTTGTTGGTGACGTCCGCCTTGCACTTCCGTCTCTGCGTGTTGTCCAGAGTCAGTGACAGGTTGCCCTTAACCGGTTGTCCGAAGGTGTAGCTGTGAACAATCATGAGAGGTTAGACACGCACCAGGAGCCTCTCAAGGACACGTACACAACAGTAAACAGTCACGCACCAGGAGGCTCTCACGGACACGTACACAACAGTAAACAGACACGCACCAGGAGCCTCTCAAAGACACGTACACAACAGTAAACAGACACGCACCAGGAGCCTCACATGGACAAGTACACAACAGTAAACAGTCACGCACCAGGAGGCTCTCACGGACACGTACACAACAGTAAACAGTCACGCACCAGGAGCCTCTCACAGACACGTACACAACAGTAAACAGTCACGCACCAGGAGCCTCTCACGGACACGTACACAACAGTAAACAGTCACGCACCAGGAGCCTCTCACGGACAAGTACACAACAGTAAACAGTCACGCACCAGGAGACTCTCACGGACACGTGCACAACAGTAAACAGTCACGCACCAGGAAGCTCTCACGGACACGTACACAACAGTAAACAGTCACGCATCAGGAGGCTCTCACGGACACGCACACAACAGTAAACAGTCACGCACCAGGAGCCTCTCACGGACACGTACACAACAGTAAACAGTCACGCATCAGGAGGCTCTCACGGACACGTACACAACAGTAAACAGTCACGCACCAGGAGCCTCTCACGGACACGCACACAACAGTAAACAGTCACGCACCAGGAGCCTCTCACGGACACGTACACAACAGTAAACAAACACGCACCAGGAGACTCTCACGGACACGTACACAACAGTAAACAGACACGCACCAGAAGACTCTCACGGACAAGTACACAACAGTAAACAGACACGCACCAGGAGCCTCTCACGGACACGTACACAACAGTAAACAGACACGCACCAGGAGGCTCTCACGGACACGTACACAACAGTAAACAGTCACGCACCAGGAGCCTCTCACGGACACGTACACAACAGTAAACAGACACGCACCAGGAGGCTTTCACTGACACGTACACAACAGTAAACAGTCACGCACCAGGAGCCTCTCACGGACACGTACACAACAGTAAACAGACACGCACCAAGAGGATTTCACGGACACGTACACAAAAGTAAACAGTCACGCACCAGGAGCCTCTCACGGACACGTACACAACAGTAAACAGACACGCACCAGGAGGCTTTCACGGACACGTACACAACAGTAAACAGACACGCTCCAGGAGGCTCTCACGGACACGTACACAACAGTAAACAGACACGCACCAGGAGCCTCTCACGGACACGTACACAACAGTAAACAGTCACGCACCGGGAGCCTCTCACGGACACGTACACAACAGTACACAATCACGCACCAGGAGGCTCTCACGGACACGTACACAACAGTAAACAGTCACGCACCAGGAGGCTCTCACGGACACGTACACAACAGTAAACAATCACGCACCAGGAGACTCTCACGGACACGTACACAACAGTAAACAATCACGCACCAGGAGACTCTCACGGACACGTACACAACAGTAAACAGTCACGCACCAGGAGGCTCTCACGGACAGGTACACAACAGTAAACAATCACGCACCAGGAGCCTCTCACGGACACGTACACAACAGTAAACAGACACGCACCAGGAGGCTTTCACTGACACGTACACAACAGTAAACAGTCACGCACCAGGAGCCTCTCACGGACACGTACACAACAGTAAACAGACACGCACCAAGAGGATTTCACGGACACGTACACAAAAGTAAACAGTCACGCACCAGGAGCCTCTCACGGACACGTACACAACAGTAAACAGACACGCACCAGGAGGCTTTCACGGACACGTACACAACAGTAAACAGACACGCACCAGGAGGCTCTCACGGACACGTACACAACAGTAAACAGACACGCACCAGGAGCCTCTCACGGACACGTACACAACAGTAAACAGTCACGCACCGGGAGCCTCTCACGGACACGTACACAACAGTACACAATCACGCACCAGGAGCTCTCACGGACACGTACACAACAGTAAACAGTCACGCACCAGGAGGCTCTCACGGACACGTACACAACAGTAAACAATCACGCACCGGAGACTCTCACGGACACGTACACAACAGTAAACAATCACGCACCAGGAGACTCTCACGGACACGTACACACAGTAAACAGTCACGCACCAGGAGGCTCTCACGGACAGTACACAACAGTAAACAATCACGCACCAAGAGACTCTCACGGACACGTACACAACAGAAACAATCACGCACCAGGAGGCTCTCACGGACACGTACACAACAGTAAACAGTCACGCACCAGGAGGCTCTCACGGACACGTACACAACATAAACAATCACGCACCAGGAGGCTCTCACGGACACGTGCATAGCATGATGTCGTCTGGCACGGACATCAGTGACCGCCATTAGTGCACTATACATACTTCTACCATTTATATATACCCTGCAATATATACCCTGCCGTTATACCCTACAATATATACCCTGCAATATATAGTATATATATATATATAATATATATATATA
>WNGS01167372.1:17648380-17683918 GCA_020271785.1 Procambarus virginalis | reverse complement strand
TAACCTGCTTTTGCCAACTGATGTCCCATAAACGGGGTGAGAATAGCTTGAGCTACCTCATCCCTTTGTGTGTATTTTACATCAATAAACTTATTTCAATTTCAATTTCAGTGTCCCATAACAAAGCGAGAAGAATAAGATTTTGGCGAGATGGGAAGAGGTCGGGGATAGGGAGGAGGCTTCGTGGGTCAGGGAAGGAAGGGGTAGGAGGTGAAGGAGGAAACTACCACAAGATTTAAGAGGAAAAGGTTGTTTGTAAACAAGCGCTCGGAGAGAGGGGGGGGGAGGGTACTTTAAGGAGGTGTGGACCACCCAAATGTGGTTGAAGGAAAAAGTTACTTCCCAGATGTACACACACACGGAGGACTTTTTGGGTGGTGGCATGTCCAGTGTATATTGTATAAATGACTATTATTATTATTATTATTATTATTATTATTATATTATTATTATAGTTTATTGTCAACCTTTTGGTCAGATTGTGATTTTTAAAATATTCATATTATGCATATATAATTAACATCCGTTCCACCTCATTCTTGTATAGTATTGTATACGTATACAATACTTATACAGGTATGTGATGACTGTATCCGTTACGGAGGGTACTTATGCCCTCTTCCCGACTGTTGTCACCATTACCAACACTCTTCATCGTATCACTTGCACCTGTATTCATCATACATCCTGTACTCTTCACCACTAACACTATAACCACCACTACAACCATCACCACACGCCCTACCAGTTCCACCACCACCTCATGATCATGTATCAAGTTAGCATGTATGGTGTGGTTATCATATCATGACACGAGCCTGGGGGTCATTATACTCTGTACCCGCCAGCAGACGACGACGGAGTGGCTACAGGGACAAGAGCGCCCCTGGCGGGAGTGAAGAGCGCGGGTGGTTCAGTGCCGCAGGAAGAGGCGGGCGATCCCTGACCCGACGCTAAAAGCAGGAGCCGCCTGCGGACAGCGGCACGCGAGACAGTTACATTGACCGGTGTGATGGACCAGTTGAGAGGGAATAGGGATGAAACGAGGAGATGCTGGTGACGGAGGACAACGAGATGGAACCCTGGTGCTGACGGGGACACCTTTCTGTGACCCCGATGCCGCGCCTCTGTAGTTACGATGAGGATCTACCTAACCCACCTTGTGGAGGTTCCTGAGGATCAAAGGCCCCGTGGCCTGGTTGGTCGTCTGGTCAACCAGGCTGTTGGACGCGGCTGCTCACAGCCTGACGTGTGAATAGCAGCTTAGTTGATCAAGTATTCTATCACTGGAGATATTTGTAGTGATCGATCTTGCAGCTGATTACGGCGTTATCACTGCCTAGTCCCAGCGTCTGAACCTCAGACAAGAGAATGTTTTTTTCCTTGGTGGTGATATGTATCGCGGTGTGAAGGGCGGTGCACTTCGTTGTGTGGAGAGTTTTTCTCCCGATATATCTTGGAGGGAAGATTGTATCGGCTGGTTTAAGTGACGTTACAATTTGGAAGCGTAATCTGATACCGGCCACGGAGGCAAATTGGTGTGTAAAATGGAATAGGAGAAGACTGATCAACATTTCCCGGGTGTCAGTGAATGAGTTTGGGTCACCTCGTGGGCTGGGATGCCCGATGGCGTTCTCCGAAGTGTTCGCCTGCGATGTATTATACTCTTGCCTCATTATGCTAGGTACGTCGACAAGTAGTGAGTTGTGGAAGGATGCGGGTGAAGGCTGTGTGTCTTGATGTTGCAGCACTTAATGTTTGTTTACGGTACAATGATTATATTTGTAAAATTACGTGTATTTGTTAGGAGTATTGAGATGCAATTACCGGTGTGTGTGTCGTGACTGGACCTAGTCGCTCACCTGGAGACATACGTGGCGAGTCTTGGGGGGCAGTCAGTACCTTGCCCTCAAGAAGTCAAGGCAGATTTAATGCTCACTACAGGTAAGTTTCATCTGATTGTGGCTTGGTGACTAATTCAGTGACACTAGGTCTCGCAGGCACGATTGACACTTAGCTCAAGTTGTCTCTCTCTGCATTCCCTTCAGGGTCCAATTAGCTGTCTCTCGGTAGATTCCCTTCACGGCCTAATTAGCTGTCTCTAGACCGACTTTTCTCATGGTCCTTTCAGCTGTCTCTAAATGAACTCCCCTTAGGGCCTAATTATGTCTAGACGGACTCTTCTCAGGGTCCAATTAGGTATCATTATTCAGAGTACAGTTATCGCCCAATTAGGCATCTTGGAAAGGTGTTGCAGAATTTACTTTAGGGTCATTAAGGACACGTCCTTGTGCCCTCTGTAATCCTTCTTTTTGTGTTACCGCTCACAGGATGAGTATGGAGTGCACAATAAACTAGCGGCCATCAATCACATCAACGTTACCCAAGAGGCAGTAATTGGTTGTGTGGTGGCCGCTGTGGCCCCCCTTCCCTTCCTGCTGTTGAAACACCACTTCCTTCCATCCATCCCTCCGTCCCCTTCCTTCCTCCCCTCCCTTCCTCCCCTCCCTTCCTCCCCTCCCTTCCTCCCATCCAGATCGCCTTACACTTTCTGGTGTTGAGCTCCAGTTGCCATTTCTCGGACCAACTGTGAAGTTGTTTTAAGTCATCTTGGAGAATCTTACAATCCTCATCTGTCATAACTCTTGTCATTATTTTTGCATCGTCATATAATTGAGAAAAAGAGGTGGGTCCCATTACTGATCCTCGAGGCACCCCGTTTGATACCTTTAAGTCAGTCCCACTTCTCGCCATTTATTGGTACTCTCTCTCACTCCTGTCAGGTAATTCTTTACCCATTTGTGTGCGCGCGCTTCGCCAAATGACCTTATTCTTTGACGCCAAACTTGAAGGTAGGAGCTACCTACCTACCTACCTTGTGGTGATTGTGAGGATCAACGTCCCTGCGGCCCGGTCTCTGACTAGGCCTCCTAGTTGGTGGTCTGGTGAACCAGACTGTCGGACTGGGCTTTTCGCAGCCTGACGTTATGAATCGGATACAAGATAGCAAGCAGGCGAAGTATATAGAGCTAGACCCCGCTTCCTCGTATTCACTCGTAGGTATGCACTCATACCTTTCACCATAGATTTAACTATAATAAATCGATTCACACCCTCAGGTTCCAGTATGCACGCCCCTGCCTCCCTCAACCTCCACCTCCGAACATTTCACTCATCCTTTCCGCCTCAAACGTCTCCCACAACCTTCCCCTTGCTGAGCTCCACGGATCATTCAGTATTACTGTTATTGTTGGGTCAGACCGTCTAGGTAAATAGGACACTGTTGGTGGGTCTGCTGTGTGGTAGGTGTATGTCACTGGGTCTTTAATAGTCTTTCGTTCCAAACACGGCTCTCTCATCTCCATTTCCTATCTTATACAATAGAAATAAAAGGTTATAAAAGCATGGTAACGAGAACAATCCAGAGGCAGATTCACGAAGCAGTTAGGCAAGTACTTACGAACGTGTACATCTTTCCTCAATCTTTGACATAAGAACATAAGAACATAAGAACAAAGGCAACTGCAGAAGGCCTATTGGCCCATACGAGGCAGCTCCTATTTATAACCACCCAATCCCACTCATATACATGTCCAACCCATGCTTGAAACAATCGAGGGACCCCGCCTCCACAATGTTACGCGGCAATTGGTTCCACAAATCAACAACCCTGTTACTGAACCAGTATTTACCCAAGTCTTTCCTAAATCTAAACTTATCCAATTTATACCCATTGTTTCGCGTTCTGTCCTGTGTTGATACTTTCAATACCCTATTAATATCCCCTTTGTTATGTCCATTCATCCACTTGTAAACCTCTATCATGTCACCCCTAACTCTTCGCCTTTCCAGTGAATGCAAATTAAGCTTTGTTAATCTTTCTTCATATGAAAGATTTCTAATTTGGGGAATTATCTTAGTCATCCTACGCTGGACACGTTCAAGTGAATTTATATCCATTCTATAATATGGCGACCAAAACTGAACTGCATAATCTAAATGGGGCCTAACCAGAGCAAGATATAGCTTGAGAATCACACCAGGTGTCTTGTTACTTACGCTGCGATTAATAATTAATAATAATGACGGCTTTGATTACATTGATTAATCAGTTTACAAGCATGACTAATTCCCAATCAACTATTGTTGTTGTTATAAACAGCCTCCTGGGGCTTCGGCGCTCATTAACTGTTTAACAATTGTAAACAAAGCCGCCAGAGATTGAGAAAAGATGTACAGGTTCGTAACTGCTTCGTGAGTCTGACCCCAGGGAGAGGAGAGAGGAGGGGGGGGGGAGGCGAGGGCCCTGTGTTATGGAGTGGGGGGGGGGGGAGTGCACAATGGCATAGACCACGTCAGTCAACTTTATTATTATTATTAACATCTTTATTGACAAAATTAATTACAATTTTGCCCAATCTGAGGATTTTGATAGTCTTATTAAAGTGAGGATAATGCTAGTATTCACTGTCACGCAGGACAGAGGGTCATACATAAGACAATAGGTCTAAACTGTAGGCTAAGGCGTCAGTCAACTGGCGTTCATGGGACAACCACACGCCCCGTGAAGCTGATAGTGTCGGTGCGTCCTTGAGCACACGTCTCTCTTTCTGGTAGCCACCCAGAGCTAGTGCACACAAGCTCACTCGCTCACTTGACAGTTGAGAGGCGGGACCAAAGTGCCGAAGCTCAACCCTCCTAAGCAACCCCCCCCCCCCCACCGTAAGCACAACTGTCTCGCTCGCACTCTTTCGGTCACACTGTGTACTTACCTAATGGTGGTTGCAGGGGTTGAGCTCTGGCTCTTTGGTCCCGCCTCTCAACCGTCAATCAACAGGTGTACAGGTTCCTGAGCCTATTGGGCTCTATCATATCTACACTTGAAACTGTATGCACCTAGTTGTGTTTGCGGGGGTTGAGCTCTGCTCTTTCGGCCCGCCTCTCAACTGTCAATCAACTCTTTCTACTACTACTATTCCCCTCCCCACCCACACACCAGGAAGCAGCCCGTGACAGCTGACTAACTCCCAGGTACCTGGTTACTGCTAAGTAACAGGTAAGTAACGGGGGCATCAGGGTGAAAGATTCTCTGCTCATCGTTTCTCGCCGGCCTCCGGGATCGAACCCGGGACTACAGGATCACGTGACCAGCGTGCTGTCCGCTCGGCCGGCTCCCCGCTGTGTGTGTGTGTGTGTGTGTGTGTGTGTGTGTGTGTGTGTGTGTGTGTGTGTGTGTGTGTGTGTGTGTGTAACATTAACACTTGTGTAACTAGCTTCAGTTGCCACTTGCTTAGCTAAATGAATTATGTGGTTCAGCTCTTGAACCGATTATGTGCCTCTGTAACCCTTTCCACCACCGCCCACGGGATTGGTATGGGGGTGCATAATAAAGAAAGAAAAAATGAAAAAATTGAATTGTCGCGGGTGAACTCTGGCAACCAGTCTTATCTATTGATAACCCGATATTTAAGTTTGGTGGCAAAGTGGCTCACGTGCCCACATTACCATTACAACGTCTATGGGTTGTACGCGACCATTTAACAGCGTCACCGCCGTGCTTGGGGGCAGGCATCATTCAATAGTTGACATATGTAATCCAGCTAGCTGTTTCCTTATATAGTTGCTCTTCATGGTATCATTTTTCGCCATATTTGCTGCACTTGGAAGCAAACTGCCACCGGTTGTCCCGGTAACAGTTCTCCTCTTATGGAGAACCAGCACCACCTTTGGGCGCTGTCGACACTTCGATGTTGACACTTCGATGTTGACACTTGCTACCAGGGGTGGGGGGGGCTAGAATGTCAAAGGCGCGGTGGGCACGGGTCGGGGGGGTGGCTCGGTGATGCCGTGGGAATGAAGTGTGCGAAAGTGTGCCGCGGGAATGTTCACAAGAGTGTGGTGAACATGTGGAGATTATGAGGTTGCTTCCTTCACGTATTAAAGTTCTGCTGGCATATTCTGTGTTGTGGCAATTTACGGAACGTTGGTGCCTTCGAAACCATATCTCAAAATAGTTCTTCCTTTTACCGATCAATGTCTGGAAACTTTGTAGTAACGGAGGCCACAGGAAGGAGTGTAGACGAACAGGCTCTCACACTCCAGCTGTTCACTAGGATATACTGTGTTTATATATATATTATATATATATATATATATATATATATATATATATATATATATATATATATATATATATATATATATATATATATATATATATATATAAAGAGAGAGAGAGAGAGAGAGAGAGAGAGAGAGTATGGGCAGACATTATCACTACCTACAAAATTCTCAGGGGAATTGACAGGGTAGATAAAGATAAACTGTTTAACACGGGTGGTACTCGAACAAGGGAACAAAGGTGGAGACTGAGTACCCAAATGAGCCTCATAGATGTCAGAAACAACTTTTTCAGTGTGAGAGTAGTTAACAGGTGGAATGCATTAGGCAGTGATGTGGNTCGTAATTTGTATTTACTTTATTTAGATGTTGGAGTTAGGCTGCTTCCTGACATTGGTGGTGTGGATTTTTTACGTCCGTGTGTGTGGTCAGCATTTATTTTGCATTTGCTCAATTGGGCTTAGGTTTTTTGGGGTAATTCTTCTGGCAGAAAGTTCCAGTTAACAGAGGTTTCATGGGATGGGAGGGTTTATGGTGGGGGATGTTCTTTCCTTGGTTTACCAGTTTGGTTTCTTTTTTATTTTTTTAGAAATGGTGGTAATGTGGTTTTGTGTCCGAGTGGAGGACGTTCTCCATTTCACGGGGAAAATTGTGTTTCCTTGATTTTATTTGTCCATGTGAAAATCTGTCCTTACTGGATCATTGGGGGATGTATCAAGTAAAAGTTTCAAGTAGAATTTATACACAACTAACGGTACAATCATCAATCTGTACAATTATCGGTACAATCACTGTACAAACATTACCTGCAACACCAAAATTTATCAAATGTTACTTATTAATGTTTTCTTCCACTCAGAGAAATGACTGACATACAGGCAGAATGATGTTCAGGTCACCAGTTCTACGAGTCATTACAATTAAATTTCTACTTCTAATGATACTGGTGATCATGACAGAAACTCATACAAAAGTGGAAAATACAGGTATCCGAATTATAAATTCCGTCCGGTTTTAATAATTAGATTATTTTTTATATGCAAATTATTGGGTTTTAGGTTAATATAATAATATTATATATATATATATATATATATATATATATATATATATATATATATATATATATATATATATATATATGTCGTACCTAGTAGCCAGAACTCACTTTTTGGCCTACTATGCAAGGCCCGATTTGCCTAATAAGCCAAGTTTTCCTGAATTAATATATTTTCTCTAATTTTTTTCTTATGAAATGATAAAGCTACTCATTTCATTACGTACGAGGTCAATTTTTTTATTGGAGTTAAAATTAACGTAGATATATGACCGAACCTAACCACCCTACCTAACCTAACCTAACCTATCTTTATGCTTAGGTTAGGTTAGGTACCCGAAAAAGTTAGGTTAGGTTAGGTTAGGTAGGTTAGGTAGTCGAAAAACAATTAATTCATGAAAACTTGGCCTATTAGGCAAATTGGGCCTTGCATAGTAGGCTGAGAAGTGCGTTCTGGCTACTAGGTACGACATATATATATATATATATATATATATATATATATATATATATATATATATATATATATATATATATTAATATATATATATATATATATGTGTATATGGTTCCGAAACATATTATATTGTAGATTTAGCTTAAATACATCATTTTTTTTCCATCAGCCTTGTGTATTTGTGTAACCAAGACATGCACAAACACACTCCATCCAGGTGGTGAGTGACCTCATAATGCCAGAGGTGTGTGCACGGTCACGTCCAAGATAGTTTGATACGTCCATTCACCGTCCTCGTATTAAAATTTGAGGACATATCCTTTACTGAATATCAAAGTCAGAATGAATTTCACGTTCTTCGAAAACACTAAATATCTCGAAATTGGACATCAGTCAGTCTTTCCAAAGACAAGAATGTAAGAACTGTGTGTGTGTGTGTGTGTGTGTGTGTGTGTGTGTTGCCGAGAGGACACCTCTTGTACCTGTGGCACCTGAGGGGTGTCCCGGTGGCAGTCTTAAAGTTGCCCTGGTTATTGTACACAGGGTACGTTATGCTCCAGTGGCCAGGCCGGCCGCTCACACTCGGGGCGATACTTTTCTATTCACGCACCAAAACACATTATTAGTTCATGTACCTCCACGTACCTCAGCCGTTTCGGTTTTTGGCGTCTAGACGTATCTAAAACAATTGACTGTTGTTGCTGACAGTCTGCAGGTCCACTGCTCATGACACAGCTAATCCGGATAAACTTTGTAAGAACTTATCAAGCTGCCTATTGAAAAACAAAAGAGTTGTTTTTGTTTTAGAATTTATTCTTGTTCTCATCGTGTTGGAGTGTGTCTGTCCCTAGATGGCTAGAATGTTCTCCTTGTACTGTAGACTGGTTCTTTACTGGATCTGTTCTAGACACACTGACTCTCTACTGGATTTGTTTGTAAACACACTGGCTATTCCTAGGATCTAGATAAAGCAAATGTGTTTCCAGGTGTGAGTTTGAATTAGCTAGCGACATACAGTTTATTGTCCGGAGTTATGATAGCATTTAGTGTTGAATTAGCCTCGTCAAAGGAGTGTGGTGTCTTGATACTAGACGTAGATACACATCAGTCAGAGGTAATGAGTCACAGAGCTCCAGGTTCGTGCTCTCTCACTCTACACGTTCTTACCGCTCGCGCGATTTGATTTTTTTTTATGCCGCCAGAGGCGGCTAGTTTATTGTGCACCCCATACTCTGTGAGCGGTAGCGCAAAAAGCATTACAGAGGGCACAAAAGGTCTTTGTCAGACCTCATCTTAGATTATTGCATAAACAATTTTATCTATCCTTCACACCTTATATTTACATGTCAGCTAGTTACGGAGAATGTTCTATTTCACGCTCGCGCGAGAGATGCTGCATCCTGCTTTGATAACTTATTCTCGGGTCGCTGTCGTGTTAATTACCACTACGCCTTTACCGTATTCACTGATGAGATGGAGTTGAGAGCAACTACCATGCCGTGGATACGGAGGGAGGTGTGTCCTTTGATGTGTAAATGCGTTTAGATTGGTGAAATGAAAGGTGTTGAATGTGTTGGGCTCGTTAGCAATGTTAGGATAAGGTTGGCGAGGACAACCATAGTAGGGTAGCGTAGTCGGCTCGTACCGTCGTCGTGATGATACTGTAGAACTGATGTTCACCAGATCTCCCCTCCAATAAGTGCTCTAGGGGCTGAGGTCAAGTATTGTCAGATTCATAGCTTGTATTAACGATGCGCCAGCACGACAACACGACCAGTTGTGGGGAGGATGTGTGCTCCAAGTGTCAACCTGTCCTCCTAATAGGACGTCGTATTTTGACGTATGCTCTACCTAAGGCCAAAAACTTGTACTAAGGAAAAAATGGAAGCGGCTTGCGAAAGTGACACAGTCCCGTTTTCTGTTTTGGGTGCTGTGGTAGGTTAGGATAAGGGCAGTTTAGTAAAGACAGTTTCTTGACGTTGGGAAGCCTTATGAGGACGGGGTGCGAATACATTACATCACCACCACGTTGAGAGCAGACAGTCATGAAGAGCCGTAGAAAATGTGACGTAGAGAGAGCTAGGGCTTATAAAGGGGATAATGAGTGTAGGGTGTACTTGGTGTTCCTGTACACGAGTGCATCATACCTGTGTTGTCTCTCAGGTGAGGCTGGAGCCTCTGGTCCACGCTCGGTTACACCCGCACCTGGTAATTAAGCGATTTCTTAAACGCACCTTGAGGAGGGTTGAGGGTGGGCGGGGAGGAGGATCAGGGGTGAGGGTGGGCGGGGAGGTGCGCGCGTCCCCACCCACCACAACACCCCGGCACCGACAGCGACCTGTGGCAACCTTCCTGCTCCAGGCAACACTCCACGTGGGGGTGCTTCTTCCCCTCTGCTACGTGGGTGCCGGTGGGGGGGGGGGGGGTGAGCACACAAGGACTGGTGGCTGGGTGGCGGGCACTCACAGTAGCGGACACAGTGTCTGACACATGACAGAGACCCAAGGAGACACACACACACACACACACACACACACACACAGCATGTCTCGCGGGGTTGGGGTCCAGGTGCCTCTCCATGACTAGCCACGAGTGTAATGGGATGGTAGGTGGAGTGGTTTGGCCTATTGTGTATATATAATACATAGGCGCAGTAAAACTTAGACCAGATTTTGAATATTGATAATTAGTGCGAGACATGAACACGTGCAAGTAAGTTCAAGTATGTTTATCGAGACAAGAAAGAAATACATTTCAAAGGTATAAGTAGCTTAGGCTATTTCTACCCCCATCCCCCTGCAAGTAAGTAATTATTAAAGAAGGCACCAAGCCGGACACTAAATTATCTATCTTCAAAATCTGGCTTAAGATTTACTGCGCCTACGTATTTTAATTTTTTCTTTTCTTCAATCTTTTGTTGCTAGAATAAACAAATCATCTAAATTATTGGGATCGTTTAAACATTCTAAATCTGTATTTCCTAGAGCTCAAGCGGGAGAGATACATGATAATTTGCACTGTGGAAATACTAGTCGCTAATCTTTACTCAGAAATGTCACCACATAGACCATGTGACATGGCAGGATGTGCAAAATAGCCTCGTTGAAAAGCAGAGGTGCATTAGGTACGATGAGAGAGAACTGTCAACATTAAAGGCCAAAAGACTTTTCAACAACACTCCCGCTACATATAAGAGGCATAACTGGCCCACCTCTCGCGGTATTCAAAAGAAAACGTGATAAACATATTCAAATGATAACTGATCAATCAGGCTGCGAGCCATTCATCAGGTTGCGAGCAGTCCCGTCAAACATCCTGGTTGATCAGACCACCAACCAGGAGGCCTGGTCAGAGACTGGGCCGCGGGGACGTTGATCCTCGGAGTCATGTATAATGGAAGAGTTGTTGTTGTTGTTGTTAAAGATTCGCTACCTGGAACAAGAAGTTCCAAGTAGCACGGGCTATGGTGAGCCCGTAGATGGAAGAGTTGACTGTACGCACTACTACATTGATGTTAGCATTCATTTCCTACACATTTTATTCTATTTAGATTCTTATAAGACTTGTGTAAGGTGAAGCTTTCCAAATGTGGGTGGAATAACGAGAACAAGTTTGTGTGGAGTGATAGTTGGGCTATTTGACAGGTGAGCTCAACTGCCCAGCTGCCCGTCGGAGCGTAGCGTGGACCAGGGAGCACTGAACCGTAGCCCTCCATGCTTGGTGGCGGGAGAGGCAGGCAGCGCAGAAGAAAGGGAAGGTAGAAACATGGTATGGGTATGTTGACCAAACCACACACTAGAAGGTGAAGAGATGACGACGTTTCGGTCCGTCCTGGACCATTCACAATCGACTTGAGAATGGTCCAGGACGGACCGAAACGTCTTCGTCCTTTCACTCTCTAGTGTTGGGTTTGGTCAACATATTTCAGCCACGTTATTGTGACTCCTCGTCAGCACATGGTATGGGATCCTCTCACTGTTACAACAATATCACCAGCTATCAAGAGGCAGCCTCGACACTTGCTAAACCGAGTTACCGGATCATCCTGACTGTGATAGCTTGTACTCCTACGGCCTATACCTACAAAACACCCTCGCCTATATCAGACCAAGCACCAGGGAAGCCTGGGGTTCAGGACTGTGAGAGGACAATTCCCGAAATTGTCCAGAGGTCAGACGACAAGAATATCAATGCAAAGTAGGCTTTCTGAACTGTAATAAATTACAGCAGGTAGGCCAAAGAACCACCTACAAAATGAATGCATTACTGGAAGATGGAATTAAAGCCGTTTCATAAAGATGTTCAACTATAATAGCACTTGTTCTACATGAAAATATATAATGGAAAAGCAAACTAATAAATAATACAAGTGTGAAATATGATGCTGTAGTTTTGAAGTAGAGGAAAAACACGAGTAATGGAGAGGGCAGCGAGCGGAGGCCTCCACAAACCACGCCACATAACCCAACATCAAAATGTGAAGGTCAGCATATTAATTAACTCATTAGGACTAGCATTTTTTCCCCAGTTTCTAACCGTCCCTGCTTACCTATACCTTTTCTCTGAGAGGGAGCAGTTAAGTGTGGAGGTCTAGAGCAGAGGGTGGGGGGGACAGTATCTTGAGGAGGTAATAGTGGTTGTCAAATACTGGGTACCTGGATTGTACCTGGATGAGGTTCTGGGAGTTCTGGGCTCGACTTGAGAGAGCTTGGTCCAACAGGCTGTTGCTTGGTACTGCCCGCAGGACCACACATTCACTACAGCCCGGTTGGTCTGGCACTTCTTGCAGAAAACTGTCCAGTTTTTCCTTTAAGATTTCCATTTTGTTCCGGCAATATTTGTTCCGGGTGTTCTGGTAACTGGGTTTGTCTTGAGCGGTTTCCGTCTGATGCCAATTGACCGAGGAGATTATTGTCTCAATAATTATAATTATTTCCTGAATGTAGTCGATAAGACATTGGTGTNGGACCATTCTCAAGTCCAGATCTGAAGGTGTTGTTTAGGATATGATGGGTTAGTTGTGTTTATCCTTCTGAGTAAGGGTCAAGGGAGGTGGGTGGGATTTCCTTACCACCATGTATCTGCTGAGGGTGAGGTTCAGCTCTTGCTTGGGCTCGCCCCTCTGCTCTTGGCTATTTAATTCCCTTTGTCGGGGGGACGGAATCCTGTATCTGGGCTTCTTACGTTCCCCTGGGCCAACTTACCTTCCGGTGCAACCCACAATAATTTGCCTAAATTCCGGGGACCTATTACTGCTGGGTGAAAGGAAAAGTGCCCAATCGTTTCTGTCCTGGCCGGCGATTGAACCCTATTGTGAGTCTAGACAGAGACCACTGTGCCAACAGGACCCAATTGTGTTCACCGAGACATCATTTATGTAGTCTTGCTTTTTGTTATGCAAACGATGGTTGGAATTGTCCGGAGTGTGTGATTTAATATAGTTTTTACGCTGACTTTTGTTTTGTTGACATTAGTTCGTATTTAAGGTTTTATGCTCGTGTTTCCACACATTCAATACGAGGCTAGTGTTGCACCCAGGTAATGTTCGCAGTTTGGAATTGTCGCTATACCTCTCTGCCTGTTTTCATTCCACGTCAAATTGTTTTACGTGCCAAATTTGGCTCACCAGTTGGTTGATAATACAGACGTATCTCTGGTGTAGCTGACAGTTTTAACTGTTAACGAAACTGATGTTATATAAAAACAATTCCAGGCATATGGACCGTGCATTGCCAACTGGCAGTCCTGGTGCTGTGTCACATGTCTGTGTGACTGGTAAGTCAAGCGGGGGCAGTTCCAGGCATATGGAACCAGGAAATTACAGCTCCCAACACAACATCCCCAGAAGTTAGGGGGGAACCCACAACCAGCTACCCAGCAACACCAGAGGAGAGGGCAACCTCACCACCCTCCTCTGAATATCGTGTTTATATCTGCTCGAATGGCTGCCCGGGTTTGAAACTCCAGCGGGAAAAAAGTCAGCGACTCTTACAGAGGTGTATACACACCCTTGTGTGTGCGTGTGAGAAAGCATTATGTATCTTGAGTAAGCGTGTGTAAATACCTGGAATTTTGTGTGTGAATGAGCTTACTCATTGCGTCACCACCGTTAGTATGACAGTCTTGTCATTGTTAGAGATGCGTAAGCTGCTATTACATGGATCACTTGTAAGAGTAGTGGGGGCGGGTGTCGAGAGGTCCGTCTGGGGAGATTTTCTAAAACGGTGGTGTTATATCCACCGAGGATGGCTTTTTTGGTCAGGCTTACCACATCCACACCCTTTTCCCCCATCCACACCCTCCATATCCCTCGAGGCATTTCCGGGAAGATACTATAAACTCACATGTTAACCTTCACTTGCAAGTTCAAAGTGAGGGAAAGCCAATTTACTCAGGTGGATTCATGATTACCTAATACTGTACACAAAAGTTAGAATACTATTTCAAAGACGCCTTCTTTTTAATACATGAATAGAAAATGGCACACCACAAGGTTACTTTGCCTTGATTTCGGGGATCAAAGTCCCCGCAGCTCGGTCTCTGACCAGGCTTCCTCGTTGATGATCTGGTCAACCAAGCTGTTAAACGCGGCTGCTCGCAGCTTGACGTATGAATCACAGTCTGGTTGATCAGGTATCCTTTGGTGGTGGTTGTCGAGTTCTCTTGAACATTGTTGAGGGGTTGGCCAGTTATGCCCTTGTGTAGTGGAAGACTGTGTTGAACAGTCTCGGGCCTCTGATGTTGATAGAGTTCTCTCTGAGTACCTGTTGCACCTCTGCTTTTCAACGGGGTATTCTGCACATCCTGCCATGTCTTCTGGTTTCATATGGTGTTATTTCTGCGAGTCTGAGTAGATTTGGAACCAGCTCCTCTAAATATTTTCCATGTGTAAATTACTGTGCATCTCTCGCCTGCGCTCTAGTGAATACAGATTTAGGCATTTTAATCGGTCCCAATAATTTAGATGTAGATACGTGAATTTAGAGACAATTCTATAACCAATGTTCCAGCGATGTGTAAATATTTCATTCAAAATGATCTGCTACCAGAAATTTTAGCCAAATATCCCCAGTTTGCTAACTGTAGGTAGTAACTGAGTGATTGTAACCTATCCACCGCTGCCCACTGGATGGGAGGCGTTTGGCGACAAACATATAATTTTGACACTAGCTCTCCACATATGTCAGTTGCTTAATTTAGAACCTGTACTTGAGGTCGATCTCGAACCCATTGTTGATGTGACGACTTATATTGAATTTTGTAACTAGCTCATCAAGATTGTAACTTGCTTAGCTAAATGAATTGTGGGGTTCAATCCCTGAGCCCATTGTGTGCCTCTGTACCCTTTCCACTACCGCCCACAAGATGGGTATGGGGTGCATAATAAATGAACTAAACTAAACTAAACTCTTATTGTCATTCATCTATTAGTAAAAGATCTATACAAGCTTTCCAGGTCAGAAATTTCTCCAGCTTTGAAAGGGCTGTTATTATGCAACAGTAGTCCAATTTAGAGAGCACTAGCTTCTTGGGAAAAATATCATTTTTACGACATATCTTATCTGAAAGGTTCTTGTATCCAGCCTGTCACTTTTCTTGTGGTTGTGACGTTGGCTTTGTCTTTTTTAAAGGTAAGGTCTTCAGACATGATTATACCCAATTCCTTTACATTGCTTTTTCGTTCTATGGTGTGATTTAACTGCGTTTTGTACGTAATTCTGGTTGTATATTTGAATTTTTTGCATAGCGCAGGAGCTGGAATTAATCTTTATTAAATATCATTATTTTTCTGTGGCCCATTGAAAGACCTGATTTACAAATCAGATAAAATGTGATTTACATCACAATTACATCAAGGTTGGGTAATCGAGCGCCCTACGATATATCGATGGAAAAGCGAGTTAAGCTTAAAGTGCGTCTCACTACACACCAGCTACGCCTCGTCCTTGGAGCAGGTGAAGGTCATGCCCCATAAGACGCCCTCAACAGCGTAGAACAGTTGTCAGGAACTAGGGCTATAATTATACCACCAAAGATCCACAAACTTCTAATTTTAGGATCGGACCCTCAAATACAACTCTCCATTCAAAATATGGATTGGGTAGCAGGCTAATAAATATCTTAGTGTGTGGATTGATAAGATTAGTCAAGATTAGACATGTTGACACGATACAAGGAACAGCGGGCAGCTTTAGTGGCAGTTATGTATGGACGCAGTTTAGAATGCTGTTCGCAGTTTAGAATGCTAGCTATTACTGCCGAGTTCGATCTCGACTTGCAAAGTGGCATTCCGGACGTGACGAATGGTTGAGCACGGTTCCTTTCACCTAATGCCTCTGTTCACCTTGCAGTAAATATGTACCTAGGAGTTGGGCAATTGCTGTGGCGTTTCATCCTGCAGTTCGACCTTGGGGTGGTAGGGACTTCGATGCAGGTATAAAGTATATATTTACAGGTTCATGTCCACCACAGAACGATTATTATTATATCGAGGACTTTCTACACTCCACGATCACAACCATTTTCGACTACGGTGCCCCGATACCAATTACACTCAAAAAAAAACTGGAAAGTCTTGAAACTATACAGAGGAAAACATCTCAAAGCATCTTAGAGGCTCCAAATGAGCAAAAAAGTCATGGCCGATCACCTTGAAAAACTGGAACAGCATTCTTAGGAGTCAAGATCTCCAGAGGTTGTAGGTTCTCAGGGTTGGCTGCTACTTGTGAAGGTTCCGGGGGATCAAAGGCCCCGAGGCCCGGTCTCCGACCAGGCCTCCCGGTTGGTCGTCTAGTCAACCAGGCTGTTGGACGCGGCTGCCCGCAGCCTGACGTATGAATCACAGCCTGGTTGGTCAGGTATCCTTTGGGGGTGTTTCTCTAGTTCTCTCTTGAACACTGTGAGAGGCCGGCCAGTTATGCCCCATATGTGTAGCAGGAGAGTGTTGGAAACTCTTAGGTCCTTAGTGTTGACAGTTCTCCCTCAGCGTACCTATTGCACCTCTACTTTTCAGTGGTGTCATTAAGGAACCAAACACATTAACAATGTAATGTGAATGACTGCTTTATTTAACAATCATAGGCCTAAGTATCATTGACGTTAAAACTGCTCATACAAGTGAGAGAGGAAACAATGACTCTCCTTGCCACATGGAGAGCTTGCGTATGGAGGCAACCAGCATCCCATCTGACTGGCCATTGCCACACACTTTCAGAATAAAAAAAAACACAGATGGTTGATGTTTAACTTCGCTATTTGAGAAGTTTATAAAGTGTTACTCTATGTCGTGTTGTAATATTACACAGCTGTTCCACTTTCTTAATCTCTGTAACATTATTTCGTGTTTTAATTACACCATTAATTCTGGACATGTTTTTTTGTTTAGGGGTCCTTACCTCGTGTTAATGATTGGGTAAGGTTGGCCTTCTGCGGCCATTGCATGTTAGCGGGTCGTTATTAGCCCCCTGGGCCATGGCGTGGAGGTATTTATTGTGGTAGGATGTTAACTGGCTTTTATCACAGGGCTTAACTGCGGGCCGCTCTGTTTACTTGTTAAGGCGGGTGGTGAGTGGCGGTGGATCAAAGCTTCAGCCAGCTTAGCCACATACACTATATATATATGCATAGTATATAGTCTACATATAGTTTGTGTTTATAATATATATTAGTGTGTGTATTTAGTATTTGTGCGTGCAGGATCGAGGTGTTAGGTCTTTGACCCAGCTTTTCTAACCTTTCGGCTGTCTAATGCTGTAATGTCTTAGACATATTTTCATATGTCTTAGACATAATTCCTGACATATTTTTCCTCGTCACATGTGTTTCTCCAGGCTATACTTCTAAAATGAACGTACTTATGGCAACTATTAAGTCTAAAGTGTGTTTAATTTACTTATCTATTTGATAATTTGTGTTATTAAATATTTTTGTAAGCAAGATTCAAACTACTGGCGCAACACGTTTAATGCCTCGGACGCCTACTCAGACTAGGCACTGACACCAACAGCCTAATGGATTGTTGGTGTCTGTGACAGGAAAGGGTATTGTGTCTTTCCTGTCACAGTTGCAGGTGTCAGTGAAGCTTTGTAATAGTCCGTCAGGGATGTTGGTTCGATCGCATTGATAAGGTTTCTTATATTTTCTCGTAGATGCATCGAGTGCTTGTGGCTTCAGTGTGCATAATTTATCGTAATGTCCATGCACATACGACAGCATTCCTGATAGTAACGTGATCGATATCTATCTATGGGATGCGAGTCGCGTACTGTGCCTGGCGTTAGTGAGACAACATGAAGAATTTATCATAATGTCTATGCATTATGCATAGTATCACTATGCATTATCACAATCGACTTGAGAATGGTCCAGGACGGACCGAAACGTCGTCGTCCCTTCACCTTCTAGTGTGTGGTCTGGTCAACAACATGAAGTAATATCTACCATCGTGTGAGGGTGGACGAAGCTCTTGGACCCGGCTTCCTGTAAACCACGTCAGTCAACCTGTCCTCCTACAAAGAACGTCACTTCACTCGTATGCGTTACACAAGGCCAACAATTGTCGCACTGGAAAATGGAAGCGGCTGGCGAAAGTGACGTACTGTCCCGTTTTCTGTTTTGGGTCCTCTGGTAGATTAGGAGAGGACACTTTAATTTGACAGTTTTCTTGACGCTGGCAAACCTTAGGAAGACGGGCTGCATCAGTACCATACATTCGATAGCGAAAAATGTGTGCTTAACCTTTACTGTTACATTACCATAGGCTAGGTAAACCAGGAATGGAAATACAGGCTTCAGCTCATTCTCAGCTTCAGCAGCTTCATTCTCAAGCGACTTGAGAATGGTCCAGGACGGACCGAAACGTCGTCGTCCCTTCAACTTCTAGTGTGTGGTCTGGTCAACAGGCTTCAGCCTTGGCTACGGCGCGCTCTGTTGTGAAGAGTGGTAGTAGGTGGTAGCCTACGTCATAGGCTACCACCTACGTAGGTCGTAGCGGTCAGTCTATCAGAATGTATTCTTAGTAGCGGGATTACTCACTTCCTCCTGGAGGTGGTCTAGTTGCAAGTGAGAGTGCAGCGCGCAAGCCTTCCCTGCATTTGAGCATTCACTGCACTTTTGTTGATCAGTCAACGATACTGTGGGAGGGATAGCAAGATCCCGGAGGTCGTTGCATATAAGTTTTGTCACCTTTCCCTGATACTTCCGTCTCTCCAGCAGACTGTGGTGACTCTACGTTTGTTTAGAAAAAAGTACGAAGGAATAAATGGTATTCATAAATGACAACGTGGGTCGCTTCTCGGCAGCCTTTATATATATATATATATATATATATATATATATATATATATATATATATATATATATATATATATATATATATATATATATATATAAAGGCTGCCGAGATTATATAATAATTTATATTGGTCTTGGTCTATTGAAAGTCTGATATAGAGGACTTGAGGTGTACCTAGGTAGGTAATACCTCCCAACGGATAGGTCATTAAGTTTGTATCGTGATCACTTAGGTCAAGACTGCGTGTTGAAGGTTAACTGTGCACGGATCTCTTGCTGCTGGTGGTGGTGGTGTTCGTGTCTAAAGTTAGAATAGTCAGAGAATTTCTCTCTTGCCCTTCAGTGTCTGGATGTCCTCGCAATTTCCGCTCTCTGGTTCTTTTGTGGTCTGAAATCTTTCTCGTTTATCTCTTTTCTTTTTAATAGCCGATGTTTTTAACGTGTGAGTAATGTATACATATACACTGGAGGACGTACAGTACCTGAATGTGTTGTCTTCACTTTATAAATGACCTGATGTGTTGTTGTTGTAGATTCAGCTACTCGGAACTAGTTCCAAGTAGCAAGGGCTATGGTGAGCCCGTAACTTACCTGGCACAGGAACGGGGCAAGAAGCACGGGCTATGGTGAGCCTCGTGGACAGGAGATGTCTCCCGTCTCTGCCTGATGTGTTATATGTTGTCAGTTGTATAACTCATCATGTACAGTCAGGGATAATTAGTGTTAACATAGTGTGGCTAATGTGTGCCGGTCCAGAGGTAGCCACCAGGCCTCTCTTCCCGGACCTAAAGTAGTTATCCAGTTTCACTCGAATTATTACCCCCTCCTCCCAACTAATGTGGTTAACCTGTCTCGCCCTAACTAAGGAGATTAACCCGCCTCATCCCTTCAGGTCACTGTGTTCCCATATTAGCTAGTGAGCAGTGTTGCCCGTGTTGGGAGAGAGGATGGCCTCTCTTCCTGGATGGCCTGAGGATATGTCGTCAGTATTGCCTGTGTGGCAGTGTCAAGATTGGTGTGATTTAGTGCCATATTAATAGGATGCATATCTGTATTACGCCCTGTGAATGAGCCAAATATTGTACACACATATTGTGTACAGGTGTACACAATATTTGTGTACAGGTGTACACAATATTTGTGTACAGGTGTACACAAGGGTAGTGGGTGGAGCAGGGCCTCGCCCACTCACCGTAATAAATTACTCTCTCCAATTGGTCGATTTCCCTTCCGGCTGCAGGTGGTAATTGTTCGTTAGTGAACCTGGATCACAATGAAAGGTGATAATCGGTTGACATGGCCAGTGGGGAATTAACCATCCTAACCACAGCCCGAGGCTGTGGTTACCCTAGGCTGTGGCTGGCTGATTGTGGCTGATCAATTTTTTGTCAAGAAGATAGGCTACTGGCGCCACGGGAAGACGGGCCCCTAGTAACCCCAACTTCTTAGGTTGGAATACAGTAACAATTTCTTAATCCGAAACAACAGTAACGCCACCAGGAGGCTGTAATCTCAAGTGGCTGTAGTTAGTGCAGTCGCTGCCCCTCCCCCCCTCCCCTGGAATTAGAGGATGCTGCAGTTATGTAGCACCCACTTAACATTGCGCCAACCTGTTCATCTGTTCAAGTTCATTTAATAGTTACACCACTGAACACAACGATGCCAGTGGCAGGACAGACAGCAACAAAGAACACTGATCACTCTTAACACAATGTTCAGTCACATCCGATTATGGTGTGGATTAGAACGAATCTTCTTTACCTGGCAGAGACTTCCTATGGCTATTTGAGAAAAAAATGTATATCAACGAAAAATTATACATACATATATATATATATATATATATATATATATATATATATATATATATATATATATATATATATATATATATATATATATATAATCATAGCTAAAGCTATTCTACCCCTGTTCAAAACCACTTTTGTATACCTTTACACAGATATCGCAAACAATGTTGATATACAACTTCATATTCAGGATGAGAAATATTTCTATTTCCATCTATACATAGGTAATAATATATTTCTCCAGAATGTTATCAATCTTTCCAGTGTGACACATGCACGCTATTCGCTCAGTAACAGTCCTTACATCATTATTTCAATATAAATCGATCAACGAGCCCTCAAGAATATAGCGGGGTAAGCACGAGAGACCTTAAACGCATCACCTAAAATTACATCGCTTTTTCTTTCAAATTAACACTTGTTCCATTTGCCCAGTAATATTTATATTCTGTGTATTGAGAAAGATGGTCTTGTGGAGCTGCACCATTTGGGATAATTATAGGTATGTTGCTTGTCGCGTGGAAGCCAGCAGCAGGAAATCAACGGAACAATTACAGGGTAATATCGAACCATTTGTACAGTTTCGGGGAACACGAGTCGTAATACATATAATACTGTAAGGTCGAGAAGCCACCGAACATCAGCGTATAGCAGCTGCCGCTATCAAATTTATGTTTAGCAAAAGAATCTTGTTACGTCTCCGGCAAGGTCATACATTAGTTATAATTTGGCTCATTTTATGGCAACTCTGTAGTCGGGGTTACCTCAAGGTAACTCTGGAGTTACCTCAAGGTAACTTCGAGGTAAGATCAAGGGGTGCGTCTTCGGCCTGTAATTCGTTGTCTCTCACGGTAGTGCCTTTGTGGGTGGGTGTTTATTTACTATTTGTACCTGCAGGATAGAGCTGTTAGCTCTTGGGGTCCGCCTTCTCTAACCGTCCGTAGTCTAATGTACTGACTCCTGATCTGTTTTACACCATCATGTCTACTACATATATTCTATAACACACACACACACTCACACTCATTCATTCATTCCAAGATGCAGTCCATAGTAGCTAATTCCCACGTACCTATTTACTACTAGGTAAACAGAGGCATCAGATGAAAGAAACTTCCCATTTGTTTCTGCCTCGCACGAAAATCAACTCCGGGCTCTTAATTTGGACTAAGTTCCTCCTTCTTCTTCTTGATAGTAAGTGCAGTTTGCATGAGAGTTTGTCCTCCCGATGACTGCCCCAGTACACATGTTGCGAGACGCGTTGTTGTGAATGATAGAGTTTCAAAAGTGCTTGATTGATTGATAAAGATTAAGCCACACACAAGAGGTGGCACGGGCATGAATAGCCCGTAACAAAAAGTGCTTGTTGCGTCATGTTGTATATAGAGGCGCGGCGACTAAAACAGAGCCAGGCTAACCATAGCCCGTGCTTCTTGCCCCGCTCCTGTGCCAGGTAAGTTACGGGCTCACCATAGCCCGTGCTACTTGGAACTTCTTCCGAGTAGCTGAATCTATTAACAACAACAACAACAAAACAGATGGATGTGACTACAGTTCCCGAAGGCTCTGCACATCGGCGGCGAGGACCTGCGAGCGTGCTTGCTTGTGTTCTCGCTTGCGTGTAATTCTCCGACGATAAAATAACAAATGAAGGTGAGGTGAGGGATGGTGGTAGGTAGTGAGTCAGTCAGGGGGAACCAGACGTGCTCAAGGACCAGCACCTGAGCTTAGCTAAGTTTTTCTGCATGATGTGGAGGACCTCAAGTCTGCTGACTCGTCTGCCTCCTTACACACACACACACACCCACACACACACACACACGCACACGCACACGCACACGCACACGCACACGCACAGCACGCGCGCGCGCGCACCTCTAAACTACATATGACCACAGGTTAATGCTGTGCTTGTATTATGAAAGATAAATGTACAAGTAGTTCGCTTCGTTTAGTCATGAGGACTCGGTTCTAGCTAGGGGTCTTGGTCAAGATCTCTTTGGAGTGAACAAATCCACAAGGGCCGTGATGAGGGTTCGAATCTATGTCCGGGATGATCCCAGACGCACCTTCGTTTCTTTGGTCTCTCTGGAGTGGTTTGAGAGGCTCGGCAGCTTGTTAAGTTCTCTTTACCATCTGTTCCAGCGATGAGGGAGACGAGGGGCGTCGCCCCCATGGACGTATAATGGGGGACGTGGTATACGGACGTTATATTATATTAATATAACGTATATGGGAAATTGGGATAATGTCGCATTATACAGACCTGTTTACGTGGATTTAAGTCTGGTGGTAGTCTGAAGGGAAGGGAATTATCTAGGGAAAGTGCCAAGCCATTACGACTATATAGCACTTGGAAGGGGTCAGGATAAGGATTTGGGATGGTAATCTGAGTGTAAATATCCTGGATATTCTAATAGTCCCCCTGAAGCTTGCTAATTGCTAGCGAACCCTCTAACACAACACTTATGTTATGCTTAGTTGGCTTCAGTGTGACGGTGGGAGGCCAGGTGTGTGAGTGTGACGATGGGAGGCCAGGTGTGTGAGTGTGACGGTGGGAGGCCAGGTGTGTGTGAGTGTGACGGTAGGAGGCCAGGTGTGCGAGTGTGACGGTGGGAGGCCAGGTGTGTGTGAGTGTGACGGTAGGAGGCCAGGTGTGTGCGAGTGTGACGGTAGGAGGCCAGGTGTGTGTGAGTGTGACGGTAGGAGGCCAGGTGTGTGTGAGTGTGACGGTAGGAGGCCAGGTGTGTGTGAGTGTGACGGTAGGAGGCCAGGTGTGTGCGAGTGTGACGGTAGGAGGCCAGGTGTGTGTGAGTGTGACGGTAGGAGGCCAGGTGTGCGAGTGTGACGGTAGGAGGCCAGGTGTGTGCGAGTGTGACGGTAGGAGGCCAGGTGTGCGAGTGTGACGGTAGGAGGCCAGGTGTGCGAGTGTGACGGTAGGAGGCCGGGTGTGTGCGAGTGTGACGGTAGGAGGCCAGGTGTGCGAGTGTGACGGTAGGAGGCCAGGTGTGCGAGTGTGACGGTAGGAGGCCAGGTGTGTGCGAGTGTGACGGTAGGAGGCCAGGTGTGCGAGTGTGACGGTAGGAGGCCAGGTGTGCGAGTGTGACGGTAGGAGGCCAGGTGTGTGCGAGTGTGACGGTAGGAGGCCAGGTGTGTGCGAGTGTGACGGTAGGAGGCCAGGTGTGCGAGTGTGACGGTAGAGGCCAGGTGTGCGAGTGTGACGGTAGGAGGCCAGGTGTGCGAGTGTGACGGTAGGAGGCCAGGTGTGTGCGAGTGTGACGGTAGGAGGCCAGGTGTGTGCGAGTGTGACGGTAGGAGGCCAGGTGTGTGCGAGTGTGACGGTAGGAGGCCAGGTGTGTGCGAGTGTGACGGTAGGAGGCCAGGTGTGTGCGAGTGTGACGGTAGGAGGCCAGGTGTGCGAGTGTGACGGTAGGAGGCCAGGTGTGCGAGTGTGACGGTAGGAGGCCAGGTGTCGAGTGTGACGGTAGGAGGCCAGGTGTGCGAGTGTGACGGTAGGAGGCCAGGTGTGTGCGAGTGTGACGGTAGGAGGCCAGGTGTGCGAGTGTGACGGTAGGAGGCCAGGTGCGAGTGTGACGATAGGAGGCCAGGTGTGCGAGTGTGACGGTAGGAGGCCAGGTGTGCGAGTGTGACGGTAGGAGGCCAGGTGTGTGCGAGTGTGACGGTAGGAGGCCAGGTGTGTGCGAGTGTGACGGTAGGAGGCCAGGTGTGTGCGAGTGTGACGGTAGGAGGCCAGGTGTGCGAGTGTGACGGTAGGAGGCCAGGTGTGTGTGAGTGTGACGGTAGGAGGCCAGGTGTGTGAGTGTGACGGTAGGAGGCCAGGTGTGCGAGTGTGACGGTAGGAGGCCAGGTGTGTGCGAGTGTGACGGTAGGAGGCCAGGTGTGTGCGAGTGTGACGGTAGGAGGCCAGGTGTGCGAGTGTGACGGTAGGAGGCCAGGTGTGCGAGTGTGACGGTAGGAGGCCAGGTGTGTGAGTGTGACGGTAGGAGGCCAGGTGTGTGCGAGTGTGACGGTAGGAGGCCAGGTGTGTGGTGGGTGATGGGGGTAAAATACGCACGTCGGCAACACCACCACAGTCATCCACCGTCCCCCAGGCTGGCAGGCAGATGAAGCCGCACCTTCACGCCCGGGGCTGGAGGTGTCATGGTCGAGGTCACCCAGCATGGCTCTCTCTCACTCTTGTCTCTCTCCTCTCTCTCCTCTCTCTCTCCTCTCTCTGTCTCTCTCCGTCTCTCTCCTCTCTCTCCTCTCTCTCCTCTCTCTCTCTATCTCCTCTCTCTGTCTCTCTGTCTCTCTGTATCCTCTCTCTCTGTCTGTCTGTTTTTTTTCTTCTCCCCTTTCCCCACTACGCCCCCTCCCTCCCCCCCCCCAATATTAGAAAGGCAAGGTCTAGCTATAGTGACAACTGCATTACGCTATTTACGTGTACGTTACAAAGATAAAGGAAGAAAACAAGAGGTATACAAATGTGTGGCATAACTTATCATACGGAAAAAGAAGTTTGTGTAGTGGCTGGGAGAAGCCTCGTCTGAGCGGCGACTATGACAGATTAATGACTAGTTTGTATTTGTTCAAATAGTTTTATTGGTAGTAAATCTTGGTTGGTTGTCGAGTGCGGGCTCTTGGGCACCGTCATCACTCACCGGGCGTCTCTGCGTAACACGTTGTTGTGTTGTTATAGATTCGGCTACTCGGAACAAGTTCCAAGTAGCACGGGCTATGGTGAGCCCGTAGTGGACTTGCCTGGCACAGGAGCGGTGCTGTCCGTCTCTGCGTAACACGTAAAATACTCAATTTATAGCCTTTATATGTGAGGCTTTGTTTACCATTGGCCTCCCTCGTTGCAAATTGTGTTGTTCTACCCAATTAAGAATTGTATTGTATGTGGTTGTTTTAATATAGGTTTGGGGTAACGCAGATCAGTGAAATGATGTATGGCGCAGTATTTCTGAAGGTAATTTTTATGTTGAAGTACAACTGGGATATTCATTGTGGGTTTATAAGACTCAGTTGGATATAGAATTTCATATAATAGTGAAAATGTGTGTCGTTGCAGTAGGTCTGGAGCCTGGTGGTGGTGTGTTGGCCTGGTTGATACCTGGTTGATGGGGTTCTGGGAGTTCTTCTACTCCCCAAGCCCGGCCTGGCTTACTTGTGAGAGTTTGGTCCACCAGGCTGTTGCTTGGAGCGGCTCGCAGGCCCAGGCCTGCTTGTCAAGTACGAATTGTTGAGACGATAAGATACATCTCAAAAGGAAAGAGTAGCTAAAGCTATTTGTGCCCTGTCCTGCAAGTCGAGGGGTGCGGGTGGGTCGGAGGCAGGGATTACCAGTCTCATGACGGCACACTAGCTAAAGCACCAACGTTGACCAGCGTGCAACAGCATCACCTCAAGCCACCAGATAGGAGATTCCAGATACGAAACCGGGTAGCCGAGGCTCATCCGATCTCACGATCCTTGTTGTTTTAGATTTAGTTACTCAGAAGGAAATGTCTATTCAGCACGGGCTATAGTGAGCCCGTAATCCCTCGATGGTCGTCGCTCCCTACATAAACAAGAAGCTTGGCCCCACTTCGGGCTATTCATGCCCGTGCCACCTCTTGTGGTGGCTTATTAATCTTCAACCATCACAGCCACCTAGCCACGGGAGACATCTCCTGTCCACGAGGCTAACCATAGCCCGTGCTTCTTGCCCAGCTCCTGTGCCAGGTAAGTTACGGGCTGACCATAGCCCGTGCTACTTGGAACTTGTTCCGAGTAGCTGAATCTTTAACAACAAACAACAGCCACCTAGCCGCGGGAGACATCTCCCGTCACGCAGGGTACAGTCGCACCTCCACAGATCTCCAGTATCATCTATTGATACTGGTAATGGCTCCAAAGGGCTACCACTTAGGGGCTATTCATGCCCGTGCCACCTTTTGGGTGGCTTAATCTTCATCAATCAATCAATCAGCCACCTAGCCCCAGGACGGACTCGAGGAGTCCGTCCTCCCGAACTCCCGAACTCTTAGCCAGGTAGGATCTAGGTAACAAAGAACAAGCGTTCTTGTGCCAGAGGCCACGTTCTTCTTCCCATTTCTTAAGAGACTCGATCTTTTATCATCTTTCCTTCCTCCGCAATATTTCTCTTCAGTTGTACCCTTCTCATCCTTCACCTCTCCCCTGCCTTGTCACTTTCGCTGAATTGTATTCATTAGGAAAAAATTATGGCATATGCTGGAAAAATTATGATAAATATGGTGACCCAGATCGACACCACCCGCCCCCTCTTCTGCCTCGTCGACAAGGATGGTACTTGACAAATCTTGGCAAATTGTTACCACTCTTCAAGTCAACATAACCCCGACCTAACCTAAATAATATAAAATGTTATATCTTATATATGGTAAGGACACTGTGACGTCACTGTACCATAGTTCTACCCTAGCTCAGGATTTAGGTTGTCTTGGAGGCTGGCACCGGTCATCCTCCTGCCCATGTGTATACTCTCCAGTCAGTACATGGCTATAGGAACTTGCCCATGTTCTCTCTCTCTGTATTACGGGCTATTCATGCCCGTGCCACCTCTAGGCTGGCTTAATCGTTATCAATCAATCAATCTCTCTGCTTCATTCTTGTCATTCTTTCTTATTCCTTCTCACTCCTCGTTCTTCTCGACCTCTTCTCTCTCTATCCTTGCTTAATTATAAGCAAGGATAGAGAGAGAGAAGATACATTTACTTAATGTGAATACTTAATACATTTAATACATTAATAGAAATGTGATACTTAATACATTTCTGTTCATCTCTAGGCTGTTCTCACTTTCTCTGTATATTGTATTCGCGCTTAGTGTCCACGCTATTATCTGTGTGATATAACATTTAGTCTCGGTGTTCTATTTTAAATATTGTTTAATTAGAGCGTTGTTTTATTTAGCTGATATTGTTAACATTTAATGAATTAATGTATGAGGCAGATCCTTGACTTGTGGTTTCAGCACCATTTAAGTTCCTTTTTAATTGTGTTAATTTTCCAGCTTGACACCTCTTTATGCGGCGTATTGTTGTCTTGCTTCTGGCGTAGTAAACACCTCGTTGAGGAGCATCGCTTCTGTCATTTGTGCATACTTGTATATTTTGGCACACCTGCAGGGGTGTGCGGGGCAGGCTGCCACCCCCGCCACCTGCAGGGGTGTGCGGGGCAGGCTGCCACCCCGCCACCTGCAGGGGTGTGCGGGGCAGGCTGCCACCCCCGCCACCTGCAGGGGTGTGCGGGGCAGGCTGCCACCCCCGCCACCTGCAGGGGTGTGCGGGGCAGGCTGCCACCCCCGCCACCTGCAGGGGTGTGCGGGGCAGGCTGCCACCCCGCCACCTGCAGGGGTGTGCAGGGCAGGCTGCCACCCCCGCCACCTGCAGGGTGTGCAGGGCAGGCTGCCACCCCCGCCACCTGCAGGGGTGTGCAGGGCAGGCTGCCACCCCCGCCACCTGCAGGGACCCGGGGGAGAAGGTCCTCTACACACCTTGAGACTACCTATCGACCCGCATCTCATTTAATACCCACTCGAAAGTAGCGCAAAATAACCGCGCGATCCCGTTAAGAGCAGAATATTGCTCATGGAATTCATCTAAAACATTGTGGCACTCAGGTGGAGCGGGGAGGTGATGGGGAGACTGTTAAGACCTATTCCTTAACCAGTTGGAAAGGAGCACGGTTATCTGGTGCTCTGACGTAATAATACATATACAGTAACATACACAGTGTATATGTGGCGTATATTCACTTGATCACCTCGTCGAGTAGGGCAGTATTTAGAAAAAGATATAACGGCCAAGAACACGTTTAAACCACAAGACATTTTAGTCAAGGATGCTCTGCTAGTGCTCGGAAGACAGTTTGTAACGTAGTGTGAGCTGCCGGGGTTCTTAAGTGTGTGTACGTGGGTCTTGACAAACTCATTAGTGGTGGCATAGGTTGTCATGTTGCTATGGCGTCGCTTTCGTGTCGTGCCGGTCCAGTTGCTTCACTATTATTATAATATTATTATTATTTATTAGTAGTAGTAGTAGTATTTTTTACCACAGACGTGGCCACACATTCACAATGCTAACCAGCATATATACATTTTCTTCTGTCCTCCATGAACAGGGCTAGAAATCTGTTGAACATGTAGTTCAGTGATTTATTGAACAGTCAACCACAGAAGGTGATTATAGTGCTTTTAAAATGCTAATCTTATCTGCATACATAAATACACAGATTTACCTTTGTCCTACATAAACAGTGTTCGATGTGTCCTGCTTGTCCGTACCCTTGCCAATGGGATGACAGGTGGATATGTCGTTCAGTCACGTGTAAACAAAACCTTTTTACATAGTAACGTGTTTTAAAAATAGTAACAATTTGTCTTTGTTGAGGTTTCAAACTAATTTTTGTATTTTGTTCCAGGTGAGTGTAACTTGGGCGTGCAGGGAGAGCAGAGTGAGAGAGTATTTACGGTAAGCACTCCCAAACAAAGGAAAATTACAGCATCTGGATAGCTGTTATTAGCTTTAGGAGGGGTAGGAGTAGCCTAAGCAACTCTATCCTTTGAGATGTATTTTTTCTTGTCTCGGTAAACATACTTGAACTTGTTAATAGCTAGGATATATACAGCACGTATAGACGCGATAAAGCACCTAAATTATTGGGATCGTCTCAAAGCTCTCCAAATGTACTCACTAGAAAGAAGACGAGAGAGATATCAAATAATATACACCTGGAAGATACTGGAGGGCCAGGTCCCAAATCTACACAGTAAAATAACAACGTACTGGAGTGAACGATATGGAAGAAAATGCAGAATAGAACCAGTGAAGAGCAGGGGTGCCATAGGCACAATCAGAGAACACTGTATAAACATCAGAGGTCCGCGGTTGTTCAACGTCCTCCCAGCGAGCATAAGAAATATTGCCGGAACAACCGTGGACATCTTCAAGAGGAAACTAGATTTATTCCTCAAAGGAGTTCCGGACCAGCCGGGCTGTGGTGGGTATGTGGCCTGCGGGCCGCTCCAAGCAACAGCCTAGTGGACCAAACTCTCACAAGTCAAGCCTGGTCTCGGGCCGGGCTTGGGGAGTAGAAGAACTCCCAGAACCCCATCAACCAGGTATCAACCAGGTATCAACCAGGATGGCCATAACTGAAAATTGAAGTAGTCTATGCTAATTTGCACAAGTGATTAGCATACTAGAATTGGTGATAAAGGCGTTAGGGAGGTGAAGTGCCTTGAGCACACATTTAGTATCTTGCATATTCAAGTGTGAGATAGTCAATAATGATAGCAAGCTGTATGCAAAATTAATAGGCTAGGCTTATTGGTTCATTTGAATATATGAATAGTCTGCATTATACTTAATTCTTATATTTGTATATGAGGATTTAGTGATTAATAGGTAATAGGATATGCTAACTAGGTAGGCCTATGTGCATGTATTTCAGGGTAATAGGAGTGCATACGAGAATGTAATGTAATCTATAACTAGTTGTGTTCAATTTGGATGAGAGTTTCAGGAAGTTCTGAGTTTTGTTATTAAGATGTAAATGACATCAAGGTAATTTAAGAAAATAGTTAGAAAATATTTAATAATATGTGGATAGGATTATTTATTATAACTAACCTAGTTATGACCGCCCAACCTCCTATTTAGATAGTACTTTTTGTAACTATGTCCACCATAGTACATATATTGACGTAATGGACAGTTGGATACTAAACTTTGGTACTATTCACTTTATAGAGTCCGAAAAAATAAAACCAAAATTCAAACTTCAGTTTCCTAGGCCTAATATAGCGCATATATGTACACTATTAGGCCTCGGATAGCGTGTATTAGGTCGAGGCTGGATAGGTTTGGTTTTATTAGCAACATAAATGCAAAACCATTTCTAGTTTGTCCAAATTCGATAGTCCACAGCTGGAGGCGCGGCCCGTGAGCTGAAGCCCGTGAGCATGTTGTTAAAGGTTCAGCTACTCGAAACAAAATGTTTCAAGTAGCATGGGCTATGGTGAGCCCGTAGTAGACTTACCAGGCACAGGTATGGGACTGTAACTGAACAAAAAGGTTATTGAGAAGCTGGCTATTTTCCAGTGGTAGGCTTTTTTTTGGGGGGGAGGGGGAATAATGCTGCTGCTGCCTTTTGTTATTTAAAGGGACTGCGTTTGAGAGGCCTATATTTAGACCATAATCAATTATGATGGTGGATATTTTGTGGTAGGATTATTTCTTACACACATATACATTATTGTTTACTAGGCTCCTAAAGACTGCCCTAATAGTTACTAGGTTCCTAATGGTTATTAGAGTGGCAAGTGGTGCCGATGTGACATTACAACTGTCAGGTGTGAATGAAATAAAATGGGAGCTTGAGGAGGAAAGGTGGCAGGTAGAGAAGGGTGAGGATGGACCCGTTGTGCCTGTAATTAGCGTCCAGGGAGAGCCAGGTGAGTGGCGGTGGTAATGAGGCGTACCTCGGCCGGTGCGGGTCCTCGGCCTGACCCACCAGCCGCCGCCCAGGCAGAGGGACACCCTCACCACAACACACTTTCTACTGGAAATCAACGCGACAGTCATCAGGAACGGCGACGCCAGTGTAGGGTGTGTGTGAGTGGTTAATTGTGTGGATGACTTGGTACAAGTTACCTTGGGCAGCCATTAACACCATACGTCGTCACCCAACCTTCACAGAGGAAGTTCTGGAACTTATGAAAATAGTGCCTGTGAATTGATGTGGCTTTGAAACTAATAGACGTATTCCATATATGAATATGGATATATAAGATCGGTTACGGGTAAATTAATTTCGGTTACAGAATTCAGTGGTACAACACTAGTTTTCGCAGCATTTAGATGCGTGTATGTGAAAAGTTACCGCAAGCAGGAACGCTGCCAGAGAAGCAGTCAGTCAATTGTCAATAGAAAATAGTTTGGTAAATGAAGTTGGTGGTGGTGGGTGTTACCTTGAGGTGCTTCCGGGCTTGCGTCCCCGCGGCCCGGTCGTCGACCAGGCCTCGTCGTTGCTGGACTGGTAGGTCAAGATCGCAGCGATCGAGATTGTGTTAGTGGTTGGTCGGGGTGGTGTTGGCGGGGCTCCCACCACCAGTCACCTGATGACCACTTGGTAAGGTGGTGGGCGTGGCCTCACACACACATCAACGTATTTGCATAACATTTACAGCCAGGAGGGCGCCACGCTCCAACTTAATTAAGTTATTTACTTGCATCACAGTTTAATGGACGGGAGCCATTTTCCTCCACATTCATACCTTTCGTGTTAAGCTTAATAGTAATCAGAAACACGGACAATGACAGAGGATTCTGACAGTTGTTCAGACTTTTCAACCCCCCCCCTACCGTTACGGTGTTTACTACGAAACACAGGTAAACAAAAGTAGTTTTGATTTTGAAGAAAGGGTTACTAGTGTTGTTGACTTCTTTTGTTTTAAAGAACCAACATTTGAAATTCCACGTTTGCAATTGTCATATATATATATATATATATATATATATATATATATATATATATATACTATATATATATATATATATATATATATATATATATATGAATTGCTTCAAGAATTTGTAATCTTCTTGCATCTTGGGTTCTGTCTATTATGCATGTATTCTTGTTCACATTTCTCTTGTTAGGAACCTAACAGAGAAATGTTGAACAAGAATACATATATATATATATATATATATATATATATATATATATATATATATATATATATATATATATATATATATATATATATAATGTCGTACCTAGTAGCCAGAACTCACTTTTTGGCCTACTATGCAAGGCCCGATTTGCCTAATAAGCCAAGTTTTCCTGAATTAATATATTTTCTCTAGTTTTTTCTTATGAAATGATAAAGCTACTCATTTCATTACGTACGAGGTCAACTTTTTTTATTGGAGTTAAAATTAACGTAGATATATGACCGAACCTAACCAACCCTACCTACCTAACCTAACTATCTTTATTGCTTAGGTTAGGTTAGGTACCCGAAAAAGTTAGGTTAGGTTAGGTTAGGTAGGTTAGGTAGTCGAAAAACAATTAATTCATGAAACTTGGCCTATTAGGCAAATTGGGCCTTGCATAGTAGGCTGAGAAGTGCGTTCTGGCTACTAGGTACGACATATATATATATATTATTAGTATATTTTGGGTAGCAGTCTTTCCTGTAGACATATGTTATTAAATATGACCGAAAAAGTAAGATTAATAATTCTAACACGAATTTTCTCAATTTCCTTATGTTTGTTTTACTGATGACGGTAAATGAAAAATCATTCTCCAAAATTCATTCTTTATTTCTTAGTCTGACGCGACACTTGAACGCGTTTCGTATAACTAATTACTTTTCAAAGACTTTTAGTTTTCTCACACAACTATAACCTTAAAGCACTAAACAGTTCTTTACTATGCTATGATTTAAACAGCTTCATCTTTCATTTTATACCCGCGTTTTTGGGTGAGGTGATATGTTACAACAGTTTTTAATGAGGTGAACAAAACTTTCAACAAAGGACAGAACACGAAAACAATGGATATTAACTGGATATTAACGGGGTAAATTGAAGGTATGAATGGAAGTAACTGCGGAAGGGCCTATTGGCCCATATTTCTTGATGCTTCTATATTGGAGCGGGGTCTTGAAGTGGGTAGAATATAGTTGTGCATTAATTGACTGTTGATTGCTGGTGTTGACTTCTTGCAAGAAGTCACACCAGCCAATCAACAGTCAATTAATGCACAACTATATTCTACCCACTTCAAGACCCCGCTCCAATATAGAAGCATCAAGAAATATGGGCCAATAGGCCCTTCCGCAGTTACTTCCATTCATACCTTCAATTTACCCCGTTAATATCCAGTTAATATCCATTGTTTTCGTGTTCTGTCCTTTGTTGAAAGTACTTCATTACTAATATAATATAATGTATGTATATGGTTCCGAAACATATTATATTGTAGATTTAGCTTAAATACATCATTTTTTTTCCATCAGCCTTGTGTATTTGTGTAACCAAGACATGCACAAACACACTCCATCCAGGTGGTGAGTGACCTCATAATGCCAGAGGTGTGTGCACGGTCACGTCCAAGATAGTTTGATACGTCCATTCACCGTCCTCGTATTAAAATTTGAGGACATATCCTTTACTGAATATCAAGTCAGAATGAATTTCACGTTCTTCGAAAACACTAAATATCTCGAAATTGGACATCAGTCAGTCTTTCCAAAGACAAGAATGTAAGAACTGTGTGTGTGTGTGTGTGTGTGTTGTGTGTGTGTGTGTGTGTGTGTGTGTTGTGGGTGTGTGTTGCCGAGAGGACACCTCTTGTACCTGTGCACCTGAGGGGTGTCCCGGTGGCAGTCTTAAAGTTGCCCTGGTTATTGTACACAGGGTACGTTATGCTCCAGTGGCCAGGCCGGCCGCTCACACTCGGGGCGATACTTTTCTATTCACGCACCAAAACACATTATAGTTCATGTCCTCCACGTACCTCAGCCGTTTCGGTTTTTGGCGTCTAGACGTATCTAAAACAATTGACTGTTGTTGCTGACAGTCTGCAGGTCCACTGCTCATGACACAGCTAATCCGGATAAACTTGTAAGAACTTATCAAGCTGCCTATTGAAAAACAAAGAGTTGTTTTTGTTTTAGAATTTATTCTTGTTCTCATCGTGTTGGAGTGTGTCTGTCCCTAGATGGCTAAATGTTCTCCTTGTACTGTAGACTGGTTCTTTACTGGATCTGTTCTAGACACACTGACTCTCTACTGATTTGTTTGTAAACACACTGGCTATTCCTAGGATCTAGATAAAGCAAATGTGTTTCAGGTGTGAGTTTGAATTAGCTAGCGACATACGTTTATTGTCCGGAGTTATGATAGCATTAGTGTTGAATTAGCCTCGTCAAAGAGTGTGGTGTCTTGATACTAGACGTAGATACACATCAGTCAGAGGTAATGAGTCACAGAGCTCCAGGTTCGTGCTCTCTCACTCTACACGTTCTTACCGCTCGCGCGATTTGATTTTTTTATGCCGCCAGAGGCGGCTAGTTTATTGTGCACCCCATACTCGTGAGCGGTAGCGCAAAAAGCATTACAGAGGGCACAAAAGGTCTTTGTCAGACCTCATCTTAGATTATTGCATAAACAATTTTATCTATCCTTCACACCTTATATTTCATGTCGCTAGTTACGGAGAATGTTCTATTTCACGCTCGCGCGAGAGATGCGGGACCGTGTCCAGACAGATCCTGTGGGCGAGAGTCCCTACGTGCTCTAGGATAAATACAGCTCTCGCGTGGCCGTCCGCCTAGGTGGTTAATTACCACACGCCCTATACCCGTCATCTCGTACTGATAGAGATGGAGTTGAGAGCACACTACCCATGCCGTGGATCATGGATGACGGGAGAGTGATGTCCTTTGATTGGTAAATGCGTTTAGATAGAGGTACTGAAATTGAAAGGTGTGAATGTGTTGGGCTCGTTAGCAATGTTAGGATAAGGTTGGCGAGGACAACCATAGTAGGGTAGCCGTAGTTGGCTCGTACCGTCGTCGTGATGATAGTCCTGTTAGAACTGAATGTTCCACCCAGATCTCCCTCCAATAACCTGTGCGTCTAGGGCGGAGGTCAAGTGATTGTCCAGATTCATAGCTTGTATTTACCGATTAGCGCAGCACGACATACACGACCAGTTGCTGTGGGCAGGAGGTAGGTGCTTCCAAGTGTCAACTC
>WNGS01167372.1:17634968-17647380 GCA_020271785.1 Procambarus virginalis | reverse complement strand
TTGACTTGTGAGAGTTTGGTCCACCAGGCTGTTGCTTGGAGCGGCCCGCAGGCCCAGGCCTGCTTATCAAGTACGAATTGTTGAGACGATAAGATACATCTCAAAAGGAAAGAGTAGCTAAAGCTATTTGTGCCCTCCTGTCCTGCTTGTCGAGGGGTGCGGGTGGTGGGAGGCAGGGATTACCAGTCTCATGACGGCACACTAGCTAAAGCACCAACGTTGACCAGCGTGCAACATCATCACCACAAGCCACCAGATAGGAGATTCCAGATACGAAACCGGGTAGCCGAGGCTCATCCGATCCCACGATCCTTGTTGTTTTAGGTTAGTTACTCAGAAGGAAATGTCTATTCAGCACGGGCTATAGTGAGCCCGTAATCCATCGATGTTGTTGTTGTTGTTATAGATTCAGCTACTCGGAACAAGTTCCAAGTAGCACGGGCTATGGTGAGCCCGGTAACTTACCTGGCACAGGAGCTGGGCAAGAAGCACGGGCTATGGTTAGCCTCGTGGAACAAGAGATATCTCCCGTCAATCCCTCGATGGTCGTCGCTCCCTAAATAAACAAGAAGCTTGGCCCCACTTCGGGCTATTCATGCCCGTGCCACCTCTTGTGGTGGCTTATTATTCTTCAACCACCACAGCCACCTAGCCACGGGAGTCATCTCCCGTCACGCAGTGTGCAGTCGCACCTTCACAGATCTCCAGTATCATCTATTGATACTGGTAATGGCTCCAAAGGGCCACCACCACTTACGGGCTGTTCATGCCCGTGCCACCTTTGGGTGGCTTAATCTTCAATCAATCAATCAGCCACCTAGCCCCAGGACGATTGATTTAATAAAGATTAAGCCACCCAAAAGGTGGCACGGGCATGAATAGCCCGTAAGTGGTGGTGGCCCTTTTGAGCCCATTACCAGTATCGAGAGCTGATACTGGAGATCTGTGGAGGTGCGACTGCACCCTTCGTGACGGGAGATGTCTCCCGTGAGCCCCAGGACGGACTCGAGGAGTAGAAGAACTCCCGGACTCTTAACCAGGTAGGCTCAAGGTAACAAAGCACAAGCGTTCTTGTGCCAGAGGCCACGTTCTTCTTCCCATTTCTTAAGAGACTCGATCTTTTATCATCTTTCCTTCCTCCGCAATATTTCTCTTCAGTTGTACCCTTTTCATCCTTCACCTCTCCCCTGCCTTGTCACTTTCGCTAAAATGTATTCATTAGGAAAAAATTATGGCATATGCTGGAAAAATTATGATAAATATGGTGACCCAGACCGACACCACCCGCCCCCCTCTTCTGCCTCGTCGACAAGGATGGTACTTGACAAATCTTGGCAAATTGTTACCACTCTTTTAAGTCATCGCTACTCTTTAGTTCAACCTATCCCCCGACCTAAGCTAAATAATATAAAATGTTATATATGGTATAGATATATATGGTATATCTTATATATGGTAAGGACACTGTGACGTCACTGTACCATAGTTTCTACCCTAGCTAAGGGATTTAGGTTGTCTTGGAGGCTGGCACCGGTCATCCTCCTGCCCATGTGTATACTCTCCAGTCAGTACATGGCTATAGGAACTTGCCCATGTTCTCTCTCTCTGTATTACGGGCTATTCATGCCCGTGCCACCTCTAGGCTGGCTTAATCGTTATCAGTCAATCAATCTCACTGCTTCATTCTTGTCATTCTTTCTTATTCCTTCTCACTCCTCGTTCTTCTCGACCTCTTCTCTCTCTCTATCCTTGCTCTTCATACATTTCTGTTCATCTCTAGGCTGTTCTCTTCTGTTCATCTCTAGGCTGTTCTCTTCTGTTCATCTCTAGGCTGTTCTCTTCTGTTCATCTCTAGGCTGTTCTCTTCTGTTCATCTCTAGGCTGTTCTCACTTTCTCTGTATATTGTATTCGCGCTTAGTGTCCACGCTATCATCTGTGTGATATAACATTTAGTCTCGGTGTTCTATTTTAAATATTGTTTAATTAGAGCGTTGTTTTATTTAGCTGATATTGTTAACATTTAATGAATTAATGCATGAGGCAGATCCTTGACTTGTGTTTCAGCACCATTTAAGTTCCTTTTTAATTGTGTTAATTTTTCCAGCTTGACACCTCTTTATGCGGCGTATTGTTGTCTTGCTTCTGGCGTAGTAAACACCTCGTTGAGGAGCATCGCTTCTGTCATTTGTGCATACTTGTATATCTTGGCACACCTGCAGGGGTGTGCGGGGCAGGCTGCCACCCCCGCCACCTGCAGGGGTGTGCAGGGCAGGCTGCCACCCCCGCCACCTGCAGGGGTGTGCAGGGCAGGCTGCCACCCCCGCCACCTGCAGGGGTGTGCAGGGCAGGCTGCCACCCCCGCCACCTGCAGGGGTGTGCAGGGCAGGCTGCCACCCCCGCCACCTGCAGGGACCCGGGGGAGAAGGTCCTCTACACACCTTGAGACTACCTATCGACCCGCATCTCATTTAATACCCACTCGAAAGTAGCGCAAAATAACCGCGCGAATCCCGTTAAGAGCAGAATATTGCTCGTGGAATTCATCTAAAACATTGTGGCACTCAGGTGGAGCGGGAGGGGAGGTGATGGGGAGACTGTTAAGACCTATTCCCTTAACCAGTTGGAAAGGAGCACGGTTATCTGGTGCTCTGACGTAATAATACATATACAGTAACATACACAGTGTATATGTGGCGTATATTCACTTGATCACCTCGTCGAGTAGGGCAGTATTTAGAAAAAGATATAACGGCCAAGAACACGTTTAAACCACAAGACATTTTAGTCAAGGATGCTCTGCTAGTGCTCGGAAGACAGTTTGTAACGTAGTGTGAGCTGGCCGGGGTTCTTAAGTGTGTGTACGTGGGTCTTGACAAACTCATTAGTGGTGGCATAGGTTGTCATGTTGCTATGGCGTCGCTTTCGTGTCGTGCCGGTCCAGTTGCTTCACTATTATTATAATATTATTATTATTTATTAGTAGTAGTAGTAGTATTTTTACCACAGACGTGGCCACACATTCACAATGCTAACCAGCATATATACATTTTCTTCTGTCCTCCATGAACAGGGCTTGAAATCTGTTGAACATGTAGTTCAGTGATTTATTGAACAGTCAACCACAGAAGGTGATTATAGTGCTTTTAAAATGCCTAATCTTATCTGCATACATAAATACACAGATTTACGTTTGTCCTACATAAACAGTGTTCGATGTGTCCTGCTTGTCCGTACCCTTGCCAATGGGATGACAGGTGGATATGTCGTTCAGTCACGTGTAAACAAAACCTTTTTACATAGTAACGTGTTTTAAAAATAGTAACAATTTGTCTTTGTTGAGGTTTCAAACTAATTTTTGTATTTTGTTCCAGGTGAGTGTAACTTGGGCGTGCAGGGAGAGCAGAGTGAGAGAGTATTTACGGTAAAGCACTCCCAAACAAAGGAAAATTACAGCATCTGGATAGCTGTTATTAGCTTTAGGAGGGGTAGGAGTAGCCTAAGCAACTCTATCCCTTTGAGATGTATTTTTTCTTGTCTCGGTAAACATACTTGAACTTGTTAATAGCTAGGATGGCCATAACTGAAAATTGAAGTAGTCTATGCTAATTTGCACAAGTGATTAGCATACTAGAATTGGTGATAAAGGCGTTAGGGAGGTGACGTGCCTTGAGCACAACATTTAGTATCTTGCATATTCCAAGTGTGAGATAGTCAATAATGATAGCAAGCTGTATGCAAAATTAATAGGCTAGGCTTATTGGTTCATTTGAATATATGAATAGTCTGCATTATACTTAATTCTTATATTTGTATATGAGGATTTAGTGATTAATAGGTAATAGGATATGCTAACTAGGTAGGCCTATGTGCATGTATTTTCCATGGGTAATAGGAGTGCATACGAGAATGCAATGTAATCTATAACTAGTTGTGTTCAATTTGGATGAGAGTTTCAGGAAGTTCCGAGTTTTGTTAAGATGTAAATGACATCAAGGTAATTTAAGAAAATAGTTAGAAAATATTTAATAATCATGTGGATAGGATTATTTATTATAACCTAGTTATGACCGCCCAACCTCCTATTTAGATAGTACTTTTTGTAACTATGTCCACCATAGTAACATATATTGACGTAATGGACAGTTGGATACTAAAATTTGGTACTATTCACTTTATAAGAGTCCGAAAAAATAAAGCCAAAATTCAAACTTCAATTTCCTAGGCCTAATATAGCAAATATATACTGGGATATTGATGTATCTTTGATACATGGAAAAAAAAGAAAAAACATATTATTGTGTTATAGTGGAAGACGTGTTACGAAGGAGAGGAGTGGCTGGGGTCGGAGTCCTACACAGTGCCGGAACTAAACCACAAGTGTATTTGATTATGTGAATATCCCATATCACATGTGGTAATTTTTGCAGATAATTCATAATTTAAGTGATTTGATGTAAGTATGTATGTAAAAATGTCTGTACGTATGTTACAAAAATGTAAGTATGGAGAAAGACTACATGATACTTCAAGATGACCTAGATAAGCTGCATAAATGAACAGATGAATGCTTATGGAGAAGATCGCAGCAAATGGAAAGTAATGACGCCTGATAGGGGCAGAGAAGGCGAGAAGGACAGTACAATATATGAGAGACTTCAGTTACAATAATCGAATATGGAAACAAAAGTGAAACCCGCAACAACAGCAACACATAAGACATGTTTAGAAAACACCATCATCAACAAATTACAAATACCTGCCAAAAATAAGGATGACTTTTCTAGAGCATAAATCAAGGTATCCTTCACAATACCACACTCAGCATACATTAGACTAGTCCTAAAATATGCACACCCCCGACAAGGAAGTCTCACTTCGCAGCCAAAAGGCATATTTGTTGATAGTGTAGTCAATCCACTGTAGCGTGTTATGATCTCAGCCTGCAGGAGAAACGAGTCTCACCCTTTGAGAGTTATTCAGCAAGCCTGACCTAACTGGAAGGTCCAGGAATTATAGAGGCGATAACACAGATGTAAAATAGTTTGTTGAATTATATAAAAGTTTGAGATTATGGGCAATGAACTAGAAAACAGATAAATGACTTGTTAGGAGATGTGGACAAGTTACTGGAGGCGTGAGGCTCGCTTGTGGAGGGCGATGACCTCACTTGAGGCCAGACATCGCAGGGGAGAAGCCGCGCTTTGTCGAGCTCCCGCCAGGAGGGAACCCCTAGTGATATTATCTCCAAGAGAAGAGAAGGTGCAGACGTTCCAGCTGTTGAATCGAGCTGAGGACGTTGTGGTCTCAAGTCCTGGACGGCGAGGAGAGAGTATTAAGCCGCCCAGTGACAGTTTTGTGGGCTGTGACAAGCGCCCTGGTCAGACGTTGTCAGAGGGAGAAGCGCCCTCGACCAGATAATCTGTGGTAAGCCCGATTTAAGCCAGTTCATAGTGTTTGCTTGTAGTTGGTCGTGTGCCCAGCGACAGTAGCGATGTTTATTTTCAAGTTAGAAATGTTTTGGTATGGCAGAAAGCCTAAAATAAGAGAGTGAAGTGGGAGGAGCGCGGAGCGACGTCCGTCTTCTCTGAGCGCTGGCGGGCAACTGAAGGAGCCCGGCTCCTGAGGGAGGAGGCCCCTCCCAGCGTGAGTGAGGCTCGCCCAGCGAGGTGGCGCATGGACTCGCCCACGGGGGAGTCCACTCTCATTAAATGTAGAGGACAGATAGAGATTGGAGACAAAGATGTTGTGTGATTAATTTTGTTTATGTGTTAAAAAGGGAAACAATTTATTGGAGTGCAAATGGGTTGCAGGTTTGTCTTTGGGGAAGAAGTTGCTGAGGACTTGGAAGCCAGCACAGAGGGAGTGGTTGATGAGACTCCAAGGCAGGGGAGGAGAGGACCCCGAGCTATGAAGAAGCAGTGAGGAGGAGTGTCACGTGCTTCTGCAGAGGTGGTGAAGTGCCACAGTTATTCGAGGAAACTATGGTGCAGCAGCCAGGAGAGCTGTGGATGATCCTAATAGGAGTAGGGAAGCACCATAGTTGTTCAAGGAATCTTCATGGTAGCAGCCTGGAGGAGCTGCAGAGGATCCTGGTGTTTAAGCCCTGAGGAACCTGAAGTTGTCAGGGTAGTGAAATAGTTCTAAATGATCACTTGTATGGAGGTGAGAGTGTTTGTCATTAGCGTGAACGACGCAGTAGTGAGAGGTGAGTGATCGTTTGCCATTTATGTGCCAAGAAGTGTATATTGAAGTTTAGAGTACAGACGTAGGCAGGAGTACCTACAGATATATATGTATTCTAAGACTGATAGAATGGTCGATTGATTCGTTGTGTGGCACGGATCATTTATACTGATATATATATATGTATGTTATTGCATTCAAATGCTGATTTGCCTTATATGTGTTATAGGTATATATATATATATGTATACATTCTCTTGATGGTAGTGTAACATTATATTGTAAGACTTAATCTACTTGAGGAGGTTGATAATATTAGGTAATACAAGAGATAGGATACCACTTAGCAAGCTGAGGATAGAGTTCTGATGGTGTTGGAGTGCAACCTGATTATAATAGTACAGAGTATAGGATTCATCATTATTATTATATGTATGCGTGTATTGTTATGTACTTCGTCCAGTAAATGTATCAAATTTGCTGGTGTTTGCACTTGTCCCAGTGAGGCTTCCCAGGAAATAGTAAAGAAGGAGAGAGAGAGAGCAAGAAACAGGAACCACTGCTGTGGACAGGGTAAGACAGAAGTCTAGTAAGACAAAGGGGATTGAGGAGGTCATATTCCATAAGGAGAGAGTGGGGAGTCACAGCGGCTCGAGTGGGTGTGTGCACGTGACAACAAGGCTGCGTGTTGGAGCCGCATCCCCTAAACGTGTGACGTTGAGCCCCTCTCCAAGAGCCAGAAGTGCCTAGTGTGATCTCCTAGTGAAATATGAGCATTTGTCGAGTTGTGGGTTGGGTGGTCCGTCAGCGGTAACACCACCAATCCACCACCGCAACAAAATTGGGGGCCTGTCCGGGAGAGTGAACTGACACACCCACACCCTGTCCAAGAGTGGATTTGTACACCTTGTTGAAATAGATAAACTGTGTGACCGCAGGTGTATTTCTCTCTCTTGGGAAGACTCACAGGACAAGATGGATAAGGTGCAAGCATTTGTGGAATCAGGCAAGCCTGAGGACTTGGAAGGTTGCACGAGGGATCAATTAAAACAGATAGCAGAAAAGTGTGGCATCAGGTTGAAAGCATCTAAAGTGGCTGGGATGAAGGATGAGATCCTTAGGCAGTTAAGAGCCAAAAGCGAAGCGGCAGAGCTAGGAGCCCAGAGAGGAGCTGAAAGTGGAAAGGAGGATGATGGGCAGGATGAAGTGAGATCCCAGGGATCGAGTAGGAGCAGCAGAGTAGCCGCAGTAGCAGGAGTAGCCGGAATAGGAGCTTGGAGAGATTCCAGTTAGAGCTCCAGATGCAGCGAGAGGACAAGGAGAGGCAGTTCCAGCTGGAAAAGATGAAATTAGAACTCCAGATGAAAAATGAAGCCGAGAAAGAAAAAGAGAAAACCAGGCTGAAGTAGAAAAAGAGAAACAAGGCTGGAAGTAGAAAAAGAGAAAGCAAGACTAGAGGTGGAAAAAGAAAGAAGGAGAACAAAAACAAATGCAAATAGAAGCGAATAGAACCTTGGCTGAGCAAAGGATCGAATCGAACAGGGTTGCCAGAGAGCACCACCCAGGTATCACACTCACCAGATGTTAGGGTTAGGGAGAAGGACATTCCCTTGTTTGTTCCAGAAGAGGCAGAGAGCTTTTCGAGCACTTTGAGAAGGTGGCCAGCATCAAGGAATGGCCACAGGAGGAATGGGCCCAGCTGGTCCAGTTAAGATTGACCGGTGCAGCCAGGAGGCTTACACCCAATTGTCTCTAGAAGAGTGCCAGGATTATGCCACAGTAAAGAGCAGCATATTGCGCTCGTTCCAGTTAACCCCAGAAGCTTATAGGAAGCGTTTCAGAGAGATGATCAAAGTTGGAGCATGTACGTTTGCTGAGACAGCAAGGGATCTGGAAAGACGATTCCAGAAGTGGATTGAAGCTGCTGGAGTTGGATCTTACGCTGACCTGAAGCAATTGATGGTCATGGAGAAGTTCTTGGAGATGATGCATCCGAAACAAAGTTCAAGATCCAAGAAGCAGGGATAAAGGAGGTGAGAGATGCCGCAGATAGGGCGGACATGATTACGGAAGCTATAAGAGCTTGAGGGAGAACAGAGTGAAGAATGAGGTGAGACGCAGCAATGGCAGATCCAGTGGAGCCTGGGGAGGAAGAAATTACGAAAGACCCAGAAGAGTCTGGGGTGAGAAGAATTTTGATAAATGGGCGGATAAACGTAAGTACCCTAAAACTCAGAAGAGTAGGTCGCGCACTTCGTCTGAAAGTGAAGATGAAGGAGCTAAACGAGAGAAACAAATCATTATCCAGGAAATCAAGAGTCCAGTAAAGCCCCACAGAGTGCAAGTAGTGTACCTGGCCCGAGGAACTCTCATGCGAGTGGACAAGTCAGAACCACTCTGGTACATATAGGAGAGACTTTTCCCAGGTGCGATGTTACAACTGTAACGGATTGGGTCACGTGATGCGAGATTGTCGGCAGGGCAAGAGAATTGTGACCCTGGCCATGTGTGACCCCCGAAGTAAATAATAATGTGTTCCAAGACAAACCACAGATGGTGAACTTAGTGAACGAGAGGTATAGGCCGTTCATAAGTAAAGGTTGGATCAGTATAGGAGGCCAACCTGAGGTAGAAGTTGGTATCTTAAGAGATACCGGAGCTAATCAGAGCGTGATTGCGAGAAGCCTGATTGGGAATGATCGACGATTAGCTGGCAGGAGAAAGATGAAAGTATATGGGTTATTGTCTGAGAGTGACATGCCCGTTTGTACTGTCCAGCTAAGGTCGGAATATGTGTCGGCGGAGGTGATGTTGGGAGTGTGCCCCGACATACCTGTTCCAGGAGTCCAAAATCCTGGGGAATGACTTGGGCGGGACAAGGTGTTGCCAAGAGTCATAGCGGAGACTGTGCCAGAGGAGTGCCCAGAAGGCCACGGCACGGGTGGGACACCTGAGAGTGTGAACCTGACTGACATCCGAGGAGATGAGTCAGGAGACCGCCAAGCCATTGTACCCTGTCTCGGTAGTGATGAAGGCAGAGGTGGCCGACGAGGAAGACGCTGGAGAAGATGAGACAGTGTCTATTCAGCCGGTAGAAGATATCGACGTAGATATAGCGTGGCTGTTTGATGAAGGTCCAGCTCAGGAAGATGAAGTCTCGGTGAGGCCAAAAGTGAAGATGGCCCAGCCAAAGAAAAATCATGTGAAGAGAGCGAACCTGAGTAGACCCCAGCCTGCTGAAAATAAGGGTCGGAAGGTGAGTGCAACTGTGCTGAGCAGAAGTGAGGAAGGATGTGGACATACTGAGGACGGGAGTAGAGCGTCAAGTGGTCCACGAGCACAGAGGCATTTGGATAGTAGAGTAAGTTGTTTGAGATGTCAGGAGTTGACATGTTTCACAGAAAACGCGGAGGAGAGATAGTGAAGAAGAGTAATAGCCGAGAAAATGGAAGGAGAAGAGACAGTATGTGTGGAGAGATGCTTACGAGCACTCTAGGAGAGGTAAAGCAATGTACGATCGAGTGCTGTTGGATGTAGTACAGGGCTCGAGAAACTTTTAGGGAACAAAGAAGAGTTGAAGGAGAAGAAATGGAGTTGTATAGAGGCGAGAAGTGTGAGAAGAGGATGATGATACAAGCATGGAGGAGTAGAAGAAAGCCGAGGACTCGATGGAAGTCAAACAGGATGAGGTCTCGGATAAATGAGGAGACGAAGGGAGGATCGTCTGGTGAAGACGAGGGAGTGAAGTATGATGGCAGGAGACGAAAGTATAATGGCAGTATATGGAAGTGTGAAGACGACAGAGGAGGTACAGACAGTAGATGTCTGACTCTGGACGTGAAGAGAAGAAGACAAGGAAACGGAGGGTGGAAACAATAAGTAGAGTTGACCGATGGAGTGCAGGCGTCCAAGGAGGACAGCCTAGCCAAGAGGTGTCAGGGAAGTCAAATCGTTTGTGAGAAGATCATGTTTCGGGCGAGTTGTGAGCCAGATGTTGCAAGGTGCAATGAAGTAGTTGTAGACTCTGAAGAGTACGTAGCAGATCAACCGGTCGAACCAATCGGTTGGAGAACGAGACAGTGTGGTGGCGGATGTATTATCCCGAGCTTTGCCACTGGAATAACTCTCAAAAATAAGGGGAGGGGAGTGTTATGATCTCAGCCTGCAGGAGAAACGAGTCTCACCCTTTGAGAGTTATTCAGCAAGCCTGACCTAACTGGAAGGTCCAGGAATTATAGAGGCGATAACACAGATGTAAAATAGTTGTTGAATTTATATAAAAGTTTGAGATTATGGGCAATGAACTAGAAAACAGATAAATGACTTGTTAGGAGATGTGGACAAGTTACTGGAGGCGTGAGGCTCGCTTGTGGAGGGCGATGACCTCACTTGAGGCCAGACATCGCAGGGGAGAAGCCGCGCTTCGTCGAGCTCCCGCCAGGAGGGACCCCTAGTGATATTATCTCCAAGAGAAGAGAAGGTGCAGACGTTCCAGCTGTTGAATCGAGCTGAAGACGTTGTGGTCTCAAGTCCTGGACGGCGAGGAGAGAGTATTAAGCCGCCCAGTGACAGTTTTGTGGGCTGTGACAAGCGCCCTGGTCAGACGTTGTCAGAGGGAGAAGCGCCCTCGACCAGATAATCTGTGGTAAGCCCGATTTAAGCCAGTTCATAGTGTTTGCTTGTAGTTGGTCGTGTGCCCAGCGACAGTAGAGTATGTGTTATTTTCAAGTTAGAATGTTTTGGTATGGCAGAAAGCCTAAAATAAGAGAGTGAAGTGGGAGGAGCGCGGAGCGACGTCCGTCTTCTCTGAGCGCTGGCGGGCAACTGAAGGAGCCCGGCTCCTGAGGGAGGAGGCCCCTCCCAGCGTGAGTGAGGCTCGCCCAGCGAGGTGGCGCATGGACTCGCCCACGGGGGAGTCCACTCTCATTAAATGTAGAGACAGATAGAGATTGGAGACAAAGATGTTGTGTGATTAATTTTGTTATGTGTTAAAAAGGGAAACAATTTATTGGAGTGCAAATGGGTTGCAGGTTTGTCTTTGGGGAAGAAGTTGCTGAGGACTTGGAAGCCAGCACAGAGGGAGTGGTTGATGAGACTCCAAGGCAGGGGAGGAGAGGACCCGAGCTGTATGAGAAGCAGTGAGGAGGAGTGTCACGTGCTTCTGCAGAGGTGGTGAAGTGCCACAGTTATTCGAGGAAACTTATGGTGCAGCAGCCAGGAGAGCTGTGGATGATCCTAATAGGAGTAGGGAAGCACCATAGTTGTTCAAGGAATCTTCATGGTAGCAGCCTGGAGGAGCTGCAGAGGATCCTGGTGTTTAAGCCCTGAGGAACCTGAAGTTGTCAGGGTAGTGAAATAGTTCTAATGATCACTTGTATGGAGGTGAGAGTGTTTGTCATTAGCGTGAACGACGCAGTGAGAGGTGAGTGATCGTTTGCCATTTATGTGCCAAGAAGTGTATATTGAAGTTTGAGTTACAGACGTAGGCAGGAGTACCTACAGATATATATGTATTCTAAGACTGATAGAATGGTCGATTGATTCGTTGTGTGGCACGGATCATTTATACTGATATATATATATGTATGTTATTGCATTCAAATGCTGATTTGCCTTATATGTGTTTATAGGTATATATATATGTATACATTCTCTTGATGGTAGTGTAACATTATATTGTAAGACTTAATCTACTTGAGGAGGTTGATAATATTAGGTAATACCAAGAGATAGGATACCACTTAGCAAGCTGAGGATAGAGTTCTGATGGTGTTGGAGTGCAACCTGATTATAATAGTACAGAGTATAGGATTCATCATTATTATTATATGTATGCGTGTATTGTTATGTACTTCGTCCAGTAAATGTATCCAAATTTGCTGGTGTTTGCACTTGTCCCAGTGAGGCTTCCCAGGAAATAGTAAAGAAGGAGAGAGAGAGCAAGAAACAGGAACCACTGCTGTGGACAGGGTAAGACAGAAGTCTAGTAAGACAAAGGGGATTGAGGAGGTCATATTCCATAAGGAGAGAGTGGGGAGTCACAGCGGCTCGAGTGGGTGTGTGCACGTGACAACAAGGCTGCGTGTTGGAGCCGCATCCCCTAAACGTGTGACGTTGAGCCCCTCTCCAAGAGCCAGAAGTGCCTAGTGTGATCTCCTAGTGAAATATGAGCATTTGTCGAGTTGTGGGTTGGGTGGTCCGTCAGCGGTAACACCACCAAATCCACCA
>WNGS01167372.1:17598464-17613084 GCA_020271785.1 Procambarus virginalis | reverse complement strand
CGTCCTCGTGGCCCCCGGTCTCTGATAGGCCTCTGTTGTGGTGGTCTGGTCAACCGACTGTGTTGGATGCGGCTGCTCGCAGGCTGACGTATGAATCACAGCTGGTTGATTAGGTATCCTTTAGAGGTGTTTGTCGAGTTGTCTTTTGAACACAGTGAGAGGCCGGTCAATTATGCCCCCTTGTATGTAGCGGGAGCGTTTCAACAGTCTTGGGTCATGTATGTTCATAGACGTCTCTTGGGGTACCTATTGCACCTATGATTTTCAACAAGGCTATTGTGCGCATCCCAACATTACTGCCTCCCACGCACATCTAATCGCGTCACCACAACCTACGTACCATTAACCTGATGCTCCAATGTTCATCTTACGGGCTATTCATGCCCGTGCCACCTTGGGTGGCTTATACTTCATCAATCAATCGTGTCCACCCACACCACCGCCTCCCACGTCCACCTACACCACCGCCACCCACGCAAACCACACGCAAACCCACGCATCACCACAACCTACACACAATCTGCCGCTCCCACAACTTCCCACGTAGAACTATGTAAGCCTACAACCCGAATGAACATCCTTTTGATAATTACTAACCTGAATGAGTCACGTGTATATTATATACCAAAAAATAAGACCGCAGTACTATTATATGTAATTGTGCATTAACGTGTGGAGGGAGACACCCATACACAGCTTCAGACGTAAATATCACTCTCTTAGGCCACACCCGGATCACAATGAAATCAGCGGCGTGATAGATCTATGAAAATCATTTTGAGGTAATGGAGCAGCGCTGAACTCGCGCCCTGGCACCACACACCAACCCTTGACAGCTTCAGGTGTAAATGTAAAGGCTCGTAAGATTGTACACCGGTTTACGGGCTATTCATGCCCGTGTCACCTCTTGGGGTGGCTTAATCTTTATCAATCAATCTGTTAACCGGTCAATGAAGGCCTAAGAGTGTGAATTTCTGCCCTGGCAAGCACGGATAATTAGCTAAGGCAAATTAAAGAACTACCACCAACATCATCCCTTCCCCCTCTCCACTCTCTCCTCCATCCCCTACCCGTCTCCGCCACAGAACCACCTGCCTGACACTCCCAGCAATCTCCCTGTTTGGTAATATGTTTGTTTGTGATGTGTGTCTAGGTATGTATTAACACGATGTACTGAACGGGGTGAGAATAGCTTGAGCTACCTCATTCCTTTGTGTGTATTTTACCTCAATAAACTTATTTCAATTTCAACCTCCCTCTCTCCCAGCAACCTCCCTCTCTCCCAGCAACCTCCCTCTCTCCCAGCAACCTCCCTCTCTCCCAGCAACCTCCCTCTCTCCCAGCAACACCTCTCTCCCAGCAACCTACCTCTCTCCCAGCATCTCTCTCCCTCACATCTGAACGCTTTTTCCAAACAATCTGAGAAGCCATTACATCTACATCACTTACCACTACGCACAACAGACGCTGAAGTAGTCCTCTTAGCCCTTGGGAGGCGAGTCGTGTTGACTGACACCCAACTATTTTAACTGGTTTTATCTGTCCAGCCCATTTTAAAGCATAGCAGGGTTGGTTATGGGTCTCGGTGAAGCCTTTGACACCTTGTTCTACGCTTCGTTCAGCTCCATTGTCGAACGAAGTGCTTTTCCGTGTCCTTTTATTCAACTAAATTTGTCCAGCTTGGATCAATTGTTACGGTATTTCCCGAGCCCTTTTATTGAGTCATGCTTCAGTGCCTATTGACAGCACACTCCTGTCCCCCACTACCTCTGTGGTTAGTGCCTGCTCCAGCGTCACCACCAAACTGCTTGCCCTCTCTCCCCTCACTCACTCACTCACTCACTCACTCACTCACTCACTCACTCACTCACTCACTCACTCACTCACTCACTCACTCACTCACTCACTCACTCACTCACTCACTCACTCACTCACTCACTCACTCACTCACTCACTCACTCGCGCACTCGCGCACACGCGCACACACGCACACACGCACACACGCGCACACAAAACCTGAGAAGCAGATAGCCACGACAGTAAATTGAAAGACAAGGAGTTCAAACCAACACGGGACCAAGTCCAAACTGGAAAAAGTTCAAAGGTTTGCCACCAGACTAGTACCCGGGCTGAGAGGTATGAGCTACGAGGAGAGACTACGGGAATTATACCTCACGTCGCTAGAAGACAGAAGAGTTTGGGGGACATGATCGTCACGTACAAGATTCTCAGAGGAATTGATAGGTAGATAAAGATAGGCTATTTAACACAAGAGGCACACGCACTAGGGGACACAGGTGGAAATTGAGTGCCCAAATGAGCCATAGAGATATTAGAAAGAATTTTTTAGTGTCAGAGTGGTTGATAAATGGGATGCATTAGGCAGTGATGTGGTGGAGGCTGACTCCATACACAGTTTCAAGTGTAGATATGATAGAGCCAGTAGGCTCGGGAACCTGTACACCTGTTGATTGACGGTTGAGAGGCGGGACCAAAGAGCCAGAGATCAACCCCCGCAAGCACAAATAGGCGAGTACAAGGGTAGGCAAGGCAGTGCTCTCCAGTTGTCACAACGGACACAAAATGGTGTATTAAATGTCTGGGAACGTAAATGTTTATGAGCCGCCATGCTTTATAATACATCATACCCTGTCCGTTGGGGACTATGAGGACACAATGTGATGCATTATTCGAGAGGAGAGGTTGTATCAAGGTGTGAACCTCAGTCACCCGTGGCCACTGTTAGATAACCACCCCCCCCCTGCACCCACATTCCTCCACCCCTCACCCACCCCTCACCCCTGTTGGGCCGCCCTCACCCACCCCTCACCCCTGTTGGGCGGCCCTCACCCACCCACCATTTAGCGCGCCTCGTGAGTGGACGGCGGAGCGAGTTTGCCTGACCAGTGTGCTATTTTTAGTAGTGACGTCACTGCGTAAGCTTGCGATGCCTGGAGGCTGCAACATGGACAGGGAGATGACGCCGTGGGGGGCGGCGTCGGCGGCCGGGGGGGGGGGGGAAGAGGACGTCCGGCCTCCTCCCCCCCCCCCTCCCTCAGGGAACCTCCATATTTGCATCTTTGTCCTGTCATATCCTATGCTCTCTCTCTCGTGCTCTTTTTGGGCGCTTGTTCTTTGTTTCTCTCTTCTCCATCTCCCTTCTCTCCATCTCCCCTCGTCTCCCCCTCCCCTCCATCTCCCCTTCCCGACCCCCTGGCATACACCTTTCCCCATTTCTAGTTTTATCTCGTATTTTGAATACATATGTAATATATAATATATATATCGTAAGCAAGCCACAAACAGACAAGACCGTGCAGCTGGTAGTAGCTGGTCACGACTAACGACCAGCTCACAGTCACGCAAAAGATGCGAATAACAAAAGTAAATTAAGTACTGGGTTCCGGAGCCAGAAATCATTTAAAATGGTGACCTTGGCATGTCATTCATCAGCCCTCACGCTGAACACTGCTTGTGGTTTACGTGCCTGTGGACGACTTGGCACTGACTTCAGATGACGCACAACTGGAAGAGGAAAATAGACAAAGTTGACTTAAGTTGACTACAGGACAGTTAAAGGACACAAGGGGTATAGCTGGCCGATCCCTCGCAGTGTTCAAGAGAGAACTGGATAAGCACCTCCAAAGGATACCTGATCAACCAGTCTGTGGTTCATACGTCAGGCTGCGAGCAGCAGCGTTCAACAGCCTGGTTGGCTGACCAGTCTAGCAACGAGGAGGCCTGGTCGACGACCGGGCCGCGGGGACGCTAAGCCCCGGAAACACTTCAAGTTAAGGACTTGGACAATTGCCATAAGTAGTCGTCAAACAAGTTTGCTGGAGTTCAACTCCAATAAATGCAATGCGTTTTAAACTCGTTTTATCTACATGTAAGAATGTGGGCAGAATAAGTAAGAGCAGAGTTCCTGTAGCGCAGTGGTCACCGCAACCGGTTCTCAGTGGCAAGGTTTGGGGAGTTCGATTCCTTCGGCAGGATATACACAATTCCTTTCACCTGATGCCTCTATTCGCCTAGTAGTAAATTAGATACCCATGAGTTAGGCAACTAAGGGAACCTCGATAAGCCTAACAGGCTGTCCTTCCCTGACATTTGCCATCACATACGTGAGACCTGTGCTAGAGCACGCAGCATGAATCTCCTACCTCGTAAAACAGAGTATTTAGAATGTTCATACAATTGCAACAAGATGATTGGGAGAGACACGAGGCAGTATTCCTTTGTTTAATAGTAAGGAACAAGTGGAATTGAGGTACTGGAATCGATACCATGTCGTAGCTCAGTCGATTAAGGCAGCGTCTGGGATGCTTCCGGACGTAGGTTCGAATCCTCGTCACGGCCCTTGTGGATTTGTTCATTTACTGGACTCGGTTTTTTTTCGGTGATAGAAGATGCCTTACCATTCGTTGACAGCACAAGATATTTGCGATTCGCTGCACCAGACCACTGACAGCCAAGAGGCAGGTGCCCGAGAGTTGAAGCTCTACCACCAGCAGATACAAGTAGGTAAGAACGAACACACACTGCGTTCATTTGAGACATTTAAAGTTAAAAAGAGGTAATTTTAGTGCCGCCGTAAACATTAAACACTTGACAGCTTGTGGATGTCGACCTTGGAGTTAGGTCAACCTTGCCAGTGGGCGGAGTGACACAGGGTGGTGGTCTCCGGGGGATGGCGGTGGGCGGGGAGACGGCCCAGTAATGAACAGGACCGTCACAGGAGCTGTTGTGAAGGTCGCTGCCTCCCGCCCCCGTGCGGCGCGTCTGTGGGCGTCTACCCACTGGGATATCATTAGAGAGCGTGAAAAACCTGCAGAGGAGGACTCCAGGGTGAGCTGGGGGATGTTGTCATGAGTGAGGTTGTGCACTGGAGGCCAAAGATTAGCTGAAGGTGTTGACCAGACCACACACTAGAAAAGTGAAGGGACGACGACGTTTCGGTCCGTCCTGGACCATTCTCAAGTCCAGATCTGAAGGTGTTGTTTAGGATATGATGGGTTAGTTGTGTTTATCCTTCTGAGTAAGGTCAAGGGAGGTGGGTTGGGATTTCCTTACCACCGTGTATCTGCTGAGGGTGAGGTTCAGCTCTTGGGCTCGCCCCTCTGCCTCTTGGCTATTTAATTCCCTTTGTCGGGGGGACAGGAAGCCTGTATCTGGGCTTCTTACGTTCCTCTGGGCCAACTTACCTTCCCAGGTGCAACCCACAATAATTGCCTAAATTCCGGGGACCTATTTACTGCTGGGTGAAAGGAAAAGTGCCCAATCGTTTCTGTCCTGGCCGGCGATTGAACCCTATTGTGAGTTTAGGACAGAGACCACTGTGCAACAGGACCCAATTGTGTTCACCGAGACAATTTATGTAGTCTTGCTTTTTGTTATGCAAACGATGGTTGGAATTGTCCGGAGTGTGTGATTTAATATAGTTTTTACGCTGACTTTTGTTTTGTTGACATTAGTTCGTATTTAAGGTTTTATGCTCGTGTTTCCACACATTCAATACGAGGCTAGTGTTGCACCCAGGTAATGTTCGCAGTTTGGAATTGTCGCTATACCTCTCTGCCTGTTTTCATTCCACGTCAAATTGTTTTACGTGCCAAATTTGGCTCACCAGTTGGTTGATAATACAGACGTATCTCTGGTGTAGCTGACAGTTTTAACTGTGAACGAAACTGATGTTGTATAAAAAACAATTCCAGGCATATGGACCGTGCATTGCCAACTGGCAGTCCTGGTGCTGTGTCACATGTCTGTGTGACTGGTAAGTCAAGCGGGGGCAGTTCCAGGCATATGGAACCAGGAAATCACAGCTCCCAACACAACATCCCCAGAAGTTAGGGGGGAACCCACAACCAGCTACCCAGCAACACCAGAGGAGAGAGCAACCTCACCACCCTCCTCTGAATATCGTGTTTATATCTGCTCGAATGGCTGCCCGGGTTTGAAACTCCAGCGGGGAAAAAAGTCAGCGACTCTTACAGAGGTGTATACACACCCTTGTGTGTGCGTGTGAGAAAGCATTATGTATCTTGAGTAAGCGTGTGTAAATACCTGGGATTTTGTGTGTGAATGAGCTTACTCATTGCGTCACCACCGTTAGTATGACAGTCTTGTCATTGTTAGAGATGCGTAAGCTGCTATTACATGGATCACTTGTAAGAGTAGTGGGGGCGGGTGTCGAGAGGTCCGTCTGGGGAGATTTTCTAAAACGGTGGTGTTATATCCACCGAGGATGGCTTTCTTGGTCAGGCTTACCACATCCACACCCTTTTCCCCCATCCACACCCTCCATATCCCTCGAGGCATTTCCGGGAAGATACTATAAACTCACATGTTAACCTTCACTTGCAAGTTCAAAGTGAGGGAAAGCCAATTTACTCAGGTGGATTCATGATTACCTAATACTGTACACAGAAAAGTTAGAATACTATTTCAAAGACGCCTTCTTTTTAATACATGAATAGAAAATGGCACACCACAAGGTTACTTTGCCTTGATTTCGGGGATCAATGTCCCCGCAGCTCGGTCTCTGACCAGGCTTCCTCGTTGATGATCTGGTCAACCAAGCTGTTAAACGCGGCTGCTCGCAGCTTGACGTATGAATCACAGTCTGGTTGATCAGGTATCCTTTGGTGGTGGTTGTCGAGTTCTCTTGAACATTGTTGAGGGGTTGGCCAGTTATGCCCTTGTGTAGTGGAAGACTGTGTTGAACAGTCTCGGGCCTCTGATGTTGATAAGAGTTCTCTCTGAGTACCTGTTGCACCTCTGCTTTTCAACGGGGGTATTCTGCACATCCTGCCATGTCTTCTGGTTTCATATGGTGTTATTTCTGTGAGTCTGAGTAGATTTGGAACCAGCTCCTCTAAATATTTTCCATGTGTAAATTACTGTGCATCTCTCCCGCCTGCGCTCTAGTGAATACAGATTTAGGCATTTTAATAGGTCCCAATAATTTAGATGTTCTTATTGTCATTCATCTATTAGTAAAAGATCTATACAAGCTTTCCAGGTCAGAAATTTCTCCAGCTTTGAAAAGGGCTATTATTATGCAACAGTAGTCCAATTTAGAGAGCACTAGCTTCTTGGGAAAAATATCATTTTTACGACATATCTTATCTGAAAGGTTCTTGTTATCCAGCCTGTCACTTTTCTTGCGGTTGTGACGTCGGCTTTGTCTTTTTTAAAGGTAAGGTCTTCAGACATGATTATACCCAATTCCTTTACATTGCTTTTTCGTTCTATGGTGTGATTTAACTGCGTTTTGTACGTAATTTCTGGTTGTATATTTGAATTTTTTGCATAGCGCAGGAGCTGGAATTAATCTTTATTAAATATCATTATTTTCTGTGGCCCATTGAAAGACCTGATTTACAAATCAGATAAAATGTGATTTACATCACAATTACATCAAGGTTGGGTAATCGAGCGCCCTACGATATATCGATGGAAAAGCGAGTTAAGCTTAAAGTGCGTCTCACTACACACCAGCTACGCCTCGTCCTTGGAGCAGGTGAAGGTCATGCCCCATAAGACGCCCTCAGCAGCGTAGAACAGTTGTCAGGAACTAGGGCTATAATTATACCACCAAAGATCCACAGACTTCTAATTTTAGGATCGGACCCTCAAATACAACTCTCCATTCAAAATATGGATTGGGTAGCAGGCTAATAAATATCTTAGTGCGGATTGATAAGATTAGTCAAGATTAGACATGTTGACACGATACAAGGAACAGGCGGCAGCAGCTTTAGTGGCAGTTATGTATGGACACAGTTTAGAATGCTAGCTATTACTGCCGAATTCGATCTCGACTTGCAAAGTGGCATTCCGGACGTGACGAATGGTTGTGCACGGTTCCTTTCACCTAATGCCTCTGTTCACCTTGCAGTAAATATGTACCTAGGAGTTGGGCAATTGCTGTGGCGTTTCATCCTGCAGTTCGACCTTGGGGTGGTAGGGACTTCGATGCAGGTATAAAGTATATATTTACAGGCTTCATGTCCACCACAGAACGAATTATTATTATATCGAGGACTTTCTACACTCCACGATCACAACCATTTTCGACTACGGTGCCCCGATACCAATTACACTCAAAAATAACAACTGGAAAGTCTTGAAACTATACAGAGGAAAACATCTCAAAGCATCTTAGAGGCTCCAAAATGAGCAAAAAAGTCATGGCCGATCACCTTGAAAAACTGGAACAGCATTCTTAGGAGTCAAGATCTCCAGAGGTTGTAGGTTCTCAGGGTTGGCTGCTACCTTGTGAAGGTTCCGGGGGATCAAAGGCCCCGAGGCCCGGTCTCCGACCAGGCCTCCCGGTTGGTCGTCTAGTCAACCAGGCTGTTGGACGCGGCTGCCCGCAGCCTGACGTATGAATCACAGCCTGGTTGGTCAGGTATCTTTTGGAGGTGTTTCTCTAGTTCTCTCTTGAACACTGTGAGAGGCCGGCCAGTTATGCCCCATATGTGTAGCAGGAGAGTGTTGGAAACTCTTAGGTCCTTAGTGTTGATAGTTCTCCCTCAGCGTACCTATTGCACCTCTACTTTTCAGTGGTGTCATTAAGGAACCAAACACATTAACAATGTAATGTGAATGACTGCTTTATTTAACTATCATAGGCCTAAGTATCATGACGTTAAAACTGCTCATACAAGTGAGAGAGGAAACAATGACTCTCCTTGCCACATGGAGAGCTTGCGTATGGCGGCAACCAGCATCCCATCTGACTGGCCATTGCCACACACTTTCAGAATAAAAAAAAACACAGATGGTTGATGTTTAACTTCGCTATTTGAGAAGTTTATAAAGTGTTACTCTATGTCGTGTTGTAATATTACACAGCTGTTCCACTTTCTTAATCTCTGTAACATTATTTCGTGTTTTAATTACACCATTAATTCTGGACATGTTTTTTTGTTTAGGGGTCCTTACCTCGTGTTAATGATTGGGTAAGGTTGGCCTTCTGCGGCCATTGCATGTTAGCGGGTCGTTATTAGCCCCCTGGGCCATGGCGTGGAGGTATTTATTGTGGTAGGATGTTAACTGGCTTTTATCACAGGGCTTAACTGCGGGCCGCTCTGTTTACTTGTTAAGGCGGGTGGTGAGTGGCGGTGGATCAAAGCTTCAGCCAGCTTAGCCACATACACTATATATATATGCATAGTATATAGTCTACATATAGTTTGTGTTTATAATATATATTAGTGTGTGTATTTAGTATTTGTGCGTGCAGGATCGAGGTGTTAGGTCTTTGACCCAGCTTTTCTAACCTTTCGGCTGTCTAATGCTGTAATGTCTTAGACATATTTTCATGTCTTAGACATAATTCCTGACATATTTTTCCTCGTCACATGTGTTTCTCCAGGCTATACTTCTAAAATGAACGTACTTATGGCAACTATTAAGTCTAAAGTGTGTTTAATTTACTTATCTATTTGATAATTTGTGTTATTAAATATTTTTGTAAGCAAGATTCAAACTACTGGCGCAACACGTTTAATGCCTCGGACGCCTACTCAGACTAGGCACTGACACCAACAGCCTAATGGATTGTTGGTGTCTGTGACAGGAAAGGGTATTGTGTCTTTCCTGTCACAGTTGCAGGTGTCAGTGAAGCTTTGTAATAGTCCGTCAGGGATGTTGGTTCGATCGCATTGATATGGTTTCTTATATTTTCTCGTAGATGCATCGAGTGCTTGTGGCTTCAGTGTGCATAATTTATCGTAATGTCCATGCACATACGACAGCATTCCTGATAGTAACGTGATCGATATCTATCTATGGGATGCGAGTCGCGTACTGTGCCTGGCGTTAGTGAGACAACATGAAGAATTTATCATAATGTCTATGCATTATGCCTAGTATCACTATGCATTATCACAATCGACTTGAGAATGGTCCAGGACGGACCGAAACGTCGTCGTCCCTTCACCTTCTAGTGTGTGGTCTGGTCAACAACATGAAGAAGTAATGAAGAAGTGTGAGGGTGGACCCGGGCTTCCTGTAAACCACGTCAGTCAACCTGTCCTCCTACAAAGAACGTCACTTCACTCGTATGCGTTACACAAGGCCAACAATTGTCGTACTGGAAAATGGAAGCGGCTGGCGAAAGTGACGTACTGTCCCGTTTTCTGTTTTGGGTCTTCTGGTAGATTAGGAGAGGACACTTTAATTTGACAGTTTTCTTGACGCTGGCAAACCTTAGGAAGACGGGCTGCATCAGTACCATATATTCCATAGCGAAAAATGTGTGCTTAACCTTTACTGTTACATTACCATAGGCTAGGTAAACCAGGAATGGAAATACAGGCTTCAGCCTTGGCTACGGCGCGCTCTGTTGTGAAGAGTGGTCGTAGGTGGTAGCCTACGTCATAGGCTACCACCTACGTAGGTCGTAGCGGTCAGTCTATCAGAATGTATTCTTAGTAGCGGGATTACTCACTTCCTCCTGGAGGTGGTCTAGTTGCAAGTGAGAGTGCAGCGCGCAAGCCTTCCCTGCATTTGAGCATTCACTGCACTTTTGTTGATCAGTCAACGATACTGTGGGAGGGATAGCAAGATCCCGGAGGTCGTTGCATATAAGTTTTGTCACCTTTCCCTGATACTTCCGTCTCTCCAGCAGACTGTGGTGACTCTACGTTTGTTTAGAAAAAAGTACGAAGGAATAAATGGTATTCATAAATGACAACGTGGGTCGCTTCTCGGCAGCCTATATATATATATATAAAGGCTGCCGAGATTATATAATAATTTATATTGGTCTTGGTCTATTGAAAGTCTGATATAGAGGACTTGAGGTGTACCTAGGTAGGTAATACCTCCCAACGGATAGGTCATTAAGTTTGTATCGTGATCACTTAGGTCAAGACTGCGTGTTGAAGGTTAACTGTGCACGGATCTCTTGCTGCTGGTGGTGGTGGTGTTCGTGTCTAAAGTTAGAATAGTCAGCGAATTTCTCTCTTGCCCTTCAGTGTCTGGATGTCCTCGCAATTTCCGCTCTCTGGTTCTATTGTGGTCTGAAATCTTTCTCGTTTATCTCTTTTCTTTTTAATAGCCGATGTTTTTAACGTGTGAGTAATGTATACATATACACTGGAGGACGTACAGTACCTGAATGTGTTGTCTTCACTTTATAAATGACCTGATGTGTTGTTGTTGTAGATTCAGCTACTCGGAACTAGTTCCAAGTAGCACGGGCTATGGTGAGCCCGTAACTTACCTGGCACAGGAGCGGGGCAAGAAGCACGGGCTATGGTGAGCCTCGTGGACAGGAGATGTCTCCCGTCTCTGCCTGATGTGTTATATGTTGTCAGTTGTATAACTCATCATGTACAGTCAGGGATAATTAGTGTTAACATAGTGTGGCTAATGTGTGCCGGTCCAGAGGTAGCCACCAGGCCTCTCTTCCCGGACCTAAAGTAGTTATCCAGTTTCACTCGAATTATTACCCCCTCCCCCCAACTAATGTGGTTAACCTGTCTCGCCCTAACTAAGGAGATTAACCCGCCTCATCCCTTCAGGTCACTATGCTCCCATATTAGCTAGTGAGCAGTGTTGCCCGTGTTGGGAGAGAGGATGGCCTCTCTTCCTGGATGGCCTGAGGATATGTCGTCAGTATTGCCTGTGTGGAAGTGTCAAGATTGGTGTGATTTAGTGCCATATTAATAGCATGCATGTCTGTATTACGCCCTGTGAATGAGCCAAATATTGTACACAAATATTGTGTACAGGTGTACACAATATTTGTGTACAGGTGTACACAAGGGTAGTGGGTGGAGCGGGGCCTCGCCCACTCACCGTAATAAATTACTCTCTCCAATTGGTCGATTTCTCTTCCGGCTGCAGGTGGTAATTGTTCGTTAGTGAACCTGGATCACAATGAAAGGTGATAATCGGTTGACATGGCCAGTGGGGAATTAACCATCCTAACCATAGCCCCGAGGCTGTGGTTAGCCTAGGCTGTGGCTGGCTGATTGTGGCTGATCAATTTTTTGTCAAGAAGATAGGCTACTGGCGCCACGGGAAGACGGGCCCCTAGTAACCCCAACTTGTTAGGTTGGAATACAGTAACAACTTCTTAATCCGAAACAACAGTAACGCCACCAGGAGGCTGTAATCTCAAGTGGCTGTAGTTAGTGCAGTCGCTGCCCCTCCCCCCCTCCCCCTGGAATTAGAGGATGCTGCAGTTATATAGCACCCACTTAACATTGCGCCAACCTGTTCATCTGTTCAAGTTCATTTAATAGTTACACCACTGAACACAACGATGCCAGTGACAGGACAGACAGCAACAAAGAACACTGATCACTCTTAACACAATGTTCATTCACATCCGATTATGGTGTGGATTAGAACGAATCTTCTTTACCTGGCAGAGACTTCCTATGGCTATTTGAGAAAAAAATGTATATCAACGAAAAATTATACATATATATATATATATATATATATATATATATATATATATATATATATATATATATATATATATATATATATATATATATATATATATAATCATAGCTAAAGCTATTCTACCCCTGTTCAAAACCACTTTTGTATACCTTTACACAGATATCGCAAACAATGTTGATATACAACTTCACATTCAGGATGAGAAATATTTCTATTTCCATCTATACATAGGTAATAATATATTTCTCCAGAATATTATCAATCTTTCCAGTGTGACACATGCACGCTATTCGCTCAGTAACAGTCCTTACATCATTATTTCAATATAAATCGATCAATGAGCCCTCAAGAATATAGCGGGGTAAGCACGAGAGACCTTAAACGCATCACCTAAAATTACATCGCTTTTTCTTTCAAATTAACACGTGTTCCATTTGCCCAGTAATATTTATATTCTATCTGTGTATTGAGAAAGATGGTCTTGTGGAGCTGCACCATTGGGATAATTATAGGTATGTTGCTTGTCGCGTGGATGCCAGCAGCAGGAAGTCAACGGAACAAGTACAGGGTAATATCGAACCATTTGTACAGTTTCGGGGAACACGAGTCGTAATACATATAATACTGTAAGGTCGAGAAGCCACCGAACATCAGCGTATAGCAGCTGCCGCTATCAAATTTATGTTTAGCAAAAGAATCTTGTTACGTCTCGGCAAGGTCATACATTAGTTATAATTTGGCTCATTTTATGGCAACTCTGTAGTCGGGGTTACCTCAAGGTAACTCTGGGGTTACCTCAAGGTAACTTCGAGGTAAGATCAAGGGGTGCGTCTTCGGCCTGTAATTCGTTGTCTCTCACGGTAGTGCCTTTGTGGGTGGGTGTTTATTTACTATTTGTACCTGCAGGATAGAGCTGTTAGCTCTTGGGGTCCGCCTTCTCTAACCGTCCGTAGTCTAATGTACTGACTCCTGATCTGTTTTACACCATCATGTCTACTACATATATTCTATAACACACACACACACACACACTCACACTCATTCATTCATTTCCAAGATGCAGTCCATAGTAGCTAATTCCCACGTACCTATTTACTACTAGGTAAACAGAGGCATCAGATGAAAGAAACTTCCCATTTGTTTCTGCCTCGCACGAAAATCAACTCCCGGGCTCTTAATTTGGACTAAGTTCCTCCTTCTTCTTCTTGATAGTAAGTGCAGTTTGCATGAGAGTTTGTCCTCCCGATGACTGCCCCAGTACACATGTTGCGAGACGCGTTTGTTGTGAATGATAAAGAGTTTCAAAAGTGCTTGATTGATTGATAAAGATTAAGCCACACACAAGAGGTGGCACGGGCATGAATAGCCCGTAACAAAAAGTGCTTGTTGCGTCATGTTGTATATAGAGGCGCGGCGACTAAAACAGAGCCAGGCTAACCATAGCCCGTGCTTCTTGCCCCGCTCCTGTGCCAGGTAAGTTACGGGCTCACCATAGCCCGTGCTACTTGGAACGTCTTCCGAGTAGCTGAATCTATTAACAACAACAACAAAACAGATGGATGTTGACTACAGTTCCCGAAGGCTCTGCACTCGGCGGCGAGGACCTGCGAGCGTGCTTGCTTGTGTTCTCGCTTGCGTGTAATTCTCCGACGATAAAATAACAAATGAAGGTGAGGTGAGGGATGGTGGTAGGTAGTGAGTCAGTCAGGGGGAACCAGACGTGCTCAAGGACCAGCACCTGAGCTTAGCTAAGTTTTTCTGCATGATGTGGAGGACCTCAAGTCTGCTGACTCGTCTGCCTCCTTACACACACACACACACACACACACACACACACACACACACCACACACACACACACACCACACACACACACACACACACACACACACCACACACACACACACACACACACACACACACACACACACACACACACAACACACCACACACACACACACACACACACACACACACACACACACACACACACACACACACACACACACACACACACACACACACACACCACACACACACACACACACACACACACACACACACACACACACACACACACACACACACACACACACACACACACACACACACACACACACACACACACACCACACACACACACAACAACACACAACACCACACACACACACACACCAACACACACA